>NC_069402.1:35838571-35842966 GCF_026875155.1 Cherax quadricarinatus
GCAAGTTAAATAAGCCCCTTAACAATTCCGCACCGGAAGCTGCATTGTCTCGTACTGTTCATTTGGGGGTGGAAACAGATGATACTGCTCTCGATAGTGAGGTAGCAGGATCACCTGTCCACTCGTCAGGTGAAAGTAAGGTTATTGCCTCCGGCACTCTCAATGTCTTGACTAGGGCTCAGACCATAACCCTGGTTTCTCCTACCTCCTCTTCTCCTCCAACCGTAGGTCCTTTTATTTTCCCAGATTTTATGTCCAAGGATGACTTTGTCAATATACAGCGCGATTGCCCTTCAATTCGGGATTGTCATAATCAAGCTTTTAACAACAAAGTTATCCACGGGAGATACGTATCTCATAAGTTTGAATATATTAATGGTATCTTGTATAAATCTGTATTTAAATCTCATTCTTTAGCGATAGATTATTCCTTCCTTGTTCCTAAACCATGTCGAGAGACTGTTCTTCAAATGGCTCATGATTCGCCAGTGACCAAACACTTGGCCCATCGTAAGACGTGGCATAAACTCAAGCAACTTTTGGCCAAGCATGTACTCTCAGGTTACAAAGAAGTATAGTTCTTGCAATAGGTGTAAGGTGCTTACTGCACAAAGTACACACTCCTAGTTCCTGAATATTTGTTAAATCTAAAACTTCCCTCCTGCAGAAACGAGATACTCCACCATAGAAAAGGAATGTTTGGCCCATGTGTGGGGTATCTCCAAACTTAAATTTTATTTACTGGGAAATGAATTTATTTTAGAAACGGATCACAAACCTTTGATATACCTAGAAACTTTTAAGGGAACCAACAGTCGCCTCTTAAGGTGGACATTGGCACTCCAAGCTTTTAAGTTCCATATTGTGTATATTAACGGTTCATCCAATTATTTCTCTTACTGGTTAATTAAGTCGTGACAGTCAGTAGAAGATTTGTTGCCTTACGCGACTTCCACATTTTAGAACTTTTTCCTCGCCTATTCTTCTTATACTCCTTGACTATAAGTCTTGGTATGGGGGAGTGTGAGGGAAAAGTTCAACAGATAGGAGTAGCGAGCGATTATATGGTAACGATAGTTTGATTGCCGGCTGCTTGTTAAGGTAAGGTAAGTCTAACTCGCACTATCCCCCCCCCCTTTCTCCCCACCCCGAAAGGTGACGTGTGGGGCTCCGGCCAAACAGTAATCACTCGAGTCACAGCTCCCAGCACAACTGTAAGTAAAAGCCTGCTCCTATTCTAGTGGACTTATTGGTTGAAAGCTTCACTTTTGACCAATAATAAACTTAGACCTTTCAGCCTTGATCTCCATGTTAGATGTTTTGATAATCACCACGTCTTTTAGGTATTATACTTATCATGGAGAGTGATTTCTTAAGCAGTGGGTAACCTGTCTCTCTTTCCAGCTTGAAATGACAGATCGGGTCACCTGCCAACCAACGAGAAGTGTTGAAGGAGAAGGACTTTTGCAAAAGTCCGGAGACGTCACTTTTTGGATCTACCTACCTGATTAACTGTACGCGACAGCAGACAACAACCTCTCATCTTTGTAGTGGTAAAGAACCTGCTTTCCTGTCATCTGGACTGACTATTCAAGGCTATAGACTCTGTGAAGAACTAGTCGTTGGGTTGTCACCAACACCTGTGACCCCCCCCCCACATCATCAGTAACGGCTACAATTTCTACAAGACGGTGTCAACCTCCACCAGACACTGTTGTTAGGTAAGACACATATGCAACAGTTAGGGACCTGACCTCCCAACATCTGCGTTCTACTAGTGACCTACGTCTCACCTCCTGGCGCTATATAAGGCTCCATCCTGTCACTTCAACTCCATATTGTTTCAAACTTTGGAACAATGCTCTTCTCCAGACTGAGGGACTGACCACCTCAAAACTTTAAGGGTGATGGACTGATTACATCGTCTTCAAGTCTCTTCTGCTTCTATCAACTTTTCTGTACTCGACTGAAGAAGCCTACTGTGTAGGCGAAACGTTTCGAAATAAAGATACCTAACTGTTGCATATGTCTTACCTAACAATCTGTCGGTATTTTATACCATTTTAATGTTCACTCCACCAGACACCCCAGTATAACTGTACATATTAGCGTTGAATTCAAATGTCTTTTTTTTTTTTCATTTTTCTTTCAAATAGGATACACCTTCATGTTTCACTGTTTTATCTTTGCATTAATAAATAATAAAGTGTTTATCTTTGTGAATTATTATTTCTTTTTCTATTCATTAATTTTCCTGAGGAGGAGCCAGCCTTGGTAATACTGTCTGAAGTTGTTACAGGGCTGAGTAAGCCTTCACAAATATTAATAACGCTTTGGAATCACAACTGGAAGAACACAAACTAACGAAATAAAATTTGAGATCTTTAACAACAAAGGTGTCTAGGTGGACAATATCCAAGTAAATAAGCTTGATATAATTTAGGATATAAACTCCTACACTTCTCTCGGATATTACTTGTGTATACATTAATTACATTGTTAAATTGTACATATAGTAGTATAGTGATGAGGGCACATTTCGCATCAGTACGACTCTTGAGTACCATCTGGTACGTAACCTTGACGAATTATACTCAAATGAAAAATATAACAATGTACAAGTGTATGTGCGAATGTGTGTGCTCAGTATTCGTTATGTCTCAGTAAGACTCGACTCGACTTAGACTTTAACAGTGACTGACAAAAAGTCCACATATAATCTATCATCTCGACCAACAAGGCAATCAAAGCTTGCTAAAACAATAAGACGAACCATTTGCCAAACAGCAATAATGTACAATGTAGCAGCAGCACAGCATCAGGTAGACAAGGAGGCAAAAATCGGCCCTAACTGGAGACCTTCAGCAGATCCTCCATAAGAGGCATAAAACTCCCTTAATACTGAATCTAAGTTCAGCATAACCAAATCCCCGACTACGACAGTGCCTAGATGCCAAAACAAAGTAGGTCAGAAGCTTTAGCTTGGGACCAGGGTTGAAGAGAGTGTCTACATGACACACACGTCAAAAATTACTAAGTCTGAACAATGCTCTGTGAAAGAGTTACACGGAGTTACAAGAAGTATGTTTCGGCTCTCCAACGAAAACATACTCTACCAAAAAAAAAGTCTAAATCACGAACAAAGAACCTGAGAGACGAGAGCTACAGGAGAGATGCTTCTCGTAGGAGAAGTAGCTAAAGAGGCAGAACCTATCTGGAGGTCCGAGATCTCCTGGCATGCTACCACTATACTTGACTTTCAAGGCACATTTGGGGTGCTTCCTACACGAGCCGAGTAGTGATCTCAGAACCCCGGCCACGTCCTCAGTAATCCCCGTCCATCGTCGCTTGTGAACCACTTCATGTAATGTCATCATTTCTCCCTGACACTCTCCATATTGCTACTGGACGGGACAGCTGCTAGCGCAGGTATATCTTTGAGTAAGTTTGTTATTAATATATTCCCTGGTGGAAGCTCTAAGTTTTCAGTGGTCAAACAGCGCCTAGAAAAAGGACCCTTCATCAACATGAAGGCAATATCAAAATGGTATACCATACCGACAAGTTGGTAAGACACATAGGCAACAGATCGGCATCTTTACACTGTGTAGGCGAAACGTTTCGGAATAAAGATGCATAACTGTTACTTATGTGTCTTACCAATATGAAGGCAGTCTCCTTGACGTGATTGTACGGCTGTGCTGTTAACGACAGCTCTTTTCGGAGAAGTCTTTCCCTCCCACGGATTATTAGTTTGTAACGATAAGCGTCTAATACTGTCTTTCTGCCTGTCTCTCTCTCTCTCCCCTCAAGGAAGGTTCCTTGATGTTGGTGAGGGGCTCTTGATTTAGGGAATTGGATCTGTGCTCCAGTTCCCCGAATTAAGCCTGAATGCCTTCCATATCCCCCCCCCAGGCGCTGTATAATCCTCCGGGTTTAGCGCTTCCCCCTTGATTATAATAATAATAATCTCTCTCTCTCTTGCATCCAGTCATCACTGAACGCTTGTCAAATATCACACAATAAGATTTTTTTTGGTGCAAGTCTCCCTTGTGCATTGACACTTTGACCTTTAATTATCAGCGTAGGATAAGGTCACCGTTAATGTTACATAGGTGTGACCTTCACGGATGAGTAGGCAACAGTTTCCTTCTTGTTATTCGGGTCAATTGACCTTTC
The DNA here is from genome assembly GCF_026875155.1 of Cherax quadricarinatus. Taxonomy (NCBI): domain Eukaryota; kingdom Metazoa; phylum Arthropoda; class Malacostraca; order Decapoda; family Parastacidae; genus Cherax; species Cherax quadricarinatus. The sequence goes on from NC_069402.1 coordinate 35,842,751, forward strand.
ATGCTCTTCGAACCTGGAACCTTCAAGCCGAACTCTTCAGTCACTTTACTCCCAGATGAAAGTTGTACTTTTGCTCCTCGGATTTCGGGCGACTGTTTTTATTACTATCATTATCATCACGATGATTACCCGTCGCCCTCATCGTAATCTATTATTATTATCATTATCAAACAAAAGCATTAGTGATACTAACAATTATGTTTTTTACGCTTTTGT
>NC_069402.1:35843466-35848466 GCF_026875155.1 Cherax quadricarinatus
AAACCTCGTTTCAAGGAAAAGATCTTGGGGTGACCATAACACCGAGCACGTCTCCGGAGGCACACATCAACCAGATAACTGCTGCAGTATATGGGCGCCTGGCAAACCTGAGAATAGCGTTCCTATACCTTAGTAAGGTATCGTTCAAGACCCTGTACACCGCGTACATGAAACCCATACTGGAGAATGCAGCACCAGTTTGGAACCCACAGTTGATCAAGCACGTCAAGAAATTAGAGAAAAGTGCAAAGGTTTGCGACAAGGTTAGTTCCAGAGCTAAGGGAAATGTCCTACGAAGAAAGGGTAAGGGAAATCGGCCTGACGACACTGGAGGACAGGAGTGTTAGGGGAGACATAATAGCGACATGCAAAATACTGCGCGGAATATATAAGGTGGACAGAGACAGGATGTTCCAGGGAGGGGACACAGAAGTTGAAGACTCAGATGAGTCAAAGGGATGTTAGGAAGTATTTCTTCAGTCATAGAGTAGTCAGGAAGTGGAGTAGGCTAGCAAGTGAGGTAGTAGAGGCAGGAACCATACATAGTTTTAAGATGAGGTGTGATAGAACTCATGGAGCAGGGAGAGAGAGGACCTAGTAGCGATCAGTGAAGAGGCGGGGCCAGGAGCTGAGTCTCGACCCCTGCAACCACAATTAGGTGAGTACAATTAGGTGAGTACACACACACACACACACACACACACACACACACACACACACACACACACACAACACCACACACATACACACACACTGATCTTAGTGATTATATAAAGTTGACAAATTGCATCAGATTTGCTTCATATGTGCCCGCAGGTATTATTTAAAAGCAAAACTGGCTTACTGACACATACATCACATAGTTATGCAAATTTCCAGGCGATGTACCTGTGCATCCTTCACCAAAACTTGCGCAGGTTCTTGATCCAACGTGATTACCTCTAATTCACTCCCCTCATCCCTCAGGCACTATATAATCCCTTCGGTAATAATACTCTGATGGGGAATTTGTCCCCAGGAAACCTCACGCCTGGGTGTTTAAATTCCCTCCTCCCTGGTCACTTTCAGATACGTTTATAATCACAGTTGTAGCAGATATGCAAATTAATTCTTATGTATTTTGAGGCAGGTTACATTAAAATACCTTGTTTACAACGCTACACCGCATCGCCCACACATTACGCTGGTCACATAATTCCGCAAATACACTTGGTAAAAAAATATCTTTCCACAGTAATTTCGTTAGTCCACAGGTAAATTATTTTTTAATCCCTACATACTGACCTACATGAACACACAGGTTACCTTTTCTGTCTAAATTCATGAATTGGAGTGAGGAGGTGAGGGTTGGGCGTTTCTGAGGACTAGGGGTGTTTCTGAGTGTTGGGTGTTTCTGAGGACTAGGGGAGTTTCTGAGGGTTGGGTGTTTCTGAGGACTAGGGGTGTTTCTAAGGGTTAGGGGTTTCTGAGGACTAGGGGTGTTTCTGAGAGTTGGGGGTTTTCTGAAAACTAGGGGAGTTTCTGAGGGTTGGGTGTTTCTGAGGACTAGGGGTGTTTCTGAGGGTTGGGTGTTTCTGAGGACTAGGGGTGTTTCTGAGTGTTGGGTGTTTCTGAGGACTAGGGGTGTTTCTGAGGGTTAGGGGTTTCTGAGGACTAGGGGTGTTTCTGAGGGTTGGGGTTTCTGAGGACTAGGGGTGTTTCTGAGGGTTGGGGTTTCTGAGGACTAGGGGTGTTTCTGAGGGTTGGATGTTTCTGAGGACTAGGGGTGTTTTCCGAAGGGTTAGGGTTTCTGAGGAGTAGGGGTGTTTCTGAGGGTTGGGTGTTTCTGAGGACTAGGGGTGTTTCTGAGGGTTGGGTGTTTCTGAGGACTAGGGGTGTTTCTGAGGGTTGGGTGTTTCTTAGGACTAGGGGTGTTTCCGAGGGTTGGGTGTTTCTGAGGACTAGAGGTGTTTCTGAGGGTTAGGGGTTTCTGAGGACTAGGGGTGTTTCTGAGGGTTGGGTGTTTCTGAGGACTAGGGGTGTTTCTGAGGGTTGGGTGTTTCTGAGGACTAGGGGTGTTCTAAGGGTTAAGGGGTTTTGGGACTAGGGGTGTGTTTCTGAGGGTTGGGTGTTTCTGAGGATAGGTTAGTTTTGAGGGTTGGGTGTTTTGGTGAGGACTTGGAGTGTTTGAAGGTTGGGTGTTTCTGAGACTACGCGCGCGCCGTTCTAAGGTTCTGGGTTTCTGAGGACTAGGGGTGTTCTGAGCGGTTGGGTGTTTTGAGGACCTAGAGATAGTTTCTGTTCTGGTTGGGTGATTTGAGGATAGAGGAGTTTTTGAGGTAGGGTGTTTCTGAGGGCTAGAGGTGTTTTGTGTGTTGGGTGTTTTCTAAGGATAGGGGAGTTTTTGAGGGGTTGGTGAAACTGAGGATCAGGGTGTTTCTGAGGGGTAGTGGTTCTTGAGTGACTAGGGGTGTTTCTTGAGGGTTGGTGTTTCTGAGGACTAGGAGTGTTTCTGAGGGTTGGGTGTTTTGGGACTAGGGGTGCTCTCTAAGGGTTAGGGGTTTTCTGAGACTAGGGGTTATGTTTCTGAGGGTTTTGGGAGTTCTGAGGACTAGGTAATTTCTGAGGGTTGGGTGTTTCTGAGGAAACCTAGAGGAGTTTTGAGGGTTGGTGGTTTCTAAGGGACTAGGGGCGTTTATGAGGATGGGTGTTTCTGAGGACTAGGGGTGACTTCTGAGGGATGGGTGATTTCTGAGGACTAGGGAGTTTCTGAGGGTTGGTGTGTTCTGAGGAACTAGGGGTGATCTGAGGGTTGGGTGATTCTGAGGATTAGGGGTGTTTTGAGGGTTAGGGGTATCTGAGGACTAGGGTCTGTTTCTGAGGGTTCGGGTGTTTCTGAGGACTAGGGTGTATCTGAGGGTTGGGTGTTTTGCGAATAGGGGTGTTTCTGATGGGTTATTGGTTTCTGAGGATAGGGGTAATTTTGAGGGTTGCGGGTTTTGAGGACTAGGGGTGTTTCTGGGTTGGGTGTTTCTCGAGGAATAGGGGTATTGAGGGTTGGGTGTTTCTCAGAGGACTAGGGGGTTTTGAGGGTGATCTGGTGTTTTGAGGATTAGGGGTGTTTTGAGGGGTTGCGTGTTTCTGAGGACTAGGGGTGTTTTGAGGGTTGGGTGTTTTGAGACTAACAGTGTTGCTGAGGGTTGGTGTTTTGAGGCTGGGGTTGTTTCTAAAGGGTAAGGGGTTTCTGGGAGGACAGGGGTTTGTTTCTGAGGGTTGGGGGATTCAGAAAATAGGGGGTTTTGAGGGTAGGGTGTTTTGAGGACTAGGGGAGTTTCTGGGGTTGCGTGTTTCTGAGGACTAGGGGTGTTTTGAGGGATGGTGTTTTGAGGACTAGGGGTGTTTCTGAGGGTGGGTGTTTTGCGGCTCGGGTGTTTACTGTGGGTTGGGGTGTTTTTGAGGTTTAGGGAGTTTTCGAGTGTTGGGTGTTTCTGAGGACTGGGTGTCGTTGTTTCTGATGACTTGGGGGAGTTTCTGAGGGTTGGGTGTTTCTGAGGATAGGTGAGTCTGAAGTGTTGGGTGATTATGCGGATAGGGGGTTTCTGAAGGTTGGGTGTTTGATGACTAGGGGAAGTTGTGAAGGTAGGGTGTGTTCTGAGGATAAGGGGGTTTCTGAACGGTATGGGTTGTTTCTGAGGACTAGGGAGTTGATTTTGAAGGTTGGGTTTTTGAGGACTAGGGGGAGTTTTGAAGGTTGGGTGTTCTGTGGCTAGGGGAGTTCTGAAGGTAGGGTGTTTTGAGATAGGGAGTTTCTGAAGGTTTGGGAGGTGTTTCTGAGGACTAGGGGAGTTTCTGAAGTTAGGGCGTTTCTGAGGACTAGGGGAGTTTCTGAAGGTTGGGTGTTTCTGAGGACTAGGGGAGTTTCTGAAGGTAGGGTGTTTCTGAGGACTAGGTGAGTTTCTGAAGGTTGGGTGTTTCTGAGGACTAGGGAGTTTCTGAAGGTTGGGTGATTCTGAGGATAGGGAGTTTCTGAAGTTGGGTGTTTGAGGACTAGGGGAGTTTCTTGAGCTAGGGCGTTTTATGAGGACTAGCGGGAGATTTGAAGGTTGGGTGTTTTGAGGACTAGGGGGGTTTCTGAGTAAGGTTGGGTAGTTTCTGAGCAGACTAGTGGAGTTTTTGATGTAGCGGTGTTTTCGAGGATAGGGGAGTTTCTGAAGGTAGGGATGTTCTTGACGGACTAGGTGGAGTTTCTGAAGGTAGGGTGTTTCTAGGACTACGTGGAGTTTGAAGGCTTGGGGTTTCTGTTGGAACTAGTGGAGTTTCTGAGGTTAGGGTGTTCTGAGGAATAGTGGAGTTTTGAAGGTTTGGTAGTGTCTCTCTGAGGACTAGTGAGTTTTGAAGGTAGGGTTGTTTTGAGGATAGTGGAGTTTTGAGGTAGGGTAGTTTTTGGGATAGAGGAGTTTTGAAGTTGGGTGTTTTGAGACGAAGGGAGTTTCTGAGGGTGAGTGCGTGAAGATTTAAGATTCAATCAATGGAATAATAGGGTGAAATAATCTTATATCTCGCCCCAGTACTACACCAAAAATTACCCCTCCCCCTCCCTCTTTTTGGCGGACAAAGTTGGTCAGGAAGTTACAGTTTGCTTTTACGACGCTAGTCTCTCTGCGCCTCAATTATTTGGGCTGGGACTAATGAGATTCTGTCATATATCACTCAGATTTCTTTGTTTAGCTAATCAGCTTCAAACATAGCATTTCCCGAGTCTATAAAAAAGAGGTATAGACGTGAGTGATACATTTTCGCTGTTTATGAACTTGCGACCTTTTGGGCCTCAGGTTGTTTTCCCCAAATAACTATCAGAGTCATTAGACTTTCTGATTTTTCTTCGAGCGAATGACTTTATTATTCTATTAAATCATTTACCAAGCTTCACAATTTTTTTTTAATAACGTCGCTGCTGTTCCCACCAACACTGCCGTCACCACCAACTTGTCCACTACCAGCCACCACCACCACCACCACCA
>NC_069402.1:35853466-35860966 GCF_026875155.1 Cherax quadricarinatus
CCCTATACTGTACTATAATTAAGGCTGGGAATAGTTTGCCGAGCCATAAAGAGAGGGCAACACACTGTGTGTGCCATAGATCGTACTCTTATCACCCGCTGTACAGCCAATCCAGTTGCCGCCTTCTTTATGCCTATAATAACGAGGAATTTATGTAGCGGTTACTCGCTCTCACTGACTGAAAATAGCTGTGGAAGGGAGAAAGGGGAAGGGAAAGCGTGCATATATTTATGTTCTTATTCCCTATAGACTTCATAGAACGTGAAGGGGAGTGAGAGATCGCGAAGTGTGTGTGTGTGTGTGTGTGTGTGTGTCCCTACATACGTACGTACTCTCAGCTATGTTGTTGGGGTCGATTTCAGCTCCTGGCTCCGCCTCTCGACTGCTCACGAACTGTCATATAAAATATATATATATATATATATATATATATATATATATATATATATATATATATATATATTATATATATATATATATATAAATATATATATATATTTATTATTATTATCACACTGGCCGATTCCCACCAAGGCAGGGTGGCCCGAAAAAGAAAAACTTTCACCATCATTCACTCCATCACTGTCTTGCCAGAAGGATGCTTTACACTACAGTTTTTAAACTGCAACTTTAACACCTCTCCTATATATATAATATATATATATATATATATATATATATATATTATATAATATATATATATATATATATATATATATATATATATATATATATAATTATGGGTATAATTCTCTAGTATTACACATGTTTCCAGTATATTACTTCACCATACCCTTCCACTGTCCATCTCCATTACTTTCTTCCATTTGTTTCCTCAGTTATTCTCAACTGATGCTCTCCACTATCACCCCAGTAGACTCTTACGCTGGTCTTTTCCGTTTGATCCCTTTCTTGTTGGATGCCTCCCTCTGATCCTTCAAGTGGAGTTGTCTATTTGTTCCTCAACTGGATCCCTCTATTGGTCCCTCCACTGGATCCCTCCATTCCTTCCTCCACTGGATCCCTCCATCGTACGTCGGTGCGAAAAGAAATGAGAGAAAATATAGTATTCCGAGTAAACACTGCACGTAAGAGTGACCTTTATTACTGCACGTATGAGAGACCTTTATTACTGCACGTAAGAGACATCTTTATTACTGTACGTAAGAGACATCTTTATTACTGTACGTAAGAGACACTGTGGCATGCAAAGAGTACGTAACCTTTATTCGGCGCATGTACACACGCACATTGAAAGACTATCTCCCCCAACCAGCGAACCAGGTGCTAAGGGTTAATGATGTGGCCTCGTCGTTCAATCATTACCTAGGTTCCAGCCAATGAGAAGATGGTTTTGGCAATCGCAGAGGTTATGTGGGTACCACTCACCTGTCTACCCTTGTCATTCCCATTCTAGAGCTGGTTGAAGCACGGTCTGCTCTCTAGTGTCTTCTATTCTGCCTTGCTTACCGTGGAGTGCACTAATGCCTATTGTTGTGCATAGTGAATATACTGTACATACTTCTGTTCTTACTTGGTGAAGGATAATGTAAGTTAAAAGTTTTTCTGCTGTGTTTATTTTGCTCCCTTTACACCCAAGATAACAGGCGTTTGGGACTCCTGGGTTGTAATAGACACCTTTATTACTGCACGAAAGAGATACCTTTATTACTGCCCGTAAGAGATATTTTTATTACCGCACGTAAAGGACACCTTCATTACTACACATAAAAGACACCTTTATTACTGCACGTAAGAAACACCTTTATTACTGCATGTAAGAGACCTTAATTTCCGTACGTAAGAGACACCTTTATTACTGCACGTAAAAGACACCTTTATTACTGCACGTAAGAGACCTTTACCGCACGTGAGACACCTTTATTACCACACGAAAGAGACACCTTTATTACTACACGTAAAAGACACCTTTATTACCGCACGTTAGACACCTTTATTACTGCACGTAAGAGACACCTTTATTACCGCACGTTACAGACACTTTTATTACCGCACGTAAGAGACACCTTTATTACCGTACGTAAGAGACACCTTTATTACAGCACGTAAGAGACCGTTATTACCGCACGTAAGACACTTTTATTACCGCACGTAAGAGACACCTTTATTACCGTACGTAAGAGACACCTTTATTACTGCACGTAAGACACTTTCACTACTGCACGTAAGCGACATCTTTATTACTGCACGTGAGAGACATCTTTATTGCTGCACGTAACAAACACCTTTATTACAGCACATAAGAGAAACCTTCATTACCGCACGTAAGACACCTTTATTACCGCACGTAAGACACCTTTATTACCGCACGTAAGAGACACCTTTATTGCCGCACGTAAGAGACACCTTTATTACCGCACGTAAGAGACACCTTTATTACCGCACGCAAGAGACACCTTTATTACAGCACCTAAGAGTAACCTTCATTACCGCACGTAAGACACCTTTATTACCGCACGTAAGACACCTTTATTACCGCACGAAAGAGACACCTTTATTGCTGCACGTAAGAGACACCTTTATTACCGCACGTAAGACACCTTTATTACCGCACATAAGAGACATCGTTATTGCAGCACGTAAGAGACACCTTTATTACCGCACTTAAGAGACCCCTTTATTACCGCACGTAAGTGACACCTTTATTATCGCACGTAGAAGAAACCTTTACTACCGCACGCAAGAAACACCTTTTTTACCGCACGTAAGAAGCACCTTTATTACCGCACGTAAGACACCTTTATTACCGCACGTAAGAGACACCTTTATTACCGCAGGTAAGAGACACCTTTATTACAGCACGAAAGAGACACTTTTATTACCGCACGTAAGAGACACCTTTATTACCGCACGTAAGAGACACCTTTATTACCGCACTTAAGAGACACCTTTATTACCGCACGTAAGAGACATCTTTATTGCCGCACGTAAGAGACACCTTTATTTCCGCACGTAAGAGACACCTTTATTACCGCACGTAAGAGACACCTTTATTACCGCACGTAAGAGAAACCTTTATTACAGCACGTAAGACACCTTTATTACCGCACGTAAGACACCTTTATTACCGCACGTAACAGACGCCTTTATTGCCGCACGAAAGAGGCACCTTTATTACCGCACGTAAGAGAAACCTTTATTACCGAACGCAGAAGACACCTTTTTTACCGCACGTAAGAGACACCTTTATTACCGCACGTAAGACACCTTTATTGCCGCACGAGACACCTTTATTACCGCACGTAAGAGACATCGTTATTGCAGCACGTAAGAGACACCTTTATTACCGCACGTAAGAGACACCTTTATTAGAGCACGTAAGAGACACCTTTATTACCGCACGAAAGAGACACCTTTATTACCGCACGCAGAAGACACCTTTTTTACCGCACGTAAGAGACACCTTTATTACCGCACGTAAGACACCTTTATTGCCGCACGAGACACCTTTATTACCGCACGTAAGAGACATCGTTATTGCAGCACGTAAGAGACACCTTTATTACCGCACGTAAGAGACACCTTTATTAGAGCACGTAAGAGACACCTTTATTACCGCAGGTAAAAGACACCTTTATTACCGCACGTAAGAGACACCTTTATTACCGCACGTAAGAGACACCTTTATTACCGCACGTAAGAGACACCTTTATTACCGCACGTAAGAGACACCTTTATTAGAGCACGTAAGAGACATCTTTATTATCGCAGGTAAAAGACACCTTTATTACCGCACGTAAGAGACACCTTTATTACCGCACGTAAGAGACACCTTTATTACCGCACGTAAGAGACACCTTTATTACCGCACGTAAGAGACACCTTTATCACCGCACGTAAGAGACACCTTTATTACCGCACATAAGAGACACCTTTATTACCGCACGTAAGAGACACCTTTATTACCGCACGTAAGAGAACTTTATTACCGCACGTAAGAGACACCTTTATTACCGCACGTAAGAGACACCTTTATTACCGCACGTAAGAGACACCTTCATTACCGCACGTAAGAGACCTTTATTACCGCACGTAAGAGACAACTTTATTACCGCACGTAAGAGACACCTTTATTACCGCACGTAAGAGACCTTTATTACCGCACGTAAGGGACACCCTTATTACCGCACGTAAGAGACATCTTTATGACCGCACGTAAGACACATCTTTATTACCGGAAGTAAGAGACACCTTTATTACCACACGTAAGAGACACCTTTATTACAGCACGTAAAAGACACATTACCGCACGTAAGAGACATCTTTATTACCGCACGTAAGAGACACCTTCATTACCGCACATAAGAGACACATTTATTGCCGCACGTAACAGACACCTTTATTACCACACGTAAGAGACAACTTTATTACCGCACGTAAGAGACACCTTTTTTTACCGCACATAAGAGACACCTTTATTACCGCACGTAAGACACCTTTATTACCGCACGTAAGAGATCTTTATTAACGCACGTAAGAGACACCTTTATAACCGCACGTAAGAGACACCTTTATTACCGCACGTAAGAGACCTTTATTACCGCACTTAAAAGACACCTTTATTACCGCACGTAAGATACCTTTATTACCGCACGTAAGAGACCTTTATTAACGCACGTAAGAGACACCTTTATTACCGCACATAAGACACAACTTTATTACCGCCCGTAAGAGACACCTTTATTACCACACCTAAGAGACACCTTTATTACCGCACGTAAGAGACCTTTATTACCGCGCGTAGGAGACACCTTTATTACCGCACATAAGAGACACCTTTATTACCGCACGTAAGAGACACCTTTATTACCGCACGTAAGAGACGCCTTTATTACCGCACGTAAGAGACACCTTTATTACCGCACGTAAGAGACACCTTTATTACCGCACGAAAGAGACACCTTTATTACCGCACGTAAGACACCTTTATTACCGCACGTAAGAGACCTTTATTACCGCACGTAAAAGACACCTTTATTACCGCACGAAAGAGACACCTTTATTACCGCACTTAAGAGACCTTTATTACCGCGCGTAGGAGACACCTTTATTACCGCACATAAGAGACACCTTTATTACCGCACGTAAGAGACACCTTTATTACCACACGTATGATACACCTTTTATACCGAACGTAAGAGACCTTTATTACCACACGTAAGAGACACCTTTTTTACCACACGTAAGAGACCTTTATTACCGCACGTAAGAGACACCTTTATTACAGCACGTAAGAGACAACTTTATTACCGCACGTAAGAGACACCTTTATTACCACACCTAAGAGACACCTTTATTACCGCACGTAAGAGACACCTTTATTACTGCACGTAAGATACACCTTTATTACCGCACGTAAGAGACACCTTTATTACCGCACGTAAGAGACGTTTATTACCGCGTGTAAGAGACACCTTTATTACCGCACATAAGAGACACCTTTATTACCGCACGTAAGACACACCTTTATTACCGCACGTAAGAGACACCTTTATTACCGCACGTAAGAGACACCTTTATTATAGCACGTAAGAGACACCTTTATTACCGCAGGTAAGAGAAACCTTTATTACCGCACGTAAGAGACACCTTTATTACCGCACGTAAGAGACCTTTATTACCGCACGTAAAAGACACCTTTATTACCACACGTAAGATACACATTTTATGCTGCACGTAAGAGACCTTTATTACCACACGTAAGAGACACCTTTATTACCGCACGTAAGAGACACCTTTTTTACCGCACGCAAGAGACCTTTATTACCGCACGTAAGAGACACCTTTATTAGCGCACGTTAAGAGACACCTTTATTACCGCACGTAAGAGACACCTTTTTTTCCGCACGTAAGAGACCTTTATTACCGCACGTTAGAGACACCTTTATTACCGCACGTAAGAGACACCTTTATTACCGCACGTAAGAGACACCTTTATTACCGCACGTAAGAGACACCTTTATTACCGCACGTAAGAGACACTTTTATTACCGCACGTAAGAGACACCTTTATTACCGCACGTAAGAGACCTTTATTACCGCACGTAAGAGACAACTTTATTACCGCACGTAAGAGACACCTTTATTACCACACGTAAGAGACCTTTATTACCGCACGTAAGAGACACCTTCATTACCGCACGTGAGAGACACCTTTATTACTGCACGTAGGAGACACCTTTATTACCGCACGTAAGAGACACCTTTATTACCGCACGTAAGAGACACCTTTATTACCGCACGTAAGAGAACTTTATTACCGCACGTAAGATACAACTTTATTACCGCACGTAAGAGACACCTTCATTACCGCACGTAAGAGCACCTTTTTACCGCACGTAAAAGACCTTTATTACCGCACGTAAGAGACACCTTTATTACCTCACGTAAGACACCTTTATTACCGCACGTAAGGGACACCTTTATTACCTCACGTAAGACACCTTTATTACCGCACGTAAGGGACACCTTTATTACCGCACGTAAGAGACACCTTTATTACCGCACGTAAGAGACACCTTTATTACCGCACGTAAGAGACATCTTTATTACCGCACGTAAGAGACACCTTTATTACCGCACGTAAGAGACACCTTTATTACCGCTCGTAAGAGACACCTTTATTACCGCACGTAAGAGACACCTTTATTACCGCACGTAAGAGACATCTTTATTACCGCACGTAAGAGACACCTTTATTACCGCACGTAAGAGACACCTTTATTACCGCACGAAAGAGACACCTTTATTACCGCACGTAAGAGACACCTTTATTACCGCACGAAAGAGACACCTTTATTACCGCACGTAAGAGACACCTTTATTACCGCACGTAAGAATCACCTTTATTACCGCACGTAAGAGACACTTTTATTACCGCACTTAAGAGACACCTTTATTACCGCACGTAAGACACACCTTTATTACCGCTTGTAAGAGACACCTTTATTACCGCACGTAAGAGACACCTTTATTACCGCACGTAAGAGACACCTTTATTACCGCACGTAAGAGACACCTTTATTACCGCACGTAAGAGACACCTTTATTACCGCACGTAAGAGACACCTTTATTACCGCACGTAAGACACACCTTTATTACCGCACGTAAGAGACACCTTTATTACCGCACGTAAGACACACCTTTATTACCGCACGTAAGAGACACCTTTATTACCGCACGTAAGACACACCTTTATTACCGCACGTAAGAGACACCTTTATTACCGCACGTAAGACACACCTTTATTACCGCACGTAGAGACACCTTTATTACCGCACGTAAGACACACCTTTATTACCGCACGTAAGAGACACCTTTATTACCGCACGTAAGACACACCTTATTACCGCACGTAAGAGACACCTTTATTACCGCACATAAGACACACCTTTATTACCGCACGTAAGAGACACCTTTATTACCGCACGTAAGAGACACCTTTATTACCGCACGTAAGAGACACCTTTATTACCGCA
>NC_069402.1:35868466-35874922 GCF_026875155.1 Cherax quadricarinatus
ACTGCTGCTGCCCCCCAGCTGCTGCTCCTGCTGCTGCTGCTGCCTCCTGCTGATGCTCCTGCAGCTGATGCTCTCTGCTGCTGCTGCTCCCTGCTGCTGCTCCTGCTGCTGCTGCTTCTGCTGCTCCTGCTATGCTCCTGCTGCTGCTGCTGCTGCTGGCTAGCTGCTCCTGCGCCCTGCTGATTTCTCCTGCTGCTGTTTCTGCTGCTGCTGCTGCTCCTACTGCTGCTCCTGCTGCTGCTGCTCCTGCTGCTGCTGCTTCTGCTGCGGCTTTTGCTTCCTGCTCTTCTGCTGCGCTGCTCCTGCTGCGGCTGCTCCTGGCTGCCGCTGCTGCTTGCTGCTCTGCTGCTGCTTCCTGCTGCTCCTGCTGGCTGCTCCTGCTGCTGGCTGCTGCCTGCTGCTGCTTCCTCGCGCTCCATGCTGCTTCTGCTGCTTGCTCCTGCTGCTCCTGCTCCTGCCTCCTGCTGCTTGCTCCTTCTACTCTGCTGCTCCTGCTGCTGCTCCTGCTGCTGTTGCTGCTGCTGCTCCTGATGCTCCTGCTGCTGTTCTCTATACCTCTGCTGCTGCTGCCTGCTGCTGCTGCTCCTGCTGCTGCTGCTCCTTCTCCTGCTCCTGCTCCTGCTAACTGCTGCTCCTGCTGCTGCTTCCCTGCTGGCTGTTGCTGCTCCTGCTGCTGCTGCTGCTCCTGCTGCTCCGCTGCTGCTGCTCCTGCTGTGCGCGCTTTATTGCCCAGCTGAGCTGCTGCTCCTGCTGGCTGCTGCTCCTGCTTGGCTTCTGCTCCCTCTGCTGCTGCTGCTCCTGCTGCTCCTGCTGCTGCTGCTGCTGCTCCTGCTGCTCCTTCTGCTCCTGCTGCTGCGTTCCTTTGCTGCTGCTCCTGGTGCTGCTGCTGCTGCTGCGCTCTGCTCCTGCTCCTGCGCTGCTCCTGTTGCTGCTCCTGCTGCAGCTGCTCCTGCTGGCTGCTCCCTGCTGCTGTTGCTGCTGCTGCTGCTGCAGCTGCTCCTGCTGCTGCTCCCTGCTTGCTGCCTGCTTCCTGCTGCTGCTCCTGCTGCTGCTGCGCCTGCTGCTGCTGCTGCTTTTCCTGCTGCATGCTGCTCCTGCTGGCTGCTCCTGCTGTCTGCTCCTGCTGCTGGCTCCTGCTGCTGCTCCTGCTTTCCTTTTCTCCTGCTTCCTGCTACTGCTCCTCTGCTTGCCCTTCTGCTCCTGCTGCTTGCTCCTGCTGCCTGCTGCTCCTTTTCTGCTGCTCCTGCCTGCTGTAGCTGCAGCTGCTGCTGCCGCTGCTGCTGCTCCGCTGCTGCTCCTGCTGCAGCGGCTCCTGCTGCTCTGCTGCTCAGGCTGCAGCACCTGCTGCTGGCTGCTCCTGCGTGCTGCTGCTGCTCCTGCTGCTGCTGCTTCCTGCTGCTGATCCTGCTCCTTGGCTGCTGCTGCTCCTGCTGCTGCTCCTGCTGCTGCTGCTCCTGCTGCTGCTGCTGCTCCTGCCCGCTGCTGCACCTGCATGCTGCTCCTGCTTGGCTGCTGCTCCTGCTGCTGCTCCTGCTGCTTGCTGCTGCTGCTGCTGCTCTCCTGCCTGGCTTGCTCCTGGCTGCTGCGCTCCTGCTGCTGCTGTCTCCTGCTGCTGCTGCCTCCTGCTGCTGCTCCCTGCTGCTACTCCTGCTGCTGGCTGCTGCTGCTCCAGCTGCTGCTCCTGTCCTGCTGCTGCTTCCCTGCTGCTGTCTGCTTCCTGCTGCTGCTCCTGCTGCTGCTGCTCCTGCTGCTGCTGCTGCTCCTGCTGCTGTTGCTTTCCTGCTGCTCTGTCTGCTCGCTGCTGCTGCTTGCCCCTGCTGCTGCTCCCTGCTGCTGCTGCTCCTGCTCTGCTCCTGCGTGCTCCTGCTGCTGATGCTCCTACTGCTTGCTGCTCCTGCTGCTGCTTCCTGCTGCTGCTGCTGCTCCTGCTGCTCCCTGCTGAGCTTCCCTGCTGCTGCTCCTGCAGCTGCTGCTTGCTCCTGCTTCATCTTCCTGCTGATTCTCCTGCTGCTGTTTCTGCTGCTGTGCTGCTGCTCCTGCTGCTCCTGCTGCTGCGTCCTGCTGTGCGCTGCTGCTGCAGCGCTGCTGCTCTGCTGCTGCCCTGCGCTTCTCCTGCTCCTGCTGCTGCCTCCTGCTGCTGCTGCTTCCTGCTGCTGCTGCCTTGCCTGCTGCTGCTGCTCTCTGCTGCACTCCTGCTGCTCCTGCTGCTCTGGCTGCTGCTGCTCCTGCTGCTCCTCTGCTGCTTTGCTTCCTGCTGCTGCTTCCTGCTGCTGCTCCTCTGCTTCCTGCTGCTCCTGCACCTGCTCCTGTCTCCTTCTACTTCCTGCTGCGCACCTGCTGCAGCTCCTGCTGCTGCTGCTCCTGCTGCTGCTGCTCCTGCTCAAGCTCCTGCTGCTGCTGCTCCTGCTGCTGCTCCTGCTGCTGCTGCTCCTGCTCCTGCTCCTGCTGCTGTTGCTCCTGCTGCTGCTGCTGCTGCTCCTGCTGCTCCTGCTCCTGCTGCTGCTCCTGCTGCTGCTGCTAGCTGCTCCTGCTTTCTGCTCCTGCTGCTGCTGCTGCTGTGCTGATCTGATGTTTTTCTTCCTGCTGCTACCTGCTCCTCTGCAGCGCTCCTGCTGCTGCTGTTCCTGCTGCTGCTGCTCCTGGTGCTGCTGCTCCTGCTCCTGCTCCTGCTCCTGCTGCTCCTGTTGATGCTCCTGCTGCTGTTCCTGCTGCTGCTGCTGGTCCTGATGCTGCTCCTGCTGCTGCTGCTCCTGCTGCTGCTGCTTCTGCTGCTGCTGCTCCTGCTGCTGCTGCTCCTGCTGCTGCTCCTGCTAGCATCCTGCTGCCTGCTTCCTGCTGCTGCTGCTCCTGCTGTTGCTGCTGCTGCTCCTGCTGCTGCTCCAGCTGCTCCTGCTCCTGCTGCTCCTGCTGCTGCTCCTGCTGCTGCTCCTGCTGCTGCTCCTGCTGTTGCTGCTGCTGCTCCTGCTGTTCCTGCTCCTGCTGCTGCTCCTGCTGCTCCTGCTGCTGCTGCTGCTCCTGCTGCTGCTCCTGCTGCTGCTGCTCCTGCTGCTCCTGCTGCTGCTCCTGCTGCTGCCCCTGCTGCTGCTCCTGCTGCGCCTGCTGCTGCTTTTGCTGCTGCTGCTGCTCCTGCTGCTGCTCCTGCTGCTCCTGCTGCTCCTGCTGCTGCTGCTCCTGCTGCTGCTGCTGCTGCTCCTGCTGCTGCTGCTGCTCCTGCTGTTGCTCCTGCTGTTGTTGTTGCTGCTGCTGCTGCTGCAGTGGTAATGGTAGTGGCAGTGGTAATGCTGCTTTCACTACCAGCATTACCACTGCCACTTCTTTTTCCTCCTCTCTTTCTGCCGTCCCTGTCCTCGCCTATATATGCTGGTTCCCTCGCTCTCCTCTACTCCACCTATGTGTAGCCACTACCGAGTCACCACACAGAAGACCAGGACCAGGATGTCCTGGCGAACCTACCTTTACCTGTACTCTCTTCTGTCTGGGTGACTTGTGAATGGTCCAAGACGGACCGTAACGTCGTCATAAGCTTTTCTCTCGCCTGTGTTCAGGTTATTTTTGTGTTGTGTAATAATCAACATATTTTTGCACTGAGTACATTTCTAGAACTCCAGCACTGAACACTAACTGCTCACTGAATATGGCGGCGGTGCATTTTCCAACGCCAAATCTTCCTCTCATAAAAATATTTTATGTGGTTAATATCCCCCAAATAATTTGCGCAATAAAAGCTATTTTTGCCTGGGTTTGGATGCCTTGCTGGCATTATGAAAAATATATTTACCGATTTCCCCCAAGCAGCTAAACTCAAAAATTGAGCAAAATTGGGTTTATTCAGAGGAAAGGGAGGGTAGCTCTATTTCCTTGGATTAAATGCCTTTCGGCGGTATCAGGGCTCCCTCCTTGGAAAGTGATTGTAGAGCGAAGGGGTGGAGCAGACTGTCACATTGTTGGAATGAGAGAGCGTCATTGGTCATGCTGTTAGGACGAGAGAGAATGAGAGAGAGAAGGCAAATGTTTCGCTTTCCAAATTTAGCCAATAAAGTCAACTATCTCGTTGTCTTGCAAAGCGAGACCAGTCATTGGTCACTCTGTCCATTTACGCGGTTGACATTCCTCACACTGACAGTACAGCGGCTACCGGTCCATCAATCTACCTGTCTGACTCCTTAATCATCTACCTGTCCATACTTCACTTGTTAATACAGTTTCCTCTGATCAATTTAATGTGGCTACAGAAATGAAGAATCAAGTAGGTTTACATTTCTTCGTGAATATGTTAAATTAAGAATTATCTGAAACCAGAAATCTTACCCGAAAACTAGAAAAAAGAACAGTTGTTGCACTTGTTTGAGAAGTGTTCAAATCTAGGACGCCTGAATGGAAACTGCAAGTTTCCTGGTCATCCAGAGTGGATGTGGAGGCCATAAATTGACACATTGCCTGCAACTTGAGGAACCAGTTCATAGGTATATGTGATGAGAAATATATTATTGTACCTACTGAATTTAGGCCAGGGAAACTTGACATTGATGTATATTTGTGGAGGATGGAACAGGAAGAGAACTGAAGACTGTGGATAGCCAGTGTCTAGTTAATGGTCCAAGTAGGAATGAAACGTCGTCACAAGTTTACTTCTCCTATATACGGGTCATTAGTGTATTGTTCCAACCACGGTATTGTGCCTTTTTTTTTTTTTATCCTTCAGTACGGAACACTGACATATTTGTGTGTACACTGGTGAAGGAGCTAGACCCGCTGAAGTGAGGTGTTCTCCCTGGCTGTCTCTGTTGTTACAAGGAATATAGTTTTTCTACGTCCCAGGAAGGTTCTCAGTGAAGATAAACCACTCTGCCTCTTGTTGTTAGATAAGATACACGAATAGTTTTGAAAACCGACAAGTTGAAGAATTGAGACACTTATTCCCCATATGGGTATTTTTATTGAAGAAACGTTTCGCCACACAGTGGCTTCATCAGTCCTATACAGAGCAGTCTTCCTGCTTCGCCTCACCTGACTACAGTATATAAGCCGCTGTTACGGCCCTGTGCTGCACTTTCTACAAGACTGATGGACTGAACACGTCGACTCCAGGCTGAGGGACTGATTACCTCAAACTTCTCCTCTCCTTATACATTCCTGCTTTGTGTAGGACTGATGAAGCCATTGTGTGGCGAAACATTTCTTCAATAAAAATTCCCATATGACGCATGTCTCAATTCTTCAAGACACATATGCAACAGTTAGGTATCTTTATTTCAAAACGTTTCGCCTAGTAAGCTTCTTCAGTCGACTACAGAAAACACAATGGTATCTTGGTACAGAACAGAAAACACCTTGGACAACTTCTACAGTGTGAATAGTTGGATTTGAGAGAGTCGTGACCTCTCGATGATTACATTCTTTCTTCTACTAGTGGTCTACATCTCACCTCCTGACAGTATATAAGTCTCCATACTCTCACTTCAACTTCACATTGTTTCAGACTATGGAACAAATGGTCTTCTCCAGGCTGAGGGACTGACCACCTCAAAACTACGTCTTCAAGGGTGATGGACTGATTACATCGTCTTCATATCTCTTCTGCTTCTACCAACTTTTCTGTACTCGACTGAAGAATCCTACTGTGTAGGCGAAACGTTTCGAAATAAAGATACCTAACTGTTGCATATGTGTCTTATCTAACAACCTGTCCGTATTTAATACCATTTTAATATTCACTCTGCCTCTTCCTCTTCGAGAACGTAATAACTTACAATATTCTCAATTGAGAATATTGTAGATAGTATGGAAAGTATTAAAATCGGCCAAGGACTTGAGCCCATCCTGGAGTTAAGCTGTCAAGGGCAGCTGCAGCTGAAGATTTATTCATAATGAAATACTTTGTAGTGCAGAATTGTGCTTGACTTGTCATATGAATATGTGAATTTATTGAAAAATTCATAATTAGTCTGGAATTATTCATTCTATGATCGGTTACACTTACGTACGTAATTCTAACATTCGTAGTAAGTTCTGATCTTGGCTTCACTTTATTAAACTTCTTATATATCGCTTTAGCAATGTCATTGCCATTTACTTAACCATTTACTACTCACATGTGTGCATTATTAACACATTTCACGCTGGCAGGTCAGTGCTGAAGCTTGTAGTAAGTCCTTAAACTTGAATGATTCGCCGGTACATGTCCCCCACCCGGGTCTTTTCCAGATGGTGGCCCGGCGGGGGCCCGGGGGGAGGGGGCTGTGCGATAAGTCCGTAATAGCTGGTAATAAGGTACTTGTGGAGAACACTGAATACTATTAAAATCTGGACGCTTAAAAAAGTCCTATGGGTTAATCTTGAAAAAAACTGGATTTAAGGGGAACCTTAAGTCCCCTGATAATGAGGTTCATAATGAACCCCCGCAAGGTGGGAGGGTTCCTTTGGGGCTGGGGGAAAAGCTCCTGTTCCAAGGAATAA
>NC_069402.1:35875422-35912922 GCF_026875155.1 Cherax quadricarinatus
TAAAAACCTTAAAATCCCCAAAAAAGTTGGAAAAAGGGACCAAACAAAAACTTTACAATTTAAGAAATTTTTATTATATTTAAATAAAAGAGTTAGAAAGATATTAATTATATATATATATATATATATATAATATATATATATATTACCTACGAACGAGTGGTATTGATCAATAACAACACTGCGACTAGCCAAGGAGTCGAACCCATGTCCTAGTCACATGGCGATTAGAAACTAAGCCTGTTGCATATGCGTGTGTGTGTGTGCTTGGTCATGTGAAAAGGAAAAAGCGAGCGAGAGAGAAACAGTTCGAAAAGATGAACAGAATGACAAGCACATAAACAGAGATGCCTTGGACTTGACGGTTCCACTGTATAGAACTGTTATTACTCAAATTTATCTTCAACAGAGAGAGAGGGGCTCAGAGGACGCAGGGTAGTCAGAGGGTGTCACCCCTGTTATGGGATCAGCGTCAAAATTGAGAGAATTGTGTGCTGTGTAAACTTCAGTTTCTTAATTGATTATGCCTCGGGTCTCTTTACTTTAGTGCTTGACACGATGCTTAGAGGATTTAAACAAAATTGAAAAGGAAGCCACGAGGATCAACCTGTTATATGTCTGTATTAAAGAATGTGTTTCTAAAGTTTACATCCTTACTGACATCAATAATTTCGAAATGCACAAGCATGAACCGAATATTAATTGACAAAAGACTCCATTGGATTTTTATAGATCTGAAACAGCGAAGTAAACCCCAAACAGTCCATTTTACCACCATACTGTCAGGCAAGAAGAGCCGTGTGTCTTAAGGTTCGTTATAAAAAATCAGTATACACACAGATAAACAGAGCGGTTGTGGCTAGGTTACAAGTAGGCCTATATCTGGAGGCTTTGACCACCCGCTGATTCAGTTCAGAATAATAATCTCACACCCAATGGAGTCTTTTCCAAAAAAGAAAAAATGGGTTCTAGATCCACTTTTAACCTTACAATTACTCCAACCCGTATGGGTTTTAAGTGCATAATAATTTTATCACATCAAGACTGAGGCACTGACATTGTAAGGGAGGAAGAAAGATTGAAGTTTCAACCAGACAGAAAGACACGGGGGACAGTATCAGTAAAACTCCGAAAACAAACATGAAGTTAATATATTTATGAAACAAGAACTAGGCTACCTGCCAAGAACTAGGCTACCTGCCAAGACCAGTTATGTGGTCAAGAAAAAACTGCCAGAGTGATTTATAAGCATTTATAAGTCAGTTCACCGGTGGTTGGAAAACATCCTTTTGCAGTGCATTGGAAGACTAGTGATAGTTTTCTCAGTCCCAATTGCTCGTGCGATTATGTCCCATTTAGGAATCATTAATCGGCGTTTAGGCTCTGATGATGGAGCCCCATTCCACATACATTAAAATTTGTAGCTATATGAGGATAAAAAAAAAAAGCAAATTCCTCACCCCCTGACAGACTCCAACAGCGTCCTTATGGGAGATATTGTCAGAGAAGGAAAATATAAACGTTCTGGCTTTCACGTTCATCCCCACCCCCTCCCATTCTCTCCAGTCAAGAGACGTGGGCCCCAGGATTCTCTTCCCCCCCCCCCCCAATCACACCCCCTAAAAAAGGGGATCAGGTGAATATCGAAACACAAACTATATACAAAAAGCTAGGGTATAATGGGCCAAGTTAAAAGTAATTCTTATTTAAAACTTCTGTAGCGTATGTAAGGGGAAAGCGTCGTCAATATAGTGGGGTGGCCCTTGTGCACACCGAAGAAGAAACAGCACATCACACACACGCACATACACAAACATACACACACACACACACAACACACACACACACCACACACACCACACAACCACACACACACACACACACACACACATCACACAACACACAAAACACACGCGCCGCGCGCTGAAGCAGTATCGCTGAATAGTGTTTCCCAGGATTTGGGCGTTCTAGTGGCTGTCCTAAGATATTATTAGCGGTCATCGTACGTGAGTGAATCAGTGAACATACCTACAAGAGTGTAATAGCTTTCAAGAGTCGAATAATGTGAAAAAAATCCAGAATTTTACAATTTTAAAATTTTTGAATGAAGGGTGAGTGAGGGAGGGTAGCAGTCAGCTGATCAGGCTCTGGCCTCAGTGTTGACACAAAATACCCAAAACAGTTAATTGGGTTTAAGGGTGTGATCTGAAATATTAACAAATACATATGTTAGTTGGTATAACAGCAGTGTAGTGATAAGGTCATAAAAGAGTGATTAAGTAAATACTGAAAGTAAGAAAAAATTATCAATCCCCAGCTGTTGGAGTTGTGAAGTACTAACATCATCAGACTTGTTATGACCATAATACTGTACTAAAGAAAAAATAGGGAATACAAGTCTTAAAAGAAAAAAAAATAAAAACTTGAATGCTGATAAAGTTCCTGAAGGAGTTAAAAAATTTAAAGGGAGTTGATAGCAGCCGACCACAGGAACCTCCATTGTTGTGCAGACGACATCACTTGCCTATTTGTGGTTAATTTTGGTTAGTGTCTAAAGTCTCAGTGTCTCGCCCTGCTGGTTGTATGCTATACCATCACTCTCTCCTTATTTCAGTACAGGAGATAGATAGTGGAAACCCCCTGATAATTTTTTAGTAAATTACCCTAAATATCTCCAGGTAAACTCCAAAGAGTTGTGTAGCCTAGTGACCCCCCCCCCTGACAGCGACAAGCTAGTAAACAAGTATGCACATACAAACACAAAGTGTGCAACCCGTAATTATTATTAAATAAACATTAGTATATATTAATAAGGAATTGAGTGAAAAAATAATCCTATAATCCCTTTAAAAAGTTAAAGTGCCTAGTGTGCGAAGATCGGGCCGGGAGAGTACCGATGAACCAACAACAATAACCCAAAAAGTGTTTAACGTGACCCCCCCTCTTCTTTTAAAAAACACAACTAGTAAAACACACACACACACACAAACCCCAAGTGTACACACAAACACAAGTGTAAAACAATTAATAAATTTTATAGTATATATTAGTGTATATTAATAAGGAATTGATTGTGAAAAAAAAATTTATAATCTTCAAAAGAGTAGCGAACCTAGTGTGCCACGCCCCACCCACACACAACCACACACCCACACACACCCACACACACCACACACATCCACACACATCCACACACATCCACACACATCCACACAATCCACACACAACCACACACACCAACACACCCCACAACCCACACACACACACACCACACACACACACACAAACACACATAACACACACACACATGCAACACAACACACACACACACACATTGCCAGACTCACACATACACTCCCCCCTCCCCCACCGACATCTCACTCCTTCACCTGATCCCTCCCCTCCCTCTTTCACCCTCCCCTCCCCACCTCTCCCTCCCCTTTCCCCCTCTCCCTCTCCCCCCTCCCCCTCCCCACTACTCTCCCACATAGCCACAGTTCCTCCTCTACCCCCCCCCCCCCACACTCTGACATACACAATACTAACCATAAAATACAGAATTACATAGGTTTCCCACTCTGAGGCAATCAGGATAAAACAAAAATGGGTTACCAGAGAGCAACAAGAAAAACCAAGGGACAGGAGGAGGAAACTGCAAAGGAAGATTGGGCAGCAGAGCTCACAAAAAGGGAACATGAATGGGAAAAGAAACTAGAAGAACTTAGCATGAGAATGGAAGAGAGGATAGACATGGAAAGCAGGAAGTTGGACGTGCAAGTCAAAGCAGCAGAGGCCAGGATAGAGAGTTTAGAAGAGGAACTGAAAAATCTGAAACAGCCTAAAGAACTAAAGAACATTTTGGGAATTCACAAGAAACGACCGGGAGGTATGTCAGGAGCTCAACACAAGATTTAAAGAAATATTTACAGTGGAAACCAGTAGGACTCCAGGAAATCAGAGCAGGGGGGTGCACCAGCAAGTGCTGGATGAGGTACATATAACCAAGGAGAAGGTGAAGAAGCTGCTATGCGAACTTGACACCTCAAAGGCGGTGGGACCAGACAACATCTCTCCGTGGGTCCTTAAAGAGGGAGCAGAGACATTGCGTGTACCATTAACAAAGATCTTCAACACATCATTTGAAACTGGGCAACTCCCCGAGGTATGGAAGATGGCAAATGTAGTCCCAATTTTTAAAAAGGGAGACAGACATGAGGCACTAAACTACAGACCTGTATCACTAACGTGTATAGTATGCAAGGTCATGGAGAAGATCATCAGGAGGAGAGTGGTGGAGCCCCTGGAAAGAAACAAGTTTTAAAAATTGAAAACCCCACAGGGTTTCAGGGAGGGGAAAATCCTGTGTCAAAAACCTCCTAGAGTTTTATGACAAGGTGACAGAAGAAAAGACAAGAGAAGAGGGGTGGATCGACTGCTTTTTTTTGGGGACTGCAAGAAGGCCTTCGACACAGTTCCTCCCAAGAGGTTACTGCAAAAGCTAGAGGATCAGCAAAACATAACAGGGAAAAACAACTGCAATGGATAAGAGAATACCTTACAGGGGGGCAACAACGAGTCATGGTACGCGACGAGGTGCCAAAGTGGGCCCCTGTGACAAGCGGGTTCCACAGGGGTCAGTCCTAGGACTTGTGCTGATCTTGGTATATGTGAATGACATAACGGGAAAGGGGTAGACCAGAAGTGTCTTGTTTGCGGACGATGTGAAGTTAATGAGAAGAATCAAATCGGATGAGGATCAGGCAGGACTACAAAGAACCTGGACAGGCTACAAGCCTGGTCCGCAACTGGCTCCTTTAGTTTAACCCCGCCAAATGCAAAGTCATGGGAAAATTGGGGAAGGGCAAAAAAAGACCCCAGACACAATATAGTTTAGATGGCCAAAGTCTGCAAACCTACTCAAGGAAAAAGATCTGGGGGTGAGTATAACACCGAGCAATATCTCCTGAGGCGCACATCAATCAGATAACTGCTGCAGCATACGGGCGCCTGGCAAAACCCACGGATGCGTTCCGATACCTCAGTAAGGATCGTTTAAGACTCTGTATACCATTTACGTCAGGCCCATACTGGAGTATGCAGCACCAGTTTGGGAAACCACACATAGTCAAGCACGTCAAGAAATTAGAGAAAGTGCAAAGGTTTGCAACAAGACTAGTCCCAGAGCTACGGGGATTGTCCTACGAAGAAAGGTTGAGGGAAATCGGCCTGACGACACTGGAGGCCAGGAGGGTCAGGGGGGACATGATAACGACATATAAAATACTGCGCGGAATAGACGAGGTGGACAAAGACGGGATGTTCCAGAAATGGGACACAGACACAAGAGGTCACAATTGGAAGTTGAAGACTCAGATGAATCAAAGGGATGTTAGGAAGTATTTCTTCAGTCATAGAGTAGTCAAGCCGTGGAATAGCCTAGAAAGTGAAGTAGCGGAGGCGTGAACCATACATAGTTTTAAGGCGAGGTATGATAAAGCTCATGGAGCAGGGAGAGAGAGGACCTAGTAGCAATCAGTGAAGAGGCAGGGCCAGGAGCTATGACTCGACCCCTGCAACCACAAATAGGTGAGTACAAATAGGTGAGTACACACACACACACACACACACACACACACACACACACACACACACACACACACACACCTTCAAGTGACGGACTGTAGCAGTACTCTGGTGCAGGTCGAACTCGGTGTCCTGGGGAACTGCTGTGTGGCGACCCTTTTATTTTGAAAGTGGGATGGAGATGCGATCATTATTTTTTCTGGAATATCTCGGAGAGGGTCATCATATGACTAAGACCCTCGTTAACAGAAATTTTCCCTCTACTGCGAAATAAAATACCACCCCCTACCTGTTTTAGTTAAATCGTCAGTAACGAGAGTTCACGTTGAAGTAGAGAGAGAAGGAAAGAAATGCTATTGCTGTAAAACTGAATGGAAATATAAACACATATGCAGTATAATGTGATCCTTTATTGACAACGTTTCGCCCATACAGTGGGATTTTTCAGGTCACAAATAGATCTACCTGGGGTGTATGTATGTATGTATAATGTTCGCCAAGACCGTAGTCCTGGCACGGGTCTCAATCTTGCGATGACCCGTCTCTGGCTCCCGAGGGAGAAAGGTTTCTACAATGATGCGACATATGCTGTTCAAGCACTCTTCTGGTCAGTTCAACTGGTGCATCTCATAAGCGACAACACCGTATGTACTCCTAACTATGGACACTAGCGAGGAGGAGGATATGTTATCACAGGTAACAGCTTGTCTGGTTCGTTGACTCCATGGTACACTAGTGTGGCCGCAGTCATCTCTGGTTCCTCTTCGGGAGGGAATATCACTCCTAGTTGCCTGCGGAGTGTCTCAGTAACTTCGCACTCCAGAAGATAGTGTGTTAGGGGCCGCTGGACAACGTGCTGACAGTACTGGCACATCTCCTCCTCAGCCTTGTCTACCATCATCTTGGCTGTGGGAAAGCCCAAACGAAGCCGATGGATGGCGGTACACTGCGCTCTGGACCAGCTTCTATCATATGGAGGGGGTTCTCCCTGAGTCGCTGCTCGGTACCACTGTTGAGATGGGGTATCACCTAAGACCTCCCCCATAAGTTTCATGGCTCTGGCAGCCACCAGTTTGGTCTGTGGTAGGCTGACTGGGACAGTAATCCCAACATGTGGATAGTCTGTTGCTGCCTTGGCTGCATCATCTGCCGCCTCATTTCCCCGGATGCCAGCATGGCTGGGGATCCAGTTCAATGTCGATCTGTTACCCTGAACTTCTAAGGGGTGGAAGGTACGCGAGTATGTATAGTCAGGTTCAGAATGCTGTGGTCAGGTGGAGAATGTTGCATCTGATGATCTACCGAGTGGGGTTATAGTCTAAAATCTTGGGTAGTTTGGAAGGGAGATTGGATAAGTTTGAGAGCAGACCTTCTGCAGTGTTCCTCCATTCCTATGCTCTTATGTGGGATAGTTGTTAGGTAAGACACATATGCAACAGTTAGACAACTTTATTCCGAAACGTTTCGCCTACACAGTAGGCTTCTTCAGTCGAATACAGAAAGTAGGCAGGAACAGTAGAGATGTGAAGACGACGTAATCAGTCCATCACCTCTCCTTCCGACAGTATTTAAGTCTCCGCACTGTCGCTTGATCTTCAGATAGTTCCTGACTATGGAACTGAACTTCTCCAGGCCGAGGGACTGACAACCTCAAATTCTACGACTACAAGGGTGATGGACTGATTACGTCGTCTTCACATCTCTACTGTTCCTGCCTACTTTCTGTATTCGACTGAAGAAGCCTACTGTGTAGGCGAAACGTTTCGGAATAAAGTTGTCTAACTGTTGCATATGTGTCTTACCTAACAACCTGTCGGTATTGTATACCATTTTTATGTGGGATAGCGATGAAGAAGTTTCTTGGCAAGTGGTTCAGCTATGTTATAGAAGCCATTGTTCTAGTTGAACTTGTTGGTCATAGGGATAAGCGATGATTCCAGATTCTTCTCGTATTGAGTGTTGTCTTCTCTGGCGATAGGTCTTGAGTT
Organism: Cherax quadricarinatus; assembly: GCF_026875155.1. NCBI lineage: Eukaryota > Metazoa > Arthropoda > Malacostraca > Decapoda > Parastacidae > Cherax > Cherax quadricarinatus. The sequence continues at coordinate 35,882,994 of NC_069402.1, forward strand.
TCTGTAGTTTATTAAATGGTTGTGTGAGTAAGGTGTTGTACACAGGCATTCCTTGTATCGTCAGACCTGCTTGCGTATTGGTGTTCTGAAATACGTGTTTGGAGGTCTCTTGATGTTTCGCCCACGTATAATTTGCTGCAGTCATTACAAGGGATTATGTATACCCTGCAGAGAATGGAAGCTTGTCCTGTCTATTACTGGTAATGTCCTTGATGGTCGTGGTTGTGGAGTTAGATACTTGGAATGAAGTACTGGAAAAGATGTTGGAAACGTGTTTGGCAATGGAGTTGGTGGGGAGGACTATGTATCTCTTCTCGGCAGTCTTCTCTGGGTGTGTTGAAGATATTTATTGCCCGTCGTCTGCAGTCTGATGAAGTGATGAGGATAGTGGAGTTTAGAAAATACTTGTTTAATTACAGTGCATTCTTTGTAGATGAATGGTTCAGAGAACCGACATGTTGATAAATTAGACACATGTGCAACTCTTGGGTATCTTTATTGAGGAAACGTGTCGCCACACAGTGGCTTCATCAGTCCATACAAAGGAGAATCTTGAAGAACAGGAGGAGAATGAGGTAATCAGTCCCTCAACCTTGAGTCGATGTGGTCAGTCCATCAATCTTGAATAGAATACGGCATACGTGCTGAGAAGGAGCTTATAAACCGTTGGCAGGAGAGGTGCAGCAGTCATAGGTCGTGTAACATTTGTTCAATGTTGAAGTAGGTCGTGCCCAAGAATTAGGCAAGCGAAGAATTCCCAAGTATTAAGATCCCAAGAAGTTGCAGTGTCTGACAGGTTTGTAGATGAATGGTTCAGAGAACCATTTGTATGGACTGATGAAGCCACTGTGTGGCGGAACGTTTCCTCAATAAAGATACCCAAGAGTTGCACATGTGTCTAATTTATCAACATGTCGGTTCTCTGAACCATTCATCTACAAACCTGTCAGACACTGCAACTTCTTGGGATCTTATTAATACTTGGGAATTCTTCGCTTGCCTAATTCTTGGGCACGACCTACTTCAACATTGAACAAATGTTACACGACCTATGACTGCTGCACCTCTCCTGCCAACGGTTTATAAGCTCCTCAGCACGTATGCCGTATTCTATTCAAGATTGATGGACTGACCACATCGACTCAAGGTTGAGGGACTGATTACCTCATTCTCCTCCTGTTCTTCAAGATTCTCCTTTGTATGGACTGATGAAGCCACTGTGTGGCGAAACGTTTCCTCAATAAAGATACCCAAGAGTTGCACATGTGTCTAATTTATCAGTGCATTCTTCCTCAAGGAACTCATTGCTGCAGATTCTGAGTGCACGCAGAAAGAAGCCTATAATTATACCACGTTTAGTTTTGGTGTCGTGGTGAGAGTAGAAGTGGAGAAGTCCTTTTTGAACATTAAAATGGTATAAAATACCGACAGGTTGTTAGGTAAGACACATATGCAACAGTTAGGTATCTTTATTTCGAAACGTTTCGCCTACACAGTAGGCTTCTTCAGTCGAGTACAGAAAAGTTGATAGAAGCAGAAGATACTTGAAGACGATGTCTTCAAGTATCATCGTCTTCAAGTATCTTCTGCTTCTATCAACTTTTCTGTACTCGACTGAAGAAGCCTACTGTGTAGGCGAAACGTTTCGAAATAAAGATACCTAACTGTTGCATATGTGTCTTACCTAACAACAAGATCGTTTTGGTTGGTGGGTTTTCGATAGACTTTAAAACGAAATTCATGGTCAGCTTTGCAGAGAAGAACATCAAGGAAAGGAAGAGTGTTGTCGACTTCTTCTTCAAGTGTGAACTGGATTGAGGGCTCGACCTGGTTGAGCTTGTCTTAGAGAGCTTGAACATTGAAGCGTCTTGGAGTTAAGAGGAGAATGTCTTCAACATAACGGAGCCAGGTGACAGACGAAGGAATAATGGTGGAGAAATGCTCAGCTTCCAGATGTTCCATGTATAGGTTCGCCAGGACGGCACTGAGTGGCGAACCCATCTGTAGTCCAAAAGTCTGCTGAAAGAGGTGATTTTCGAAAGAGAAACACGTAAAGCCAACACATAGTTCAACAAGGTCGATGAAATCGCTGGCTGGAATAGGAAGATCAAGTGAATCGTCAATTTTCCTGCGCAAGAGATCGATGGCTTGTGTAGTAGGTACTTTGGTGAATAGGGAAGTTACGTCAAGGTTCACGTAACTTTTGGACTACCCATGGGTTCGTCACTCAGTGCCGTCCTGGCGAACCTATACATGGAACATCTGGAAGCCGAGCGTTTCTCCACCATTATTCCTTCGTCTGTCACCTGGCTCCGTTATGTTGACGACATTCTCCACTTAACTCCCAGACGCTTCAACGTTCAAGCTCTCCAAGACAAGCTCAACCATGTCGAGCCCTCAATCCAGTTCACACTTGAAGAAGAAGTCGACAACACTCTTCCTTTCCTTGATGTTCTTCTCTGCAAAGCTGACCATGAATTTCGTTTTAAAGTCTATCGAAAACCCACCAACCAAAACGATCTTCTCCACTTCTACTCTCACCACGACACCAAAACTAAACGTGGTGTAATTATAGGCTTCTTCCTGCGTGCACTCGGAATCTGCAGCAATGAGTTCCTTGAGGAAGAATGCACTATAATTGAACAAGTATTTTCTAAACTCCACTATCCTCGTAACTTCATCAGAGACTGCAGACGACGGGCATTAAACATCTTCAACACACCCAGAGAAGACACTGCCGAGAAGAGATACATAGTCCTCCCCACCAACTCCATTGCCAAACACGTTTCCAACATCTTTTCCAATACCTCATTCCAAGTATCTACCTCCACAACCACGACCATCAAGGACATTACCAGTAGTAGACAGGACAAGCTTCCATCCTCTGCATGGGTATACATAATCTCTTGTACTGACTGCAGCAAATTATACGTGGACGAAACTTCAAGAGACCTCCAAACACGTATTTCAGAACACCAATACGCAAGCAGGACTGACGATACAAGGAATGCCTGTGTACAACACCTTAATTCACACAACCATTTAATAAACTACAGAAACTTAAGACTTATCGCCAGAGAAGATAACACTCAATACCGAAGAATCCTGGAATCATCTCTTATCTCTATGACCAACAACTTCAACCAGAACAATGGCTTCTATAACATAGCTAAACCACTTGCCAAGAAACTTCTTCATCGCTATCCCACATAAGAGCATAGGAATGGAGGAACACTGCAGAAGGTCTACTCACAAACTTATCCTATCTCCCTTCCAAGCTACTCAAGATTTTAGACTCTATAACCCCACTCGGTAGATCATCAGATGCAGCATTCTCCACCTGACAACAGCATTCTGAACCTGACTATAAATACTCACGTACCTTCCACCCCAGGTAGATCTGTTTGTGACTTTAAAAAGTCCACTGTGTGGGCGAAACGTTTTCAATAAAGGATCACATTATACTGCATATGTGTTTATATTTCCATTGTGTCGGTATTTTATACCATTCATTTCCATCGTAAAACTGAATGTTGGAGCACACAAAGAAATCTGCATAAGCAAATTATAGGACGGAATAGTGTATATGACCAGTACGGGAAATTGTTGCTACTGCTGTACTTTCTTGCACATGTACAAAACAGGCACAACTGCGCACAAATTCAATTTAAAATGTAAATAATATAAACATCTCTCAGAGCAACAAAGGTTATCCGGAAATTTCATGGTAACACAGAGAGAAAGAAAGCAAATGTTTACTGCCTTCGTCGAACATATTGACTCGAAAATAAAATGTCTTATAGCCCCAAAATATCTTTGTTTGTGGTGTTAAGGTAAATATTTATTCTTTAAAAGCGAGTAGATGATTAAAGAGCAAGGAAGTAATATTGTGTTCTCTAGCATGTTCCGTCTTCCTGTTGCTCTCTACCAGTATTATAAATATTCAGGTTAATATGTCACCCCCCCATCCTCCCTCGCATACTAAACTAACTGAATCTACCTTCGTTTCTTCTGTTGGTATTATGGATATCGTAATCACATCTCTCTTTTTCTCTCCCGTCTTCTGGTGCCATCAACTCCAGTTCCCAGTCTTTGTGACTTTTATTCATCGGTGCTGACACCAACCTTATTGGTGTACTCAAGAATATGCACCATATATGTGGGTGCAGGAGTCGAGTGTCAGCTCCTAGACCGGCTTCTTTGCTGACTGCTACTGGATTCACTCTCTCCTGGCTTCGAGAGCCTTCTTAAAGCTATGTATGAATCCTGCCTCTTCTACTCCACTGACCGGATCTACCTACCTGGAGGTTGTTACGGGGGTTAAAGCCTCTGCGGACCGGTCCTCGATGAGGCCTACCGGTGGATCAGGGCCCGATCAACCAGGCTGTTAGTGCTGTTCGCACGCGGTTCAACGTACGAACTACATCCCGGCTGATCAGGTACTGATATTTAGGTATCTGCCCGGTTTCCTCTTGAAGACAGCTATGGGTCTATTGGTAATCCCTCCTTATGTATGATGGAAGGTTGTTTAACAGTCTTGGGCCCCAGAAACTTTTTGTGTTTTCTCATATTGTACTCGCGGCACCCCTGCTTTTCATCATGGGTGTGTTGCGCCTTCTGCCTAGTTTTTCGCTTTCGTGGGGAGTGATTTCTGTGTGCAGATTTGAGATCAGTCCCTCTAGGATTTTCCAGGTGTAAATTATATTGTATCCTTCTCTCGCCTTCCTTCCAGGGAGTAGAGGTCAAGAGACTTCATACGTTCCCAGTAATTAAGGTGCGTGTCTGAACTAATACGTGCAGTGAAGGTTCTCTGTAGATTCTCCAGATCTGCAATCTTGACTACCCTGTTAGTATACAGCAGTGTTCCAGCCTAAAAAGAATAAGTGACTTAAAGAGGATCATCACTGGCATGGCATCCCTTATTTTGAGTTCTCTTTATCCATCCTATCATTTTCCTCGCAGATGTAATAATGACACTTTTGTGATCTTAGAAGGTGAGATCCTTTGACATTATCACTCAAAAGGCCTTCAACTTTTTCCGCTCTATTGTGTGGTTAAAATTTATTGTATATTCCGTTTATGTCGATCAGGTGTGGGTTCAATGCTGGTGCTGCAGACTCCACTATGGGCGAGACATATGCCATATATATAGTTACGTTAATGAATTGTTGCTCATGAGGTTCTTCAAAGGAAATCTTAGATCTGCCAGACAAGCGCATGCTGTGACAGTTATTCCGTTGTACTGATATGTTCGATGCAATGTTCACCACGAGATACTTTCTCCTTGAGTGAGATTTGCTTATATTCCGTTTGCAGTCTTCTTTGCCCTTCCCCAGTCTTCCTAACTTTGCATTTACTGGGATTAAATCCTATTGCCTTTGAGGGATTGCTTTTTAGTACTTTCTCCCTTTTTCCCCTTTGTATTATTTTTCATTACTTTTTTCCTTCCTCTTTGGCCCTCGTAATTCAGGTTTTCTCCGATGCTTTTCTTTATGGTTTTGGGAAGGGTTTTTTTTTGTTTTTGTGGTTTGGTTTTTATCTTTTCCCCCCCTAGTGGGCTAAATAAAAATTTGGGTTTTTGGCTTTCGATGCATTTTTTTTCCAATTGTCATTAACCCTTTTTTTCCGCATTTTTGTTACGGCTTTCCCCGTTTAAATTTGTATTTTTTATTATTTTTATATTAATTTTTTATTTTTAAATTTTTTTTGCAAATGGATCTTTTTTCAGTTTTCAACCCTACGGGATTTTTCGGTTTTTTGGGATTTTCCGCTACAACTCCTGATTTAACTTTTACCTTGTTTTTCCCCAAACTCCCTCCAAAAACCCTATGCCTGGGCCCCTTTTTTTTGTTGGGGGTTTTTGTGTTGGTTTGGTGTTTTGTTTGTGTTGGGTGGTTGTTGGGGTTTTTTTGGTTTACACGTGTTCCCTTTCACCCCGGAGTGTGTAGAAATTTCCTTTCCAGAAATTTGTTCTCCTTGAAATGTGAAAATATGACGGTTATTTTTTTTTCCCCTTTGAAAAAAGGTGTTTTTTTTTAACAAGTTTTTTGGCAAAAACATAAACGAAAATAACGCAATTTATTTTATTAATTATTTTAAATTAAATTTATTATTAATTTTTTTAAAAAAGGCAACAAATTAACAGAATGGTCAACCAACCCAAACGAATTTTTTTAACTTTTTTTTTGGGGTAAAAATCGCCTCAAACTACTTGATTCCTAACAAATTAAACCCCGTATTTTTTCCTCCACGAAAATTAAAAATTGCGCGAGTGAAAAAAAAAATTAATCAGCAAAATAATTTTTTTTGTCTATTTATAAAAAATTACCATAATTTCGTTATAGAAAGTTTTGGTTAGCACTTGAAATCGGGATCCCCTTATTTGGTTTCCCTCGGGGTTTTCCCAGAAATTAAACTTTTAAACGGGGACCAAAAAACGTAAAATTAATGGGCCTTTCCAAGATTATAGATTAGTTAAGGGAAAATTAAAAATTTAGGGCTTTTTATATGAAGGTTTATTCCTTTTTGCAACATAGTTTTCTTTTATTTAAGAATTTTTTTTTCAAGTACCCTAGACACAAAAACCCTATCTGGCTTATTATGTCTGTTGCAAAATTTTTTTCACCGGTGTGATACATTTTGGGTTGTAGACAGTATATGTGTGCTAACAAATACATTATGAAAAATGTTGGTGCATTTTTTTTCTGTACGATTTTCCATTTTTAGCTTTTGTTTTTCCTTCCTCTCCTCCTCTCCCTTCGCCCTTTCCCATCCCTTCCGTTTCCCTTTTTTCTTCCCTCTTTCCTGCCGCCCTTTTCCCCTCCCCATGATGCTCATCCTTACCTTACCTCCCCTTTCCTCTCCTCCCCCCCTCCTGTACTACTCGACCCATCCACCCCCTTTTCCCTCTGCCCGCAGAACATAATTTAAAAACTCCTGCTTCCATAAAAGGTTAAAATTTCCATATTGCACACACACAGTTTTCAATATTTTGCCGTTACAAAAAGTGAAAGGTGTTGTGAGGCGGCGGGGTGGGCGGCGCGCGCCCCCCCCGCGCCCCTCAAAAAAAGCTTCATCAGTTTTTTGAGCGCGCGCCCCCCACTTTGTGTAAAACTTCCCCCAAAAAAAAAATGAAATGGCTTTATTGCTCCTGACGGAAAATATCAGCTTTTTTTTTTGTCAGCGTTCCCTTTGATTTTTTGCGGTGGCGGATGGGGTTTCCCCGGGGAAAATGTTTAGGTGTACACGTTTTAAATATGGAAATGTAAAAGGAATTCCGGTTGCTCAGGTTATTTCAGTTGACAAGAAAAAGAAAAGTGGCAAAATTTACGAGTACTACGGTTGACCCCGGGGCGAGGGGCCATTCTGCCATTTTAAATCATAAAAAAAAATTCGGAATTGGGGTTTCAGGAAAAACAAAATCTTTGGTGATATAAAACATGAAGGAGTGGTGGGGAGCTGTGGAACTTATGCTGGCTGAACCCAGGATTTAGTGGTGGCAGAAGAGGAATTTAGTGATTGGAGAGGTCAAGGATTTAGGGGAAAATGGGGAGATCAAACATATTAAGGGATAAAGTAATCTTGACTTGTGTGAAGAGGTTAAATCCTCCTTAATAACCCCGTGTTCTGGGGATTAAAAACCTTTAAACCCAGTCAGAACTTTAAAAAAGTCGCTAATTTACATCGAACTTTAAATTTTAGAGGAGTGGATCTGAAGCCGGAGAAAGGCTTGGCTTTGCCCAAAAAAGCTCGTTAGTTTTTTATATAAAAAAGCCCCTTTTAGATTATGTAACAAGTCCTGTTATATGGTAAGAGCCCTGTCGGGAAACACTTGTTTCCTGAAAAAAAAAACCACCTCTTATCATGCCTAAAGCATGTCTTGATGTTAACGCCTGGGGATTAGTCCTCAACGATCATAGGGTCAAACATGTTTATGAGTGTAAACAATTAGAAAGTAAAGGCATGTTTACTAGACAGATTAATGATACTTCGTGTTAAATTTTTTGGGGTAAAAATTCTGAATCCATCTTCCTTGCGGGTTTTAAAACACACTCGAAACTTTCATTGGGGCTATCCCAAACTATAATCTTTCGGGATTTTGGATCTAATTTTGCACACATTACAACGGAGGGCCCTTTTTTTTGGGAAAAATTGGAATACGTACATTTTAATTTGGTCATTTTTTAAAATTCGCCTACCGCCTTTTGACGCCCCTTTGGGGCCTTCAACGTATCTAGAATACCCCCCTTTGGAAAAACTGTCTTTTCCCTTCCCCTCTACGGGTGTTTTTATTATAAAAACTGCTGATTTAGCTATGCTATTAATAGTCAAATCACGGGCAGGTTTTTGGGGGTGTTATAGGCAAATTTTTTTAAATATATATTTTTATGTAAAAGAAAGTATGTCTCATAAAAAAAATTTTCGTTTTTTAATTATTTTTTTACAAAATTTTGTGCTCTGGTTGGTTTTCGGCTTCCCTGGGTAATTATTTTACGATGTCAAGGTTCCTTTTGTTGTTTTTTGGCCCACTAATTGTGAGCTTTTTGAACTCGGGGAGTGGGGCATGAGCTATCCCCCTCCAGCTCTCCCTGGCGATCCAAAACCGCTCTCCTTGTCTGGGGCAATGTGCTTGGAATATAAGATTCTAAAAACCCGCTTTAGGCTTCAGTGTTGCTTCTTTTTTGAAAGCACGACGAAATCTTATTTAGAAAAATAGCAGTGATTTTTGAGGTTTTTTAAAAACAAAAGTAAGTTAATGGTAAAAACATACAGACTCCAGGTTCATGGGTCGCCTTTTCTATCCTCGCCTTCTTTTTTAAATTAAATATTCGACATTTCTTCATCATGTCAGCCCCCAGTGAACATTTTATATGTTCGTTATATTTCACCCCGTGTTGCTAAAAATAAAATTTTTTTGTAAACCCCGATAATGGAATATATTTTTTTTACACTGAAATTAAGACCATCTATAAGCTTATCAAAATTTTGGGATTTCAATGCGCTATAACTTCAGTTTGGGAAAAAATTTTCACAAAACCCTGTGCGAGAAATGAAATTGTAAAAAGAAAAGATACGACAATGTGAAAAGGGTTTTTAAAATTGTAAAAAGCTGAAGAAAATTTTTTCTTCAATTATTTCCCTTCAAGGGGGATAAAAGCCTTCATGCGGGGAAGGGCCTGGGTTAAGGCACGGAATTACCCTCCCCCCTTTTTTTTTTTTCCTTCAAACTTTTTTACCCTTCCCTTCACCCGGAGCTTTTGGCTTTCTTTTTTGGCGCTTCCCCCTGAAAACGAAAAAACCCCCCAAGAAAATTTCGACAGCCCAAAAGAAAAATCAGAAGTGGACGTGGTGGAAGGCAAATGAATGAGTAATCTTTACCCCTAAATTCCCCGCATACCGTGGAATAATGTAAAAATAGCTGATTCTTTCAAAACCAGTGGAATGTTATATTGAGATTTCAGTATCTCACTCATTTCTTTGTTGTCATCGTGTAGGTCCGTCTTGTCTGGCTGGGGTCCCATCTGGAGGTGGATTTATTCCCATGTGCAGTATTGTGCCATCACTAGATTTTTTTCATTTACAGTGCCCTAATGGACTGCCACTGATTCATTTTACCCCGTGGAATAATGTGATTACACTGCACTCCCGGGGGGGAAAAAAAAAAAAGTAAAAAAAAAAAATATTCGCAGACTTGGCAGGACCATGACCTGGTCAAGTACCAAGGACACTGAGTGTGGAAAGAGGGGTTTTATAGAGTGGACCCTTTAATTAACCAGGATTCATCCTTGATTAATGGAATTCTCCCCTCTTTAATTTCTTGAGGAAATGAAATACCCCTGTCAGACCCCCAAAGTCGCTGCTGGGAGCACCAAGTCACTCTGGTCTTCTTTCTGGGTTTTATTTTGATTTTTTTGTGTTTTTTCTGTAAACATAAGTATGCTTTTTTTTTTCTCTTTTTATATTATATATATAATATATTTTATATTATAATATATATAAAAATATATTATATATATATATTTCGCGCAGGCCCTCTTTAACAAAGCAAGACAAGCTTTGGGGGGGGAAAAAATTCAGTCAAGTGTTTTTATACATCTCCCTGCGTCATCAAGGCATGGAAAGTTGAAGGTAGCAAAAGAGTGGATGGGTGGGACACTAGCAGCCAGCTTCTATCACGTAATGGGGCAGTGGAATAATATATAATAATGGTTTTGTTTATATCGACCATGTTTTCAAACCCCTGAATGCGGTCACTTAACTTGGTACTTTACCGTGGGTCCTTTTTGCACTGTAGCTAAAAATTTTTTTATTCTAATGTTTTTATATTATACCGACGGGGATGGTCGTTACGATGGACGAAACATGGGGTGGTGCGTAGAACAAAGTTTTTTTGTCTTGTAGGTCGTCAGGGAAAAAAACATAATTAATCCTCGCTGTTGAAATTAAAAGAATGCTTATATTACTCAAGTTAGGGTTTACAAACCAAAAAATATTTGGGTAGTCTGTTGGCACAACCCAAGCAAAAGTACTATATAAAACGCAGGATTGCTCTTTTTTGCCAGGGAGCCTTGTAAGGATTGATGACTTTAGACCATTGTTTTACGCCCCTTCCCTTATGTTTGTCGTCCTAACGGCCCTGCCGTCGGATAATATATAACCATTTGGATTAAAAACCATTTAAAGTTCAGGTACGCACGTTAATGACTGCATTCAGTGGGGTGCTACATGTTTATTACACCTGGTCTCTTTCATGTGGGAGAAGCTGGTTGATGTCATATCCCACCTACTCTGAGAAAACTTCCTCGCTTATTCTGTTGGTACTCTTTCAACTTTGTTGAATATGAAAATACTTTAGTGAAAATTTCCATCCTCGGGGCTTTTCTTTTATATAATATTTTTAATATATATATATTTATTTTATAAAATATATTTTTATATTTATTTTATATATTTTTTATATATTATATAAATCATGTTTTGATTTATTGCATTTTTTTTTAAAAAAAATTTATATAAAAATTTTATTAAAAATTTAAATTATTCTGCCGGGAAAAAACTTGGTTTGGTTAAATTAAATCACCCTTCCATATAGGAAAGTAAAATTTGTAGAATAATTTGCAAAAAATATTTAAATAAGAAAAAATATTTTAAGTAGGATTAAAATTTTGAAACTCTAAAATTTTTAAAAGTTTTGGGTAAAATAAATTGCTTTTTTTATTTAATTATAATTTTTTAAAATTTTTTTAAAATTAAAAATTTTTAATTAAATTATAAAAAAATTTTTTTTTAAAAGTATGAAAATTTTTGAAAGGGACTTTTTTTAAATGAGTTCTTGGCAATTTACCAGTTTTACATATTCGGCACGACATATATATATATATATATATATATTATAATATATATATATATATATATATATATATATATATATATATATATATTATAAGCACTCATACATGGTTGCCTGGTCCTCGTTATTTACAGTAGTTGAGCTCCGGCTGATAATTAAGGAACAAAATACTTGTGTCACTCGCAGAGAGCCAGCTGGGGGCTGCAGGGTACTAGTTACTAGGGCCCTCGTAACTCCTGCTCCCTGGCTCACATCTGCACGAGTCTAGTTACAAGATGCCAACACTCAAAATAGTAAGACACATGTGTCAACGGTGAATAAAGTTCTTCATAAGTCAGAAAGTCTTCATTTTTATATATTTACACCTACGGTGTCAAATGCACCTTAACCTACACTAACACTTATACTCACAGTTACATTTGGGCTTACGCTTATATTTATAACTTCATTATTATTTTCACATGCACTTCCACTTACACATTCGTTAGTATTTACACTATCCCGATTTTTTAAATCTACATATAAGCCTACGTTTACATCAACCTGTTAATATACATCTTTATTTTGATGGAAGATGAAAATGCAGACGAGCCAAGAAAAGATGTTTGACAATACTTCATGTGTGTCTGCGTGGTAAATATGTGGGATGAAGTAGATAAGGAACTGGTGGTAGCAGTGTCAAAAGTAGGTACGATAGGACCTGAAAGGCCAGGAGCCAATAATGCTGGTGGCTGTAATTGGAAAAGCTGGACAAAGAGCTATGGTTCGACCCCCGCAAATGCAATTCTATGTAAGGGCACACGCACACACACACACACACACAGGAACTATGACATTATACCCGCGACCACATATAGATGAGTACATAGGGAGTGAATATATATATATATATATATATATATATATATTATATATATATATATATATTAATATATATATATATGTCGTGCCGAATATGTAAAATGGTCAATTAGCAAGAACTCTTTTAAAATTAAGTCCTTTCTAAATTTTTCTCTTATACGTTTAAAGATATATTTTTTTCATTAATGTTGATGTAAAAAACTATAATATTGCACCAAAAGGAACTTAGAAACTTACCTAACGTTATTATAACAAGCGCCCAAATTTTTTTTAGCCTAACCCCAAAAAATTATATTTTAGATTTGTTTACAATAATTTAATACTAAACAAACACAGTAAAATATGTTTTTTTCGTTAGGTTCAGAATGATTTTGGCGAAATTATTGCATACACAAATTTTCACTTGTCCTATATGGCAAGATGAGCGTTGCTATTTAAGCCAAGATCGCAAATTCTGCTTATTCGGCACGACATATATATATATATATATATATAATATATATATATATATATATATATATATATATATATATATATATATATAACAAACACACACAACCAATAGATTTAACATAAATTTATATACTGTTCCTCCAGTAATGTGAAATCACCTTCCCATAATTTGCAACTGAACCACTTTCTACATGTACAAATTCTCAGCTAAAATAATAAGTTGAGAGCACTCTGCACTCAACACAACTTTCCACTTAATACAATTGCGACTTATTAGAAACCAATAACTGCGTTCAATTACTCCCAGTGAGCATTTGCCTATGTTTATATCATTAGAAAAATTACGCTGAGTTATTCCATGTTTACACAGTACACAGTGTTGAGTTCAGGACCTGCGCTCGCTACCTCTGGAGTCGATACCTGTGAAACCATATATATAATGAAATGACACGAAATCGTAATAACACGACTGTAAAAAAAATAAACACAGAACGCTAAGTGGTACACGTGGTCAAAGTGCTCAGTAAATGTCACAGTAACATCTACTAATGTTACTAATATTAATACTACTAATACCACTACTACCACTGCTGCTACTACTACTACTACTACTACTACCGCCGCCGCCGCCGCCGCCGTCGCCGCCGCCGCCGCCGCCGCCACCGCCACCACCACAGCCACAACCACCACAACTTCCTCCTCCTACTCTTCTGACACAGGCTCTGGAGTCACTGTCACCAGCTCTTCACCATATATAACGAACGTTTGGAGTCCAGCTATTCAACTGGTTGTCATCCTCCCCTCACCCAGATCTAGAGAGTGTACAGAGATCCTTTACTGCACGTATAAGTTCTGTCAAGCACCTTAACTACTGGGAACGCTTGGAAGCACTTGACTTGTACTCGTTGGAACGCAGGAGGGAGAGATATATCATAATCTACACTTGGAAAATCTTGGAAGGAATGGTCCCAAATCTGCACACAGAAATCACTCCCTACGAAAGTAAAAGACTGGGCAGGCGATGCCAAATGCCGCCAATAAAAAGTAGGGGCGCCATTGGTACACTAAGAGAAAACACCATAAGTGTCCGGGGCCCAAAACTGTTCAACAGCCTCCCATCAAGCATTAGGGGAATTGCCAATAAACCCCTGGCTGCCTTCAAGAGAGAGCTGGACAGATACCTAAAGTCAGTGCCGGATCAGCCGGGCTGTGGCTCGTACGTCGGACTGCGTGCGGCCAGCAGTAACAGCCTAGTTGATCAGGCCCTGATCCATCGGGAGACCTGGTCATGGACCGGGCCGCGGGGGCGTTGATCCCCGGAATAACCTCCAGGTAACCTCCAGGTAACCCATCTCCAATTCACGTTTGTGTAATTGAGTTGTTTAATGCTTTCCTTATTTACTCTACATATCTATATGTTAATTCAGATTATAAATATTTTAATACAAGATAACCTTAAAATATTATTTATTTCGTAGTTGATGTAAATCGTATAAAACTACGTACGCAAATGTGTTAGAAAACGGTCGGTGCTATTTTAGAACTGGCTGGTGTGTTTGGAGTCGTGTTTTGTGCCGTACAAGAACCGAGTGGCACAGGAAAATAGTTTTCTGCCTCACCTATTAAGATTATGCAAAAAGTGTCCTATAAACATGCCATTGGAAGTCACATAACGCGACGATTTACACCCGTGCTCGCTGTAAAACTTTGCACACTTGACAAAAGAGGAAGCAAGCAGCATTAATTCACTGGTTAGAGACGCGGTTAGAGCAGACCTCCCGACAGAGAGACGCGGGCAGGTAGCAGAACCAATCACTGCAGGCGCGCCTCGGCTCCACCAGGATCACCATAAAGTCTCCCTTGACTGATATGATATGTCACACTAAACTTCGGTTTTCAATATGGAGTAGTTTTATCCTGGCCGAGGCGGAGATGGAGGAATTGCTTTATTCTATTCCACGCGTTTCGTTTATATATTTGTTTTCCGAACAGACTTATGGGTTTAAGTAGAGCAGAACGTCTGATACTGTTGCGGTTAAGCGAGGACCTGCATCATGTTCTATCCAGGCGAGGCTGCAGACACAGTTTGTTTTTTATGTTAAACGAAATCAGTACATATCAAGGACCTGCATCTTGATGTACCTAAATAGACTGCATGTTAAACAAGGTCAGCACATATCAAGGACCTGCATTTTGATGTGTATAATGCAGATTTCATGCATGCAGTAAGAGACTGTGCAACTTATGTACACTGGAATTTACAGATTTCAGAAAGTTGGTTGGTGTTGGGTTGAGTTTGTTAGCATAGTCTGACAGCTTCACTGTGCACCTACTATATTATTCATCCTGAGGAAGGGAGGCATAAAATTATAATTTTATTAGCAAATCCAGTTCCTGTAATAATGAATTATTTACGCATGGGCTTAGGCACAATAGTAATTAGTTAATTAGAGTCATAAATTGAGCCACATAAACACATTATAATGTAGCTTCTATGAATGCAGTACTTAAAATAAACGTCGATTTCTTACATACGATTTTAAGCAAATCGATCAAAGTATTTTATTTATGATACGTTAGGTAAGGTATTGTTTGGTTAGATTACCGTCAATGAACAAAATATAATCAATTATAACATACCATAGCACCAATGAAAGCACTACTATTTGAAGACAACAGAAACGTCTGAAGTCAGAAGAGGAAGCAGATCCACCGAGCGAACTTGTGCACTAGACAGTCAATTAATTAATCACGTTTTCATTAAAGTATCAAAGTCACACATTTGATGTTCTTTGCCAGTGATATACTGACGTTGATTTGGAAGATGATCTATTATTAAAATGATAATAGAAATGCAATGTATATTAATTATTTACACACCCAACATTTGTTTGCTGTGCAAGCAATGGTTTGATGAGGTCCGCTGTCATAAAAAAAAATATATGCGCTTAAGTGTGTGCACACATTCAGGACCTCCTTGTTCTGTTCATTTAGTTTTCGAGACAGTGGACAGATGCTTGATATGTCATACGAAGTTTGTATACACCATGAAACCTGTTTCCCTGGAGGGAGCTCCTTGGTGCTGACGACTGCCTCTTGATTCAAGGAAATGGAAATATCCTGTTCTACCATGGAGCTAATCTGGTTAGCCTCTCATATCCCAGGTGTTGTATGACTTTTACGGTGCTTGGCGCTTTCACATTAATAAAATAATGAGAAAGAATATTAATATGGTATGTGCTTCTCATTCGGTCTTCTGAGGTTTATAAAAGTTAATGCTTGAGAGGTTTGAGTGGTATATGTGGTTGAGTGGGTTGTGACTAAAACGGTTGTGTGGTGCAGAGGGTTGTAGTATGGAGAGTTGTGTGTAGAAGAGACGTGAGGGTGCAACAACTCGCCACTCACCCAGCCACTTAACTTCCCTTTCAGTCCCACTTAACCACTCTTGATGTACTGGGTACGAGAAGGGGCAAGAATCCGGCCTCCTTTGACCTTGATGCTGTTACCTAAAAACATTATTAGCAGCAAGTGACATGTGGCAAACCAGATTGTGTGTGTGTGGTTTTAATATATATATATATATATTATATAATATATATATAAAATATATATATAATATATATTATATATAATATATATATATATAGTACACACACACATGAGGCATCTAATTAATTAGGAGAAATTAAATAATTCCAGTGCATTAAAAAATCATATATAAAATGTTTATTGTGCGGAGAGAGAGGCCTGGAGGTTGAGAGGCCATGAATCTGAGAGGCCGGGAGGCCAGGAGTTCACACACACACACACACACACACACACACACACACACACACACACACAGTGGAAGTTGTCTGGTAATTAAGAAACTAAACTTGCCGAGGGTTACAATCAGAACTTGGAACTCAAGATCCTGCCCACATGTTTCCCACTCCAGCAAGATACACTTTATTTTATTATTGTTTCGTGTATTCTATTTCTCCCCAACCCCGTGTATGAGCCATACAAGTTTAGCGCATGTTTTCTTTAATAAAATAATAAATACCTCTTTAACTTTGTTCTGCCATCACCTTCGCTCTTCTCTCTCACTCTCTCTGCTAATGAGTAACATACACCCATCCTGGATCACTGTCCAAGGTACTAGATATTTACCAGTTCATGTCAGGAGCTTAGACATGTAATCTCATGAATATTTGTTAGGCTTCCCACAGTCTCACCAGCACTTGTATTGAGCAGACACTCTTCCGAACACTTCCCAGATCCTAACCATGGTAAAACACACACATCCCTGAACAACTATTTTCGGAATATATAAACAGTACTGTACAGTTACGCACATGGTAGGTCAAATTATCGTATTAGCGAAAATGTGATATCAGAAATTTTGAGCGAGTATGCTATATTTTCGTGTTACAGATAATATAGAATCTCCTAGGCTTTTGTTCATTTATTTTTTTTCTGTTTTTGCCGTACGGTCCGCTTCGGCGGCTGTGTGAATTTAATCTCTTAAAAACTTACTAAGTTCAGATTATAGTTTAAAATTTTCGCCCATAGATGCTGAATATAAAGTATCTTGAACTGTGTTTAGAATTTAAAGCACCAGCTTCAAATTCTTAACAAAGAATGTAACAGGTTCCGGTTCTTATACACGTCCATTGTATGATTTAAAATGTAAAAAAAAAAAAATTACTAGGTATATGGACGGTTTTGATTCGCTCGAGCCAGCGTAGTTAACTGTGCAATTTGTTCTCCAATTAGATTATTTGCTGAATTGCCCGTCGTTCATTTCATCGTGCTCGAAATTCTTTATAAATTTTAAAATTTGTTATTCTCTGCTAGGTTAGGTCTGATTACGTTAGAGTATATTAGCCCACATTTCCTCCCCCATGGAGTTTTTATTTTATTTTCGTTTAATGTAAATTAATCTACATTTCCCTGTCCTGCATATTTATTTATTTTTTTTACCAAACCAGCCTAGCGACCCGAACTCTTTTGATAAATTAATGTCATGCAGTTTAGTTGCTCAACTTATCTTCAGTCAACTTACATTTAGTAGTCATTGCTTTGGAACAAACGAAGTCGAGTGTATTTTATGATGTTCAATCTGATTGTTGCAGATATCTATACAGAATTCTGTAGAGAATCCGTTGCAACAAAAAACTAAATTGTTCCAATACCGTGGCTGGAACAATTCACCAGAAACCCGCACTTAGGAAGGGAAACTATGATGACTTTTCAGTCCGTTTTGCTCCTGGGGGCCCTCCTTAAGTGTGATTTTTTGGCTAACCTGCATTATTTGGAGGTTGATGTATGTTTGTTTACTTACACAATGTAGTCCGTCCAAATTGCTCTTTCCCTCCTCCCTCCTCTTTTTCTTCTGTCTACATGTAATTTATGTTGTTCTGCTCTGTAATGATGGATATGTCATCAAAATTCTCTCTCCTGTGTGTGGGACAGACCATCCAGAGAGGGTAATTCTCATGTGACAGTAACTCCAGCTCCAGTGGAAGGAAACCTCTGACTCTCCCGAACCTCGTCAAACCTTCAATAGAATACTTGATGATATCTTCACTGTTCTACTGCAGTCTCCCAGATCAAATTGATAGATTGCACCACTATATGAAATCCATCCTATGATGGATTATGACAATGAAACATAGATAGATTTTGTTCCCACTATGTAATTATTATGTAAAAGTGTCACATTGCAGATGTATCCAATTTTGCTAAATAAAAAAAAAGAAATCCCTCCATTCCATTCTCTCCCATCCCATTTATCTTTCCTCCCTCATTCTCGTTCCTTTTTTCCTTTCTTTCCTCCTTCCTTCAACTTTGCAAACCCCACCCTTCCTCCTCCAGACCTTCCTCTTTGTATTCCTTCCTTCTTTCATCCTTTCCCCTTCTTCCCTCCGTGGCCGCAGGGGCTATAAACACGACCTCAGCCACAACAACAAACAGACGACGCCACACAGATAACGGAAACCCCGTTAATGGCTTCCAGATTTTTTCAGGAAATCTTAAAGACTTCGAAATTACCTGAGAAGGAGGAATAACACAGTGCCTTTATCACTACTTTCACTCCTACATTCCTTCTCTCTCTCTGTGTATATGTATGTATGCATGTATATATATATATATATATATATATATATATATATATATATATATATATATATATACATATACATATATATATATATATATATACATATATATATATATATACATATATATATATATATATATATATATATATATATATATATATAATATATATATATATATATACATATATATATATATATATATACATATATATATATATATATATATAATATATATATATATATATACATATATATATATATATATACATATATATATAATATATATACATATAATATATATATATACATATATATATATATATATATATATATAATATATATATATATATATACATATATATATATATATATACATATATATATATATATATATATATATATATATATAATATATATATATATATATATATACATAAATATATATATATATATAATATATATATATAATATACATATATATACACATATAATATATATACATATATATACATTATATATATACATATAATACATATATATAATATATATATATATATATATATATATATATATATAACACATATATATATATATAATAAATAATATATATATATATACATATATATATATATAAAAATATATATATAATATAAATATATATATATATAAATATATATATATATATATATATATATATATATATATAATATATAAATATATATATATATATATAAATATAATATATATATATATAATAAATATATATATATTATATAATATATAAATATATATATATATATATATATATATAATATATATATATATATATATATATATAAAATACATACATAAATAATAAAAAATAATATGGGTCCACCTCTGGTGTAAATTGTGGGACCCATAGCCTCGGAGAAGTGGATAAAAGGCTTCAAGGAAGAATATTTGGATTTCTTCCTGAAGCCGTCTGAATATTCCACTTCCCCTACCACCCCATCTTTTCATTCTTTTTTACCAAGAGGTATATTTTATTACATAATATGGTACAGAAGATTTAAGAGATACAGTGATGATACAAAGTTGGTACATACAGTACATGAGGTGTGAGAGATACATGTCTAGTACATATTGTTACGTGTTTGTGCGTGTATATATATATATATATATAATATATATATATATATATATATATATATATAATATATATATATATATATATATATATATATATATTATTGTGACCACAAACGAGTGGTATTGAGTCAATAACACCACTGCGACTAGCCGAGGATTCGAACCCATGTCGTTTTGGCCTTGCCTCTTGGTGAGAGAAAATCATATGACGCTTTAACCCACTAATCGCAGTGTTTTTATTGATTCAATACTACTCGTTCGTGGTGACAATAATATAAATACTGCTTGTGGAGGCTAGTACACCAACCGGGGACTAGAATAAAATTAGCTCATAGGCACCCACACCACCGTATGTCCTCGGATCAAGGTAAAACACGACAACACTTGTACTCTCACAGGCTCTATCTTATAAGACATCACTAGGACCCTCTGGAGCACTTTCTTCCAGGACAACACTAGCACTCTCAGTAGTAGTACCAGTTCCTAGTAACCAGTTACCAGTAACCAGCGTACCAGTAGATGACTCACTACCAACCGTCTCTGCGTGAATCACTGACTGTATTCATATTGCTGCTGACCATAGCAGGATTTCAAACACCACCTCACCCATAGACACTGGTGGGTCAGTTAGCCTAGTCAGGGAGCCAGAGAGAGGCAGGTCGGCTGTTGGCGCTTCCCACACTTTCCGTTATATTATACGTACTACCAGCCTATGTGAGTATTTTTACCCTATCCACGTTTTCGAAACCCACATGACAAATGGTGACAGCGGTGGGATTGAACTCTTGGATAGTCAAGGTCCATCTGGCTAACCTTCCAGTAGGTTGCTTGTTCTGGAATAAAGGTATCAGTGGAGCATGGTCTGTCAAGACATGAACAGAGTACTGATAAATAATGTCTTGGAAGTGCTTTAAAGACCATACTATTGCTAAAGCTTCTTGCTCAGTTACTGTATAATTACGTTCAGCCTTCGTAAGGACTCGGCTAGCAAATGCAACTGCGTTGTACTTGCCATCAGTCTTCTGAGCTAGTACGGCACCTATGCCAATAGAACTAGCATCAGTTGTCAGATAGAAGGGCTTAGAAAAATCTGGAAATTTCAAAATTGGAGCAGATGTTAGCTTTTCTTTTAGAGTTTGGAATGCTCTTTCTTGACGGAAGGTCCAAACAAAAGGAGCATCTTTCTTAAGCAACTCAGAGGAGCAGCTATGGAAGAAAAATTGGCAATGAAAGAACTATAAAAACCTGCTAAGCCCACAAAGGATCTTACGGCATCAGCAGTTTTAGGTGTTGGAAAATTTAGTACTGCAGTTACTTTACTTTGGTCAGTCGTAACCCCTCTAGGAGTGACTATGTGACCAAGAAACTTAATTTCTGATCTGAAAAATTGACATTTAGACAGTTTGATCTTTAAATTGGCTTCTTCAAGCTTACCAAGTACTACATCAAGTCTTTTCAAGTGTGTATCCACGTCTTTAGACATGACGATTACGTCATCTAAGTACACCATAAGTGCATTACCTATGAGACCTCTAAAGATATTAGTCATGAGCCTTGAGAACGTGATAGGGGAGGATTGTAATCCAAACGCCATACGGAGGAAGTGATAATGACCTGTAGGAGTGGAGAATGCAGTTAGCTCTTGGCTGTCCTCGTGAAGAGGGACTTGCCAAAACCCTTGTAACAAATCCAGGGTTGAAAAGACTTTGTTATCTCCGATGTTACGTAAAAGATCACCCAGTACAGGGAGTGGAAAGCGATCTGGAATAGTTTTCGCGTTTAACTTCCTAAAGTCAATCACTGGGCGCCAAGTACCATCCTTCTTAGGTACTAGGATCAAGGGCGCATTCCAAGGTGAATTACTAGGTGCAATAACTCCATCATCAAGCATTTGATTGATCAATTCTTCTGCGACAGCAACGTGTGAATGAGGCATTCTGTACGCAGGTATGTAGATAGGTCTAGTACCAGGTTCAAGTGGAATACGATGGGACAATAAGTTCGTTATACCCATCTTCTCACCTGGTAAGGCAATGGCTTTACGACGTTTGTTCAACAGAGTCAACAAACGCTTGACTTCATCTGGGAAGTCAGTGGGAGCTAAGTCTTTCTCCTCAACTGGTGGAACAGATTGATCCAGTGAAGTGGATGAGGTCTCCCCGGTAGAAATAGCACGGTAGTGAGTCATCTACTGGTACACTGGTTACTGGTAACTGGTTACTAGGAACTGGTACTACTACTGAGATCAGCACTGTCCTCCCTAGCTCTGCTGGGTGCTTCGATCTTGAAGGATTGTGTGGTCCAGTGGGTTAGAGCGTCATGTGATTTTCGCTTACCACGAGGCATGGCCGAAACAACATGGGTTCGAATCCTCGGCTAGTCGCAGTGTTGTTATTGATATATATTTATATATATGCAATAAGATCACAGTAAACAGGTGATATTCCAATATGCAGAATAACCACTGTGAAAAAATGTAAAAATTCTAAGCGCTTGGAATTTTGCTATTTTTTTCACAGTGGTTGTTTATATATATATATATATATATATATATATATATATATATATATATAATATAATATATATATATTATTGTACCCACTAAACGAGTGGTATTGATCAATAACAACACTGCACTAGCCAAGGAGTCGAACCCATGCTGCTTTGGCCCGCCTCATGGTGAGCGAAAACGCATCGCAATTTAGAACACTAGACCCCACAATCCTTAACAATGGCGCATCCATCCATCCATCCATGTCCTTCGATGGCGGGTACAACATCTAGCTTGGCTGGATGCTCCATTGTTAAGGATTGTGTGATCTAGTGGTCTAAAGTGTCATGCGTTTTCGCTCACCATGAGGCGGGCCACAGAAGCATGGGCTCGACTTCTTGGCTAGTGCAGTGTTGTTATTGATCAATACCACTCGTTTCATGGGTACAGTAATATAATATACTGCTTGTTGAGCTAATACACAAACAGGGAGTATAATGAAATTAGCTCAGAGGCGTCCACACCACCGTATGTCATTCGATGGCGGGTACAACATCTAGCTTGGCTGGGTGTTCCATTGTTAAGGATTGTGTGGTCAAGTGGTCTAAAGCGTCATGCATTTTCGCTCACCATCAGGCAGGCCAAAACAGCATGGGTTCGACTCCTTGGCTAGTGCAGTGTTTATATATATATATATATATATATAATATATATAATATATATTATATAATATATATATAATATATAATATGTGCCGAATAGCTAAAATTTGTCAATTAACAAGAACTCATTTAAAATTAAATCCTTTCTAAAATTTTCTCTTCAACGTTTAAAGACATATTTTTTCATTTATGTTAATGTGAAAATTAATAATGTTGTAGCAAAAGAACCTTAGAAAACTTACCTAACCTTATTATAACAAGCGTAATTTAATTTAGCCTATTTTATTTTTCTTAACACATCGGCCATTTTCCACCAAGGCAGGATGGCCCAAAAATGAAAAAAAAAACCTTATCATTCACTCCATCACTGTCTTGCCAGAGGCATACTGACACTACAGTTGCAAAACTGCAACATTAACACCCCTCCTTCAGAGTGCAGGCACTGTACTTTCCATCTCCACGAATTAAGTCCGGCCTGCCGGCTTGCCTGAATCCCTTCATAAATGTTACCTTGCTCACACTCCAACAGTACGTCAAGTCCTAAAAACATTTATCTCCATTGGTCCTATATAACACTCTCACGCACGCTTGTTGGAACTCCAAGCCCCTCGCACAAAACCTCCTTTCCCCCTCCCTCCAACCTTTCCTAGGCCGACCTCTACCCCGCCTTCCCTCCACTACAAATTTATACACTCTCAAAGTCATTCTATTTCGTTCCATTCTCTCTACATGTCCAAACCATCTCAGTAATCCCTCCTCAGCCCTCTGGATAATAGTTTTGGCAATCCCGCACCTCCTCCTAATCTCCAAACTATGGATTATCTTCATTATATTCACACCACACATTGCCCTCAGACATCACATCTCCACTGCTTCCAGCCTTCTCTTTGTTACAACATTCACCACCCATGCCTCACAACCATACATGAGCGTTGGTATAACTATATTCTCATATATTTCCTCTTTGTTTCATGGATAAAGTTCTTTGTCTCCACAGACTCTTCAGTGAACCACTCACCCTTTTCCCCTTGTAAATTCTAAGATTCACCTCAATTTCATAGACCCATCTGCTGACATGTCCACTCCCAAATATCTGAATACGTTCATCTCCTACATACTCTCTCCCTCCAATCTGATATCGAGTCTTCCAATACCTAGGTTTTTTGTTTTCCTTATCACCTTACTCTTTCCTGTATTCACTTATAATTGCCTTCTTTTACATATCTTACCAAACTCACCAACTAACCTCTGCAACTTGTCTTCAAAATCTCCCAAAAGCACAGTGTCATCAACAAAGAGCAACTGTGACAATTCCTACTTTGTGTTAGATTCTTTATCTTTTAACCCCACACCTCTTGCCAACACTCGAGCATTCACTTCTCTTACAACCCCATCTATAAATATACTGAACAACCATGGTGATATCACACATCCTTGTCTAAGGCCTACTTTTACTGGGAAATAATCTCCCTCTTTCCTACATACTCTAACCTGAGCCTCACTATCCTCGTAAAGACTCTTCACTGCTTTCAATAACCTACCTCATATTCCATACATTTGCAACATCTAGCGCATTGCCACCCTATCCACCGTATCATACACTTTTTCCAAATCCATCAGTGCCACAAAAACCTCTTTACTCTTTTCTAAATACTGTTCACCTATATGTTTCACTGCAAACACATGGTCTACACATCCCTTACCCTTCGTAAGGCCTCCTTGTTCATCTGCTATCCTGCTCTCCATCTTACTCTTAATTCTTTCAATAATAACTCTACCATACACTTTACCAGGCATATGCAACAGACTTATTCCCTTATAAGTTTTACTCTCTCTTTTGTCCTCTTTGCCTAATCCAATTAAATTTATTTTAGATAAGTTTACAATAATTTAATAATAACCACAATTAAATATATTTTTTTTCGTTAGGATCAGAATGATTTTTGCAAAATTACTGCATATACAAATTTTTGCTTGCCTTACTCGGCAAGAAGAGCGTTGCTACTTAAGCCAAAATCGCAAGTTTTTCCTAACGTCGTGCCGAATAGATAAAACTTGCAAATTTGGCTTAAATAGCAATGCTCTTCTTGCCGAATAAGGCAAACGAAAATTGGAAATGCAATAATTTCGCAATAATCATATTCCAATGTATTTGTTAATTATTAAATTATTGTAAACTTATCTAAAATACATTTAGTTTGATTAGGCTAAATAAAATTGTGATTGTTATAATAAGGTTAGGTAAGTTTTCTAAGGTGCTTTTGGTGCAAAAAAATATTATTTTTTGCATAAACATAAATGAAAAAAATATTTCTTTAAATGTATAAGAGAATATTTAAAAAGGACTTAATTTTAATTGAAATTTTGCTAATTGACCAGTTTTACCTATTCGGCACTACATTATATATATATATATATATAATATATATATATATATATATAATATATATATAATATATAATACATAATAATTATAAATAAAATATATATATATATATTATAAATATTAAAATATATATATATATATATATATATTATATATATATAATATATATATATATATATAATATATAATATATATATATAATATATATAAAATATAATATATAAATTTATATATATATAATTATATATTTTATATATATACTTAAGATAAAAATATATATAATAAAATAAAATATAATATTTTTTTCAACAAGTTGTTCGTCTCCCCACGAGGCAGGGTGACCCAAAAAAAGAAAGAAAATCCCCAAAAAAAAATACTTTCAATCATCAACACTTTCACCACACTCACACATTATCACTTGCTTTTGCAGAGGTGCTCAGAAATACAACAGTTTAGAAGCATATACGTATAAAGATACACAACATATCCCTCCAAACTGCCAATACCCCAAACCCCTCCTTTAAAGTGCAGACATTGTACTTCCCATTTTCAGGACTCAAGTCCGACTATAAGAAAATAACCGGTTTCCCTGAATCCCTTCACTAAATATTACCCTGCTCACACTCCAACAGATCGTCAGGTCCCAAGTATCATTCGTCTCCATTCACTCCTATCTAACACGCTCATGCACGCTTGCTGGAAGTCCAAGCCCCTCGCCCACAAAACCTCCTTTACCCCCTCTTTCCAACCCTTTCGAGGACGACCCCTACCCCTCTTTCCTTCCCCTATAGATTTATATGCTTTCCATGTCATTCTACTTTGATCCATTCTCTCTAAATGACCAAACCACCTCAACAACCCCTCTTCTGCCCTCTGACTAATGTTTTTATTAACTCCACACCTTCTCCTAATTTCCACACTCCGAATTTTCTGCATAATATTTCAACCACACATTGCCCTTAGACAGGACATCGCCACTGCCTCCAACCATCTCCTCGCTGCAGCATTTACCACCCAAGCTTAACACCCATATAAGAGTGTTGCTACTACTATACTTTCATACATTCCCTTCTTTGCCTCCATAGATAACGTTTTTTGACTCCACATATACCTCAACGCAAACCCCTCACCTTTTTTTCCCTCATCAGTTCTATGATTAACCTCATCCTTCATAAATCCATCCGCCGACACGTCAACTCCCAAGTATCTGAAAACAATTCACTTCTTCCATACTCCTCCTCCCCAATTTGATATCCAATTTTTCTTTATCTAAATCATTTGATACCCTCATCACCTTACTCTTTTCTATGTTCACTTTCAACTTTCTACCTTTACACACATTCTCAAACTCATCCACTAACCTTTGCAATTTTTCTTTAGAATCTCCCATAAGCACAGTATCATCAGCAAAAAGTAACTGTGTCAATTCCCATTTTAAATTTGATTCCCCATAATTTAATCCCACCCCTCTCCCGAACACCCTAGCATTTACTTCTTTTACAACCCCATCTATAAATATATTAAACAACCATGGTGACATTACACATCCCTGTCTAAGACCCACTATATATATATATATATATATATATATATATATATATAATATATATATATAATATATATATATATATATGCAAAACAACCACTCTGAAAGAATAGAGAAATTCCAAGCGCTTTCGTGACTACTCACATTATCAAGGAGCTATAGTTCCTTGATAATGTGAGTAGTCACGAAAGCGCTTGGAATTTCTCTATTCTTTCAGAGTGGTTGTTTTGCATATTCTGAAATCACCTGTTTACTGTGATCTTATTGCATATATATATATATATATATATATATATATAATATATATATATATATATATATATATATATATATAATATATATATATATAATATATACATATATATATATATATATATATACATATATATATATAATATATATATATAATATATATACATATATATATATTATATATATATATATATATATATATATATAATATATATATATATATATATATATATATATAATATACATATATATTATATATATATATATACATATATATATTATATATATATATATATATATATATAAATATATATATATATATATATATATATATATATATATATATATATATTGCAGTTTAAAAACTGTAGTGTAAAGCACCCTTCTGGCAAGACAGTGATGGAGTGAATGATAGTGAAAGTTTTTCTTTTTCGGGCCACCCTGCCTTGGTGGGAATCGGCCGGGGTGATAATAAAAAAAAAATAAATAATAAAATATTATATAATATATAAATATATATATATATATATATATAATATATATAATATATATAAATATATATATATATATATATATATACAATATATATAAAATATATTATATAAATATATATATATATATATATATATATATAATATATATATATATATATATATATGCAAAACAACCACTGTGAAAGAATGTGAGTAGTCACGAAAACGCTTGGAATTTCTCTGTTCTTTCACAGTGGTTATTTTGCATATTCTAAAATCACATGTTTACTGTGATCTTATAGGAGATAGGAGCGAATGGAGACAAATAGTTTTTAGGGCTTAACGTGCTGTTGGAGTGTGAGCAAGGTAACATTTATGAAGGGATTCAGGGAAACCGTTAGCCGGACTTGAGTCCTGGAGATGGCAAGTACCGTGCCAGCACTCTGAAGAAGGGGTGTTACTGTTGCAATTTTATAATTGTAGTGAAAGCGAGCTTCTGCCAAAACAGTGATGGAGTGAATGATGAAAATTTTTCTTTCTCGGGCCACCCTTCCTTGGTGGGAAACGACTGATGTGTTAACAATAATAAAAAAAATAAGCTCAGACCTTGTATTTTTTTGGGCTGGTAAAATATGACGTTCATTATTCTTTATGTACGTATGCTTTATAATTGAATTGTATTTGTCATGAAGCTAATACATTTGTGCCATGGTGTGTAGCAGTACTGTTCGTCACGCCTGCTGAAACATACGTTGATTAATTTGATACACAACAGTAATCACGCGCCGGTCATCTATAAGCCGAGTTTAACACAAATCCACATGCGACTGCGAACTTATAAAATTTATTATCGAAGACACATGTAATCTCCAAATCACAAAATTTACTGTAAAAATCACACATCACCTGCATGTTGCTATTATTTACAATTACGATCGTACGTTATTTAAATATTAAGAAAATACATTGCCAAAATTACTACAAATTTAATAAATAAATTTATGGCCTAACTCTCGCTTTCTGTAACGACAGAAGTGTCATGATCAAGGCTCGTTAGTTACTTGCAATGCTTTTTTTTTTTTTTTTTTTTTTACTTCCGACACTTTCTTGAAGGTGATGACGTGAGACATTTTAACCGTCTCTCCAGAATTGAAGTTTTCACATATTTCAGAATTGATTTCATTGAATAAGAATATGTTCAGAAGATTGAATTCACCCATTCTCTTATGTACGCTAGCACGCACGTACAAACACACACACACACACACACACACACACACACACACACACACACACACACCACACAACACACACACACACACACACATTCAGTTTGGTACCCACACTTGGTCAAGCACGTCATGAAATTAGAGAAGATGCAAAGGTTTGCAACAAAGTAAGTCCCGGAGCTAAGAAGTATGTCCTACAAGGAGATGTTAAGGGGAATCAACCTGACGACACTGGAGGACAGGAGGGACAGGGATGACATGATAGCGACATATAAAATACTGAGAGGAATTGACAAAATGGATAGGGACAGAATGTTTCAGAGATGGGACACAGAAACAAGAAATCACAACAGAAAGTTGAAAACTCGAATAAACCACAGGGAAGTTAGCAAGTATTTCTTCAGCCATAGAGGTGAAACAATCTGGAGAGTGATGTAGTGGAGGTAGGATCCATACATAGCTTTAAGAAGAGATACGATAAATCTCATGGAGCAGGGAGAGAGTGGACCTAGTAGAGACCAGTGAAGAGGCGGGCCCAGGAGCTGTGAATCGACCCCTACACCCTTAAATAGGTAAGTATAAATTACTAAGTACACACACACACACACACACACACACACACACACACACACACACACACACACACACACACACACACACACACACACACACACACACACTCACAGAGATGAGTCACAGGAATGTTAGGAAATACTTCTTTAGCCTGAGAGCGGTCAGTCAGTGGAACGACTTAGTGAAGAAGTAGAGGCAGAATCCATACACGAATTTCTAAGTTTAGGTTAAGTTTGCTTAGTTTTAGTATATACATTAATCTGTATTAACATATAACTGCTCTACAATAACGAAATAACGGATAGTTTAAGTCAGTAACAAATGTGAAGGACAGGTTGACAGATATTAAGAGGCTGGCCCAGGAACTGGAGTTCAACATCCCTTTCCACCCCCGAAAAAAAAGTTCACTTAGATA
>NC_069402.1:35915422-35998658 GCF_026875155.1 Cherax quadricarinatus
AGGTGAGCTTTCTGCAAAAATGGAGAAGAAGATGGAGGTGGAGAAGAAGAAATGGGAGTCACAAGCCGAAGCTGCAAAAGCCAGGATATAGGCCCTAGAATATGAGGTAAATAGGCTGAAGCAAGTCACAGGGCTATTGCCCAGAAGAGACATAGCATCTGAAGCAGGTACACCCCTACTGAATGAGGAGCCCAACGGAAAGGAAGGAGACATGACTTATGCTAAGGCCCTGTCAGTCCACCAAGCAGGGCCGAGGAATTAAGGGGGAGAGATGTTGGGAGCAGGGATAGCAGTAAGGGAGGGGGGAGAAGGTGGAGAGGGGGATAGATCCGATGCAGAGGCACGACATTGCCACCAAGAGTTACAGGAAAAATAAGGGAGACAATGACCATGTACAAACAGGACCCAGAGACAGAGAGGGAAAGGCCATAGGAGGAGGAAACAGAGAAGTCAGTGTTTATTCTTGGGCTTCAGGAGAGCAAGGGGAGGACACACAATGAAAGATAGCAGGAAGAAAAACAGGAGATTGAAATCATCAAAGAAATAGACATGGAGACCATGACTGAAATAACATATTTTCAGAGAATAGTAGGGTACTTGAAGGGGAGACATC
This sequence comes from Cherax quadricarinatus, assembly GCF_026875155.1. Classification (NCBI taxonomy): domain Eukaryota; kingdom Metazoa; phylum Arthropoda; class Malacostraca; order Decapoda; family Parastacidae; genus Cherax; species Cherax quadricarinatus. Next base: position 35,916,036 of record NC_069402.1, read on the forward strand.
GGCTGGTCAAACTGATTTTCAAGTCAGAAATGGTGCGGAATAGGATCCTGCAAGAGAAACAACGGCTGAAGGAATCATCAGCACACAAGAGGGTCTTCCTAGACCGAGACAGAATGAGAACAGAATGACAGCAACTGAAGGAGACACAGAAACGAAAGGGGCTAGGAAGAGAGACAAGAACAGAGTCAGCAGAGGACAACCAGAGTTGGGCAGAGCAACAAGTGCAAGCACACACAGAACCACCCCCTGAACCTCACAACCAAACATGTTATCCCAACACAAACAATTATCCACACTTACAGCCCTTACCCCACACTACGCTGTTGAATCCCACAGCACACTGCCAGGACCCCCACTCTCACAGACCCCCCAGAACACAGTGTTGGAGAGGAAACTGAAGGTATGGTACACCAACGCTGATGGAATAATGAAAAAGTGGGAGTGGCACAAAAGAGTCAAAGAGACATCACCAGACATCATAGCTCTCACAGAAACCAAGCTCACAGGAATGATAACAGATACCATCTTTCCAATGGGATATCAGATCCTGAGGAAAGACAGAGGGAACAGTGGGGTAGAGGAGTGGCAATGCTCATCAAAAACCAATGGGATTTTGGAGAGAGGAGACAGAGGAGAAGCAAGAGACTGCATAATAGGAAAACTTCAGTCTGGAGGTCCCAAGGTGGTAATTGCAGTGATGTATAACCCAACACAGAACAGCAGGAGGCCAAGGCAAGAGTATGATGAGAGTAATAGAGGGATAGTTGATGCACTAGCTGAAATGGCCAGGAAGGCTCATGCGAGCAGGGCAAAGTTGCTGATTATGGGTGACTTCAATCACAAGGAATTCGATGGGAGAACATGGAGCCACATGGGGGCCCAGAAACGTGGAGGGCTAAGATGATGGAGGTGGTACTGGAAAACCTCATGTACCAACACGTAAGGGACACTACCAGAGAGAAAGAGGATGAACCAGCAAGACTGGATCTAGTATTCACCTTGAGTAGTGAAGATATTGTGGACATCACATATGAAAGACCCCTCGAGGCCAGTGACCACGTCGTTCTGAGCTTCGAATACATAGACGTACAAGTGGAGAGGGAAACAGGAAGGGCAGGACGAATGAAGCCAAACTACATGAGAGGGGAATACACAGGCATGAAGAATTACCTGCACAGGGTTCAGTGGGACAGAGAACTGGCAGGGAAATCGGTAAATGAGATGATGGGATATGTGACAGCAATTTGCAAGGAAGCTGAGGAGAGGCTTGTACCCAAGGGCAACAGAAATAACGAGAAAGCCAGGATGAGCCCTTGGTTCACCCAAAGGTGTAGTGAGGCCAAAACCAAGTCTGATAGAGAATGGAAGAAGTATAGAAGGCAAAGGACCCAGGAGAACAAGGAGAGCAGTCGTAGGACCAGAAATGAATATGCACAGGTAAGATGGGAGGTCCAACAACAATACGAAAATGACATAGCAGCAAAAGCCAAATCTGACCCGAAACTGTTGTACAGGCACATCAGAAGGAAAACAACAGTCAATGACCAGGTAATAAGGCTGAGGAAGGAAGAAGGAGAGATCACAAGAAACGACCGCAAAGTGTGTGAGGAGCTCAACATGAGATTCAAAGAAGTGTTTACAGAGGAGACAGAAGGGACTCCAGAAAGAAGGATAGGGGAGTACACCAACTGTTGGACACAATACACTTAACCGAGGAAGAAGTGAAGGGGCTACTAAGTGAGCTAGAACCCTCATAGGCGATGGGGCTGGAGAACATCTCTCCAGGGGTTCTGAGAGAGGGAGCAGAGGCACTATGTGTACCATTAACAACAATCTTCAACATATCTATCGACTACCTGAGGTATGGAAGACAGCAAATGTAGCCCCAGCTTTTAAAAAATGAGACAAACGTGAAGCATTAAACTACAGACCAGTGTACTGACATGTGTAGTATGCAAAGTCAAGGAAAAGATTATCAGGAGAGGAGTGGTGGAGCACCTAAAAAGGAATGAGCTTATCAGTGACAGCCAGCACGGTTTCAGGGACTGGAAATCTTGTGTCACAAACCTACTGGAGTTCTATGACAGGGTGACAGCAGTAAGACAAGAGAGAGGAGTGGGTAGATTGCGCATTCTTGAACTGTAAGAAGGCGTTTGACACAGTGTGAAACAAAAGATTAGTGCTAAAGCTCGAGGCCCAGGCAGGGAAAACAGGGAAGGCACTGCAGTGGATCAAGGAACACCTGTCAGGAAGACAACAACGAGTCAAGGCACATGGCAAGGTGTCAGAGCGGGGGCCTGTGACGAGCGGGGTTCAACAGGGGTCAGTCCTAGGACCGGTGCTGTTTCTGGTATTTGTGAACTACTTGACGGAAGGAATAGACTCCGAAGTGTCCCTGTTTGCAGATGACATGAAGGTGGTTAGAAGAATTCCAAGAGCTACAGGACTACTGGACAGGCTGCAGGCCTGGTCCAACAACTGGCTCGTGGAGTTCAACCCCACCAAGTGCAAAGTCATGAAAATTGAGGAAGTGCAAAGAAGACTGCAGACGGAGTACAGTCTAGGGGCCCAGAGACTACAAACCTTAATCAAGGAAAAGGATCTTGGGGTGATTATAACATCGGAAACATCTCCTGAGGCGCACATCAACCAAATATCTGCTGCAGCATACAGGCGCCTATCAAGCCTAAGAACAGCATTCCGACATCTCAATAAGGAATCGTTCAGGACCCTGTACACCGTGTACGTTAGGCCTATATTGGAGTATGCAGCACCAGTTTGGAATCCACACCTAGCCAAGCACGTAAGGAAACTAGAGAAATTGCAAAGGTTTGCAACAAGAATAGTCTCGGAGTTAAGGGGCATGTACTACGAGGAGAGGTTAAAGAAAATCGACCTGACGACACTGGAGGATAGGAGAGAGGTGGGGACATGATAACGACATATAAAATACTGAGAGGAATCGACAAGGTGGACAGAGAAGGATGTTCGAGAGATGGGACCCAACAACAAGGGGTCACAGTTGGAAGCTGAAGACTCAAATGAATCACAGAGATGTTAGGAAGTATTTCTTCAGTCACAGAAGTGTTAGGAAGTATTTCTTCGGTCACAGAGTTGTCAGGAAGTGGAATAGTCTGGTAAGTGTAGTGAAGACAGGATCCATACATAGTTTTAAGAAGAGGTATGATAAAGCTCATGGAGCAGGAAGAGTGACTTAGTAGCGACCAGTGAAGAGGCGGGGCCTGGAGCTGTGAATCGACCCCTGCAACTACAACTAGGTGAGTACACACACACACACACACACACACACACACACACACACACACACACACACACACACACACGAGAGAGTCATTTAAACAAAATAATTCATTCCGAAGAGAAAGTTCCTCTGAGATTCGACTCTGTACTACATTGAATTCTCAGTTGAGTCATATTATGATGGATGTGTGGTACTAGAGCCTGTGGGGAAATATGAAAATTTTTCCCCTGCAGGCCTACAGAGAAATTCTGCAGCCTACTCAGAGAGGCAACGGAAATATGGCAACTCCCATAAGGGATATATTTCAGCCCTGGTTTTGTGAGTTTAAGAAACTGTGGCAGCTACTACACTAAAGGTTAAATGAAATACAACAGCCCTCGCTCTGGATTTGAGTAACTATGGATTATGGAAAATTTAGCAGCCCCATGCTCAGGGCTACGGGAAAATATGGTAATCCCTACCTTCAAGGATACCTAGGACGAAGGGAAAACGCTGTGTTTCCCCTTTAGTTGAGGATGAAGATGGATTCACTTTATTATTCCGACCTGAAATATTTGATAGTAACTTGATCCCAGCTACGAGGGAGCAGGGATTTTTGGTAGACGCTTATTTTTAGGCGGGTTTATATTCCTGAATACAGCACAGTAAGTACTAGTTCTGATTCCTTTTTCTCATAAGCCTGGTGGTGAATATATATATATATATATATATATATATATATATATATATTATATAATATATATTATATATATATATATATATATATATATATATAATATATATATATTATATTATACTTATATACATATATATATATATATTATATATATATATATATATATATATATATATATATATATATATATTATATAAGATAGTAGTCTGTTGTTCCTGGTTGCCGCCAAGGATGTCACTGCGGAAGGCAGCGTCACGTGACTCCCCCCCCCCCCCCGCCCTATGTCACGAAGCAGAGAGCTTAGATCCGCCTGACAAACTCTCCTGATAAAGGATCGGAGGAGGTCAAGTGTTGCTTCCAAACTCTTACTTTCCTGACACCCAATGTTCCCGAGAAAAATCCGGCCGCCTCCTCTCCGGGGAAGAATTTATAGGATTAATTACAAGAACAAAAGAGGATTTCGGGACAGCATAATGGAGTCTGGTGCTGGATTCCTTTACCTGCGGGCGAAGGAGATTCCTGCTGCGTTTTGAAGTGGAGAAATAATGTTTATGAAATGAGTTATTTATTTTGTTGAGATACGGATGTAGAAAGGAAAGAGAAACAGAGAGATTCAGACAGACAGACATGTAGACAGATATACAGACAGATTGCCACACAGACAGACGGACAGACATAAGACGAGGTAGAAACAGAGGAAGAGTGAGGAATACTCGGAGAAACAGAAGAAGATGCATAAATATAGAGGGAGACGCAGCAAGGAAGGCAATAGAAAAAAGGAGAGATCAGAATATAGGAAGAGGGAGAAGAATCACTTTTTCCATGTTTCTCACTTCTGCACAGTGTTTTAAAAATTAGTTTAGTCGGCAATACATCAAGCGATTTTCTGCCTAAATTCATGTTAATGCCGAGCCCCAGTCATGGGGTCAACGGTTGCCTCCACATTTACTCCTCTCTTCAAGGAGTCACTGTACAGGTTATTACATACCCATACCCTCTCCACGACACTGTTTTCTGGAGAAGAATGAAATAATGGATACTTCACCACACTGCACAGGAACCTTGCTGAAGGTATAACCTATTGTCATCCCTAACACCAATACTTGTTTCAGAAATCTACTGCTAGACATATTAACCAACACATGGAAAATAATTCGTAAACATATATCCAGATGAACAAGAATGGTATACAATACCGAGAAGATGAAGATTTAGACACAAGTGCAACATCTGGGCTGAGAGATTGATTACCTCATCTTTTGTGTATATTTCTACTGCCTTCAAATTATGTCCTAGAATCTGTATTGATAAAGCCACTGGATGGCGAAACGTCTACAATAAAGATACCCAGATGTTGCACATGTGTCTAAATCTTCATGTATCCAGATATTCTGGTACTAAAACCCTTTTCTGGAACCAAGTTCTTAGGCCTTTCGTATATCCCCATGCTATTGTACTACCGTCCACAGAATGAGGATGGGGTACACACTAAACAAGAGCCGCTTCGAATACAAAATCTTAGAAAAATCTAATCCAATCCTGGAGAGAAGAATTATGTATCTATAGACAGGCTCCTACACTGTTTACCTGTAACTGGTATTTACATATTGCAAGTCCAACGATAATGTGTTTGTTGTTACAAATACAAACACATTATGTTATCAACACATTATTGTTGTTTGTTGTTACAAACACATTGCTGTTGGTTAAAAAGGTCTTACCCACGGGTTTTCATGCAGCGTCTTGCAATTTAAGTATCTCCTTTTGATGTTGTCTTAAATTTGTCGAAGATCGTACTGGTTTGAATGAAATCTCGTACTTAGTGTTTCCTAAACGAGAACAGGTTTAATGTTTTCAGTCTTTCTTCATGTGGTTTATTATGGTTCGTGTAGAGGTTTAATTCTCAGTTAATGAACAATTGAACTAGCCTCAACTTAATCCTGTTCCTTATATGTTTTAATAGTAAAGCGGAAATTTCTCAGTCATCCGTAATAAAAGTAGTGTGAGGTGTCCCGTGGCTCGGTTGGTAGAGCACTCAGCTCACACACTGAATGTCTGTAGTTCGATCCCTGGTACGGGTAGGAACGTTGACCATGTTTCTTTACACTTGCAGCCCCTGTTTACCCAGCAATAAGTAGGTAACTGGGTTTCAGCCTACTGGTGTGGGTCGCATCCCGGGGGTGGTAGTATACTATAGATAGCATTGGTCTTTGAAATAAGCTGAGATATAACAGCTCTTAGACTGTAAAATTGATTTGTGTAAAAGAAAAATACTTTTGAAGAAAGCAAGTTAAATAATTAACAGAACAGTTAATAGGTAAATTAACAGGCAGGTTAACGGGAAGGTTAACAGGTAGTTCAATAGGTGTATTAAACTACCTGTTAACCTGTAACAAACGCAGGAAGGATAAACCTGTCCCCTGTAAAACCTCTGAGCGTAGAATTTAGAAAAATATAAAAAACGGCGAGGAAGCTGTTGTGTTTTTTAATCTACTTTTTTTTTACCTATATTTTTTGTATCATGTTCCCCTTCCCCCCCTCACACAAAGATTTCCGACGCGTATGAATGGATTAATTTCCAGAGCCGCCTCGTGACACATGAATTCTCTCAGTCATTACCAAAATTCTCCTTCTAAATATTCCACGAAATGTTGGTGGCACTTCCTGCCGGGAGTTACTATGCAAATTATACATAAAAAAAACAATATTCCAGACATGCGTTTGTAATTTTAATGTCAGTGTTTATTATTTTTTTCGGAATGCATAATAAAATATGAGATGCAACGAGAAGAAATTTGTTTATATTATTTATGTCTCGGGGGAAAAAATGGTTATAATCATGACTACAGCTTTTAAGGAGGATGAGGGGTAAGCCAGTGGAAGGCCTCGATCAGATGGCCAAAAGCTCCAGCTGCGGGTAATTATATGACTAAGACCCCGAGTCGGGAAATATTTGTCCTGTTTCCTGACGAATCTTACTTAACCTGACCTAATCTGACCTAACCTGACCTAATCTGACGTAAACTGACCTAACCTGATCTAACCTGGCCTAACCTGACCTAATCTGGCCTAACCTGACCTAACCTGATCTAACCTGACCTAACCTGACCTAACCTGATCTAACCTAACCTAACCTGACCTAACCTGACCTAACCTGACCTAATCTGACCTAACCTGACCTGACCTAACCTGACCTAACCTAACCTAACCTAACCTGACCTAACCTAACCTAACCTAACCTGACCTAACCTGACCTAACCTGACCTAACCTGTCCTAACCTGACCTAACCTGACCTAACTTGACCTAACCTAACCTGACCTAACCTGACCTAACCTGACCTAACCTGACCTAACCTGACCTAGTCTGACCTAACCTGACCTGACCTAACCTAACCTGACCTAACTTGACCTAACCTAACCTAACCTAACCTAACCTAACCTAGCCTAACCTGACCTAACCTGACCTGACCTAACCTAACCTAACCTAACCTGACCTAACCTGACCTGACCTAACCTGACCTGACCTAAACTAACCTAACCTAACCTGACCTAACCTAACCTAACCTGACCTAACCTGACCTAACCTGTCCTAACCTGACCTAACCTGACCTAACTTGACCTAGCCTAACCTGACCTAACCTGACCTAACCTGACCTAACCTGACCTAACCTGACCTAACCTGACCTAACCTGACCTAACTTGACCTAACCTAACCTAACCTACTAACCTAACCTAACCTAACCTAACCTAACCTAGCCTAACCTGACCTAACCTGACCTGACCTAACCTAACCTGACCTAACCTGTCCTAACCTGACCTAACCTAACCTAACCTAACCTGACTTAACCTGACCTGACCTAACCTAACCTAACCTAACCTAACCTGACCTAACCTGACCTGACCTGACCTAACCTGTCCTAACCTGATCTAACATGACCTAATCTGACCTGACCTAACCTGTCCTAACCTGATCTAACATGACCTAACCTGACCTGACCTAGGCTATATTGATTTTTCGTGTGTAAAAGAAAAATAATTGAGAGATCAACTTTTTTTAGAAGCTCTGAGTAATTCAACTTGAAAGCAGCGTTAATTAATTTAACTTTCGAGATATGTTGAGTGATTTGTCCTTCCAGCAGTCATAGACTAATTTAGCATTTAATAAGCCATAGAAGGTAATTAACAATGAAGCAGCACTGATTATTTTATTATTTTACCATAATTAAATAAGTGAAAAAAAAGAGAAACACTGAGTAATGTATAACAGGATTAACGCTGAGTTATTTAACATAGGAGCAGCGTTGAGTAACTGAACATAAGCGCACCACCAAATAATTTAACGAAGAAACAGGGATGAATACATAAGAGGACCACTGAGTAATTTAACGTAAGAGCAGCGTTGGGTAAGTTAACTTAAGGGAAGTATTGAATAATTTAACATAGCGTTGAGGAGACAGCTAAGGAGGGCGTGGCGGGTAGGCGGGTGTGGCGGTGGTGATGCTCGGCTGGACATGAGGATTAATTTAACTTTGGATATTGATGCAAGTTTGTGTCCTGGCTTCCTAACACCCCGAGGCAAGCAGGACATGTCTCGCAACACCCTTTGGCAAGCAGGATACGTCTTGCACAACCCCATGGCAAGCAGGACACTTCTTTCACAACCTTTTAGTAAGTAGGACCTGCATTGTATCGTGTTCAGGCTGAGCGCACTCTCTTGGACAGATGTAGTACATTCCTATCAGGGCAAACTTTGTGGGTTGTCTGTTTTGGTTGTCCGGTTGAAGGACTTGAGTGTTTGTTAGACAATATACGATATCCGTGACCTTGTGGTGACAGTCGATTTGTGATTATTTGTGAAAATATGTGAGAGGATTTCTCTCTCTCATTAACCATCTTCCTTTCACATAATGCAGTTGCCGTCTGCCATAAATACACATAAATGCTCTACCATTTTCTTCTCGTTGTTCGTGTAAAGGTTACGTCTTGACCTTGACTTGCAGCTCCTCTGGAGCCGGGAGACACTGGAAGTATACGAGTCTGACAACACCGTAACTGGAGGCATCAGCTGAGCGTGGGTACACCGCAAACATACCAACAACACAGTTAGTGGAGGCATCAGCTGAGCGTGGGTACACCACGAACTTCAACAACACCCTTGCTTCTGGACCCATGTAAGCCGGGATACATCAGCAGCCTTATGCTCTGGCAACACCCACTTAACACTAATTGAAAAAGAAACGTTAAAGCGAGACGAAAGAGGATTTAAAAACTCTTTCGTCTGAAATCGCACAGAAACTATAATACAGATTAATCATGTCTAAAAATCCGTTGTTGGAATTTTTGTTTTAGAAGATACTAGTCCAGAGTTTGGCATAAAACTATCAGTGTAGTGTCATTTTCATTTCACAAATGTATTAGGGCGTAGGTCATGTGGATCTGACCGTCGGCTGTAGCAGCAAATAACAATAGAGAGATATTTATTACTCGATTCGCTTTGTTAGGATTGAACAAAAAACAAAAACAAAACAAAATTTTGGTAACTTTTCTGTTTGGACTGATGCCCGTTGTATGGCACTCCACCATGGCTGCCAATGTAGGCAGCTTCACTTCCCGGCACCAACCAAATTGATAGTCAGATTGAAGTGCGAGGTTATGGAGGGTCGAATTAATGGGTCACGTACTGTATTGAAGGCTGCCACTCTGTCCATCTGCTGTGTGTGTGTGTGTGTGTTTTTCATTTTTTTTTTTTTGTCCTATAGCGTTTGAGAATATAAGTTATTTTCAATGTAATATAATTTTGGGGGAAGCTTTTTCCTCTACAAATCTGTTTTTTTTTTTTTTTTTTTTTTTTTTGTCTGTTCCCTTCAACTTTATTGTGCTATTTTAAATTACTGTTATTTAAAGATTATAAGTAAAGGGAAAGTGGCTTGCAGAACTTGGATCCTTCTCATAAGAAAGTAAAGTGGAGAACAAAACTGAGTCAAAAAGTCAAGAAAACAACAAGTTTGAAATGCTAAGATTTACCGGCGAGTCTTGAATTATTATTATTATTATTATTATTATTATTATTATTATTATTATTATTATTATTATTATTATTATTATTATTATTATTATGGAGAAAGCACCTGCGGAATGAAAGAGGTTCTGACCAATCAGATTTCATCCAAGAAAGAGGAGGACAACGACAATTCCTTAGACTAAGAGTTCTATACGAATATGATAGAGAATTCTTTGAGGGAGCACTCATGAACTGCTAAGTTTTGAATAACGAGTGAAGTGTAGCTGGGAGAGAAAAACGAAGGAAGAGATTTGCAAAACAGCAGATTACAGCAGATTTTTGGGCATATATAAATGTTTGTGGGTGACATAGAATGGGAAAAAGGAAATGGATGGCAAGAGAGAGAGAGATAGAGAATGAGACGCTAGAGATAATAAATATATAAAAGAAGAAAAAATAAAATCGAATAGAAAAAAAACAATAAAAAAGAGGCTGACTATATTTGAAGTAGGAGAAGCAAGAGGGCAAAAAAAAATTATAGACCTCAGAAACTGACCAAAAAAAAAAAAGAGTAAGAGAGATAGAGATGAATGAACATGAGAGAATGTGAAAAAAAAATGTGTGAGAGATGAAAAGTGATACAGCATCAAAGGCAAAAATAAAACCAAATTTAATCCGCAGAGAAAACGGGAGATGCGAGTAAAGGATCAAGTGTTATGGCTGACGAATGATGGAGGAGCACTCACGGAAACTGACAGCAAAATATGCAGGGATCTTAGCAGAAGACTCAAAGAGGTTTGCTCAACAGAATGTAGAGTGATACCAGATATTAGGCCAGCGAGGACATGTTAACAGGACGTAAACACATACAAACATCAGATATTAAGGCCAGCGAGGACATGTTAACAGGACGTAAACACATACAAACATCAGAGGACAACGTGATACAACTGCTAAACTACAATGACATAACAGATGAAATAGAACCAGATTAAATATATTCAAGATACTAAGAGAGAGAGAGAGAGAGAGAGAGAGAGAGAGAACAGACAGACAGACAGACAGACAGAGATGGATAGAGAAAGGGAGGAAGAGAGAGAAAGAGTGCAAACTCACCAGTTCCTCAAGCCAGAACAATGGGCCAGACAACTTGTAAAATGCCAATATTATTCCAATAAAAGCCAACAGATAGGAGGGAGTGAACTGTAGGTCAGTATCTCTGGTAGGCATGTTATTAAAATATTTGGAGAGTATTGTAAGAAGAAGGGAATTGGCGCATCTGAAGAGGAGAGGATTTATCCGAGACAACCATGCAAATGCAAAGTTATGAAAACTGTGGAAGAGGTAAAAAAGACCACGAAAATGAATAGAGATTAGGAGGACAGAGACTGTTCAGCACCCACAAGGCGGAAGCTCTAGATGTGACCATAGTGAGAAGCATATTTCTTAAGGCATGAATCAACCGAACAACCTCTGTAGCCAATGCTTATTTGACAACTATAAGAGTAACTTTCAAGAATTTCAGCAGTCCTTCACGGCCCCATATACGACATACGCCAGGGCTACATTGGACTCTGCAGCAGGAGCATGGAGACCTCATCTGATGAATCAGATGAGGGTTCAAAAACTGGAGGAGAGGCTACAAAAACTGATCTTGATGATAGTAGAGACATGGTAACGACGTCCAAAATATGTACTCGGAGGACTTAATAGGGTAGACGAGTGTAGACAGATCGAAAGACAGGAAGGTAGTACATGAGAGCATAGTTGGAAATTAGAGACGCGGGAAGTCCCAGGGATGTTAGGAAGTATTTTTTCAACCTCAGGGTTGTCAAGAAGTGGAATGACATGGACGGAAGCAGGCTAAATACATAGTTTTAAAAATAGGTATGACAGGACCACGAGGCAAGAAGATAAAGCGGCAAGTTTAGGAGCAGAGCCAGGAGCTAAGACTCGACACCTGCAACCATAAACAGGTGAGTACACAAACACACACAAACACACATACACACGTGTTACCTTGGCACCCAGATGGATGTGACCATTCATTCCCGTTAGTGTTGTGTTCCCCTGCCAGGAGCTCGGAACGTTGCCAGCATGCAACAGCAGCAGCAGCAGCAGCAGCAGCAGCAGCAGCAGCAGCAGCAGCAGCAACAGCAGCAGCAGAAGCTGCAGCAACAACGGCAGTTGTAGCAGCAGAAGCAGTTTTATCAGCAGCTGTATCAGCGGCAACAGTAGTAACAGGAACGACAACAACAGTAGCAACAGCAGCAACGGCAGCAGCAGAAGCGTGATCAGCGGGAGTAGCAACAGCATCCTACAGCAGAGGCAACACAAGGTGTAGCAGCGTCAGCAACGAGCATCTCGACTTGCAGTGGCCACTGCAACAGCAATAACAACCAGAAGCACCAACAGTTGACACAGAACCAGTAGGAAAAGCAGTAGTGACAGCATCAACAAAAGCAACAGCACCAGCAGAATCAGTAACCACACAACCACTAGAAGCAACAGCAGCAACAGTCCCACCAGCCGAACTACCGCCAGCTCGGGAAGCACGCGCAACTGCAGCGTTAATACTAGTTCCACGAGTACATCAGAAGTAATACTAGCACAAGCGCCTGCAGTAGGAACAGCAGTAATACTAGTTCCAGTAGTACATCAGAAATAATACTAGCACAGGCACCTACAACAGGAGCTGCAGTAATACTTGTTCCAGGAGTACATCAGAAGTAATACCAGTCATACTATAATCTTTCTCAGTAGATAACTCTCGACATACACAGTAAGGGCGACGCCATCTATCTTCTGTATGTTTTCCAATGTATCTCTCTCTCTCTCTCTACCTCCTCCCTTCCCTCCACACAAACACACTAAATTCCAGAATGCTGTATAATATCACGTCCAAAACTAGGAATGCTTCTTCCTCCATAGTGACCAGGTCGGAATATCCCCCAGCGAGACTCGGCTTCTCTTTTAGAAATGTCTAAGTAGCTCTGGTGCCGCTGACAGTTCGCTTTAAGCCTCCGGGATCCCCTCGTGGAGCGCCCCGGAATGCTTTCCGAAATCCGACGAAAGACTTTCATATTATGGCAAGTAGTCCACAGCGCCAACCTTGTGTGTTAGGGTGAAGAGGGAGCAGGTGGAGGAGGATAATATGGAAAGGACGAGAAAGAGAAAAGTGAGGGAATAGACGAGGGGAAAGGGAAGGTGGAAGGAGAGTTCTAGGCTTAGTGAGGTAGATATCACGGTGGTTGGTAAAAGGGTTTACACATGCGACGTTATGTAAGGAGGAGCGTATTCCGTCGTCCCTCGGACGGTGTTTGATCCAAACTTGCCATGATCGCTCAGCGACCGAAATACGTCTAGCTATAATAATTATTATTATTATTATTATTATTATTATTATTATTATTATTATTATTATTATTATTATTATTATCATTATTATTATTATTATTATTATTATTATTATTATTATTATTATCATCATCATCATCATCATCATTCCCTAGCCGTGTTAAGAATTCACACTACCCCTGGGTTAACCGTCTCACCCAGGGGTAACTATGGTAGAAAAGCATTTACAATATTATATGTTGGTGGAAAGGGAGATTTACTCCCGATGGGAGAGGAAAATAATCGTGCGGAAAATGCTAAGTGCAATGTGATTTTTTTTTCTTTTCGTTGTTGTTGTTGTTAAAGCCACTTAATGTAATTATGTCAGAAACAATCCCATGTAATATAAATTATTTTTAGAAAAAAAATTGCGTTGTATATATATACAGAATCAAACTCTGCTAGTGGCGAGGCATGGGATTATGTTCAACACTTTTCATCTACATTTGTTACTGGTTATTCTTTTTCCTGCAGTCGGTAGCGTGTGTGTGACACGCCATTAACGGACGTAGGATCAAGCCTCCACTGTTTTCTTGTGCCTAATGGCCTGAACGGGATTAGCGCTTCTTCTAAATTAACTAGAAATATTTTGGTCGGAACGGGTAAGGCTTGAACCCATGGCAAGTGAGTTGTAAAACTCACAGGCCAGTGCGTTAACCGCTTGACCAGCTGGCCCAGAAGAGGTATTCAAAAGTCGTGGTATGGAAACTAATATCCCATTGTCATGAATCAGAATATTAAATTAGAAAATAAAGAGTCTAAATCTAATTCAGAGCTTTCAGAGGAACCAAAGTGGCTAATAACCTAAAATATACAAACATATTAAACTTGAAGCCACTCATATGTTGATCTATCAAGTAATCAGTATGGAAGAGCTGATGCTAATCAGATGCGACACTCAGAAATTTTCACATGAAAAACATTATTCCAATTTCACCAGTTTCTTAAAATTAAAAGAAGGAAACTGAAGGCAAAACAGGCACAAGTACATCTAAATTTTTCGCAAAGTAGGACTGACCAGCTTTAAAGAAAGTTTTATGTAAGCTTAGTGAATATAACGTACAAAGTTTTCTGTAAGCTTAGTGAATATAACGTACAAAGTTTTATGTAAGCTTAGCGAATATAACGTACAAAGTTTTATGTAAGCTTAGTGAATATAACGTACAAAGTTTTATGTAAGCTTAGTGAATATAACGTCACAAGTTTTATGTAAGCTTAGCGAATATAACGTACAAAGTTTTATGTAAGCTTAGTGAATATAACGTACAAAGTTTTATGTAAGCTTAGTGAATATAACGTACAAAGTTTTATGTAAGCTTTAGCGAATATAACGTCACAAAGTTTTATGTAAGCTTAGTGAATATAACGTACAAAGTTTTATGTAAGCTTAGTGAATATAACGTACAAAGTTTTATGTAAGCTTAGTGAATATAACGTACAAAGTTTTATGTAAGCTTAGTGAATATAACGTACAAAGTTTTATGTAAGCTTAGTGAATATAACGTACAAAGTTTTATGTAAGCTTAGTGAATATAACGTACAAAGTTTTATGTAAGCTTAGTGAATATAACGTACAAAGTTTTATGTAAGCTTAGTGAATATAACGTACAAAGTTTTATGTAAGCTTAGTGAATATAACGTACAAAGTTTTATGTAAGCTTAGTGAATATAACGTACAAAGTTTTATGTAAGTTTAGTGAATATAACGTACAAAGTTTTATGTAAGCTTAGTGAATATAACGTACAAAGTTTTATGCAAGCTTAGTGAATATAACGTACAAAGTTTTATGTTAAGCTTAGTGAATATAACGTACAAAGTTTTATGCAAGCTTAGTGAATATAACGTACAAAGTTTTATGTAAGCTTAGTGAATATAACGTACAAAGTTTTATGTAAGCTTAGTGAATATAACGTACAATTTTTTATGTAAGCTTAGTGAATATAACGTACAAAGTTTTATGTAAGCTTAGTGAATATAACGTACAATTTTTTATGTAAGCTTAGTGAATATAACGTACAAAGTTTTATGTAAGCTTAGTGAATATAACGTACAAAGTTTTATGTAAGCTTAGTGAATATAACGTACAAAGTTTTATGTAAGCTTAGTGAATATAACGTACAAAGTTTTATGTAAGCTTAGTGAATATAACGTACAAAGTTTTATGTAAGCTTAGTGAATATAACGTACAAAGTTTTATGTAAGCTTAGTGAATATAACGTACAAAGTTTTATGTAAGCTTAGTGAATATAACGTACAAAGTTTTATGTAAGCTTAGTGAATATAACGTACAAAGTTTTATGTAAGCTTAGTGAATATAACGTACGAAGTTTTATGTAAGCTTAGTGAATATAACGTACAAAGTTTTATGTAAGCTTAGTGAATATAACGTACAAAGTTTTATGTAAGCTTAGTGAATATAACGTGCAAAGTTTTATGTAAGCTTAGTGAATATAACGTACAAAGTTTTATGTAAGCTTAGTGAATATAACGTACAAAGTTTTATGTAAGCTTAGCGAATATAACGTACAAAGTTTTATGTAAGCTTAGTGAATATAACGTGCAAAGTTTTATGTAAGCTTAGCGAATATAACGTACAAAGTTTTATGTAAGCTTAGTGAATATAACGTACAAAGTTTTATGTAAGCTTAGTGAATATAACGTACAAAGTTTTATGTAAGCTTAGTGAATATAACGTACAAAGTTTTATGTAAGCTTAGTGAATATAACGTACAAAGTTTTATGTAAGCTTAGTGAATATAACGTACAAAGTTTTATGTAAGCTTAGTGAATATAACGTACAAAGTTTTATGTAAGCTTAGTGAATATAACGTACAAAGTTTTATGTAAGCTTAGTGAATATAACGTACAAAGTTTTATGTAAGCTTAGCGAATATAACTTACAAAGTTTTATGTAAGCTTAGTGAATATAACGTGCAAAGTTTTATGTAAGCTTAGCGAATATAACGTACAAAGTTTTATGTAAGCTTAGTGAATATAACGTACAAAGTTTTATGTAAGCTTAGTGAATATAACGTACAAAGTTTTATGTAAGCTTAGTGAATATAACGTACAAAGTTTTATGTAAGCTTAGTGATTATAACGTACAAAGTTTTATGTAAGCTTAGTGAATATAACGTACAAAGTTTTATGTAAGCTTAGTGAATATAACGTACAAAGTTTTATGTAAGCTTAGTGAATATAACGTACAAAGTTTTATGTAAGCTTAGTGAATATAACGTACAAAGTTTTATGTAAGCTTAGTGAATATAACGTACAAAGTTTTATGTAAGCTTAGTGAATATAACGTACAAAGTTTTATGTAAGCTTAGTGAATATAACGTACAAAGTTTTATGTAAGCTTAGTGAATATAACGTACAAAGTTTTATGTAAGCTTAGTGAATATAACGTACAAAGTTTTTATGTAAGCTTAGTGAATATAACGTACAAAGTTTTATGTAAGCTTAGTGAATATAACGTACAAAGTTTTATGTAAGCTTAGTGAATATAACGTACAAAGTTTTATGTAAGCTTAGTGAATATAACGTACAAAGTTTTATGTAAGCTTAGTGAATATAACGTACAAAGTTTTATGTAAGCTTAGTGAATATAACGTGCAAAGTTTTATGTAAGCTTAGTGAATATAACGTACAAAGTTTTATGTAAGCTTAGTGAATATAACGTACAAAGTTTTATGTAAGCTTAGTGAATATAACGTACAAAGTTTGACCAATGGTCTTGAGGACACACGTTACACGCACATCAACTAAAATTAATTTATTTATCCTAGGATAACCAAATAAAGTTATTTAGCTTAGGATAACCAAATGAATTTATTTATCCTAGGATAACCAGATGAAGTTATTTAGCATGACATAACCAAATGAAGTTATTTGTCCTAGGATTAACACAAAGAATTATGTATCTAGGATAACAAAGTCAAACACTGACTTATTTCTCATCAGAAGAGACATTCTCTAGTTATTTCACAAAATTTATAATTTATAAAAATTTATAAAACTGACACAACCTAACATCAAGAAATTGTTTTTCTTTAAGGAAAACGCATCAACACTAAAAAGTTTGAAGCCGACCAGAATAAGCATTTTCCAGCTACCGCACAAAAATTCAACAAAAATTTGTGCCTACACAACCATAACACAAGAAAATATTTCATCCTTATTATACGATGCATCAGCCAGTGAATACTGATGATTATATTATATTCATGGGAAAACGCTAAACCCATAAGGGTCATGTAGCGCAGGTGTAATGTGAAACATTCAGATTCGATCCAGGCAAGGGAGGGAGGGAGATAAAGTCCAGTTATATGGATCAAGAGCCCTCTCCAGCATCAAGGCAAAAATAACACTGTACCATTTAAAGGTTAAAAGTGACAAAATGGCATCAACACATTCCATTAATTATATCAACTTTCTTCTAAGTAATAAACATTATTGTTGAAATTGATCAGAGGAGCTTCTTTCCACCTGTCACACGGGAACAAAATTTGGGAATGATCTATGTAACATTGTCCATAGGACACCTACGCTTGCGAATAGTCCCATGAATCTTCCCCAACATGCATTGCAGAAACGTTGAAAATTTAAAGCCGATCGACTGAGGCGTTCTCGAGTAATAAATGAATTTTGTGAGAAACTAAACGAGAATGTTGTTAAGAATGTTCCGAAAAATAGGAAAGTCTCCCTCGTTAAACTCGAACACACAGTAAAACAGCAAATTTTTTTCCCAGTTTTCTTTTCTTATTTGTATTCTACTTAAAATTCTCTACAATCCTATTAAAAAAACATTTGATCTTCATTATTAGAAATTAAATTTGATAAAATTGGAAAAAATGCAAATTTGCACCCACACAGCCCAAAATTAATAAAATACTTCCTATTAAGATATACCAACAAATAAAACATTCCTTAGCTATTACAAGGGGGAACAATTTGCTTAATGAAATTGGTACCTTTACTTTTAATATACCTTTGATGAGTTCCCGGAGCCCGGCCATGGGCCAGGCTCGTCTAGTGTTTGCCTGATCAATCAGGCACTTGCTGTTGGTGGCCCACTGCCGCGCATATCCATCACAACCTGGTTTAACCAAATTGAAATTTGTACAGTATAATGTGAGTGACAAGCTGTGTTTTACTATGGCCCACCAACAGTAAAAGTTTGAAACCGAGCAGAAAAAACATTCTCCAGTAAATGATCTGATGCCATTTATTCCACCTTTTTTTTTTTAGCTATTTTAGTAAAATTTCAGTTATCACTAACTCAGGCTAAACTTAGAAGACGTCAGTAATATTTTGAAGCCGTCAGAAGAAGCATTCTTTAGCAATTAAATTAAAAACTAACATTGGGACTTGTGTCACGCAGTGGCAGCGTGAACATTGTGTTCAGTAAATTAAACTAGTGATGAACATTTGAACCCGATCACATGAGTCATTCTTCAGTTATGACACAGTTAAGACAGTTATAACATAGTTTTGACACAGTTATGACACCGTTTTAACACAGTAATGACACAGTTTTGACACAGTTATGACACAGTTTTGACACAGTTATGACACAGTTTTGACACAGTTATGACACAGTTATGACACAGTTATGACACAGTTATGACACAGTTATGACACAATTATGACACAGTTATGACACAGTTTTGACACAGTTTTGACACAGTTATGACACAGTTATGACACAGTTATGACACAGTTTTGACACAGTTATGACACAGTTATGACACAGTTTTGACACAGTTATGACACAGTTATGACACAGTTATGACACAGTTTTGACACAGTTTTGACACAGTTATGACACAGTTATGACACAGTTTTGACACAGTTATGACACAGTTTTGACACAGTTATGACACAGTTTTGACACAGTTATGACACAGTTTTGACACAGTTTTATGACAGTTATGACACAGTTATGACACAGTTATGACACAGTTATGACACAGTTATGACACAGTTTTGACACAGTTTTATGACAGTTATGACACAGTTATGACACAGTTATGACACAGTTATGACACAGTTATGACACAGTTATGACACAGTTTTGGCACAGTTTTATGACAGTTATGACACAGTTATGACACAGTTATGACACAGTTATGACACAGTTATGACACAGTTATGACACAGTTATAAAAAGTGTTTTACTATACCAACAAAGATGCGTGCAGACAAACGAAACTTAAAAGTTAGCATCCTGGTCCCAAGATGCCTCAGCTGTTAAATAATGAAGTCGTTCAGAGGAGGTGAACTGGAAATTATTTAATGCGATTTAACGGGAATAAAAATTTCATACTATTTTACACTAAAAATGGTCAATGAATTTCCCTCCAATTTTTTGGCACCTTTTTTTGAACGTCAAAAGCTCCGCCACTGAGGATTTTGGAAGTTATCCGAACCATTTCAGGATGCTGGGAATGGGTCCTAGAACTTCGGTCATAGGGCACGTGAACATGCCATTGACTGATTAATTAGACACATGTGCAACTCTTGGGTATCTTTATTAAGGAAACGTTTCGCCACACAGTGGCTTCATCAGTCCATACACAGGAGAAGCTTGAAGAACAGGAGGAGAATGAGGTAATCAGTCCCTCAGCCTTGAGTCGATGTGGTCAGTCCATCAATCTTGAGTAGAATACGGCATATGAGCGGAGAAGGAGCTTATAAACCGTAGGTAAGAGAGGTGCAGCAGTCGAAGGTGGTGTCACATTTGCACATATGTCTAATTTATCAACGTGTCGGTTCTGTGAATCATTCATCTACAATGCCATTGATTCCAAGAATTTGGCCCTTGTTACCATACACAAGTGCTGAGCATTTAAAGTCGATTGGATGAGGAATTCTTGAGTTATGGGCGCAGTAAAATCGAAATGGCGGAGGAAGAAGAAAAAAAATCAGGTAACCTTTTTAAAGGTGCCAGCTTCAGGGATTCCTCGTGAGTTTTTTTCTCATTCTAATGTTTCATAGTCAGTCTTTCTAGTCTTGTTCTGCTGAACGAGTAATTCAATGGGTACAGTATATATATTTGAAGTTATCAACGTTGGAGGACCCGAAAAGTCATCAGTAAATTAGATGTTCTACTTGAAGAACAAAAAAATGCACAATACCGTGACTGGAATAACACAAATAATCAGCGCACAGGAGAGAGAAGCTGATGACGTTTCGGTCCCAGTCAGACCGAAACGTCGTAGCAAGTTTTACTCTCTCCTTTGCGCGAATTATTTGTGTAATGTCCTACGTGAATACATTCGTGTCTATTCTCCCTCATATAAAAGAGTATTACATCAATTTAAGCCCTGCTCAGACTGAGCAGCGGATCACTGAGGCCAGAAGTCATCCCCTTCAACACACCAAACAGGAAATTCGACCATTACTCCAAGTCTGGCCGACAGGAAAATGTGGCGCTTGTGCTGAGGTGGTGAGGCGGCAGTAGGCAGGACCTGCTTCATGCAGGTTTATGAAACTTTCTCCTGGAAAATGTTAGTCGTTTTCTTAAAAGGTAAAGACGGCGGCTTTTGTCCAAGTTTCCTTTTGTAGTCGAGCAGTCGAAGACTTTAGAAAGTTATCGTTATTGGTGATTGCAGCTAGCGGGTTTGGATGGAATTTTGTATTGTTGCGTGTCAGTTGTATGCAGATGTGTGTTTGTGTGTCACTGTGAACCTCTGACAGTCACGGCATCACGTGTATTTTGGAACTTCAGTAAAGGTATAAATGTAGCAGACTCAGTGTAGAGTTCAGTACGTTATAAAGGAGCAGAATAGATTATAATCTGTTATCATTAGGAAGCAAAAATTGTATAGGTACAGGTGCGATAAATAAAATAGAGAAAGAGAGAGAGAGAGAGAGAGAGAGAGAGAGAGAGAGAGAGAGAGGGAGGGAGGGAGGGAGGGAGGGAGGGAGGGAGGGAGGGAGGGAGAGAGAGAGAGCTCACACAGTTTTGTGAACACTCGACGTCCCGACATGATAGCTGTTGTTGAAACATTTTTGGATGACAGGACTCCAGAAAATTTTGCAAGAATTGCTGGCTACACCTCATGGATGAGAAGAGACAGGCAAGGGCAAGGAGGAGGTGTTGCTGTGTGCTTCTCTAAAAGTGTTCATGCCCAGCACATTGATGTTGCCATCCCTACACATCTTGAAATGATGTTCTTCAAGCTCTGTATAAACACTAGTACCTCTGTACTACCATGTGCAATGTACAGACCTCAGTGGCAACATGCAGACCCTATCAACTTCCTAATGGAAAATATTGACTCCCTTCTGCTACAACACAACTGTCAACATATTATAATTGTTGGTGACCTCAACCAGCACCTTATACAGAGGGACTTTGAAGACCTTCTTGCAGTGTTTGACATGAGAAACTTTGTTGATTTCCCTACTCACATCTCTGGCTCCTCCCTTGACCCAGTAGTGAGTGATCTGGCAGAAGGCATAGTCACTTGTCAACCCCTCGGCTACGTTGGATCGTCTGACCACAAGGCTGCTTTTACGACACTTAAGATCCCAACAGAACGAGGTGAGGAGTCCACACGCACAACCTGGCTATGGGAAAGAGGTAATTGGCCAGCCCTTTGCTCTGAGCTCGCCACCACCGATTGGAATGCTCTTCTCCAAGGGGATGTTAACAACCAAGTGAAAGCCTTCACTGGACACATCCTTAATCTACAACAAGAACACATTCCTCACCGGCAATATGTGACGAAGCCTACAGATCAGCCTTGGTTTGGCTTTCGTTGTAGAGAGGCTGCTACTGCTAAGTACAAAGCATGTCGAAGGTATAAGAGACATCCTACCACCTATAACAGGAACTTGCACACGCAAGCCTGTAGGCATATGGGTGACGTTCAAAAGTGGGACATTGCTAAATGGGAGGTGGACACTAAAAGAAAGCTAGCATCAGGTAGGGTAGGCTCCAAAACCTGGTGGTCCCTGGTCAAGGACAGACAAGGTTATCTGCCTGATGAACTCATTCCACCTCTAAATCGACAGGATGGGACCACCTCTACTAGCAGTCAAGAGAAGGCGGACCTCTTTGCCGAACACTTTGCTACCAAAATGCAAGTTCCTGATCCAGCAAGGGACCCTCCTTGGCTAGCTGCAAGAACTGTGTCAAAACTGTCAGTGGTGACAATAAGGCAGGAGGAGGTGCATTTCCTTCTTAAATCGCTTGACCAAGAAAAGGCTGTGGGCCCAGACAAGTTGAGCCCAAGATTGTTGAGAAGATGTGCAGACCAGCTAGCAGCACCTAACTCGCATCTTTCAGCACTGCCTAGTACAGTGTAAATGGCCCTCTCTGCGGAAAGAGGTAAATGTAGTCCCTGTTCACAAAAAGAAGAGCAGATCAGAAATCAGCAACTACAGACCAGTGTCACTCCTGTCAATCACTGGTAAGGTCCTTGAGACTATAATCTCAAGACAAATGACAGAGTTTTTTTGCTACCACTCACTACTTTGTGATCGTCAATATGGCTTCAGGAAAGGTTACTCTACTGCTGATCTGTTGTTAAACCTCTCCACTAAGTGGCACCAGTCACTGGATGAATCCAAAGTCAGCTGTGTGGTAGCACTGGACATTGCTGGCGCTTTCGACCGGGTGTGGCACCAGGGCCTCTTAGCAAAACTTCAAGCACTGGGAATTGCAGGCTCTACGTTATGTCTCCTCAGTGATTACCTTCATGGTAGATCACTAAGTGTAGTTCTCAATGGAACGGAATCAGCAAGACATCCTATTGGGGCAAGTGTTCCACAAGGAAGCGTGCTGGGCCCATTGTTATGGAATGTCTACTTCAACGACCTTCTTCATCTCATCCCAGAATCACATGCATATGCAGACGACTGTACACTGACATTCACTTATCCAAGAGAAGAAATGCCAGCTGCTCTAAGCTACATTAATCACCAGCTGAGAGCTATATCAGCTTGGGGAAATAGATGGCAAGTAACATTTGCACCTGAGAAAACGCAAATGATGATCGTCTCTAGGCACCATGATGGTAATGCTGGTGCAGTAGTAAGGATGAATGGGAGGGTGTTGGCACCTGGAGAAGAAGTTGATATCCTTGGGGTGAAATTTGACTCCAAACTAACCATGAAGAACCATGTTGTAAATCTTGCAAACAAGGCAGCCAGGAAGCTTACAGCACTTCGCCGTATCTCGCATCTGCTTGACAGTAGGGGTTGCAAGATCCTGTACGAGGCACAAGTACGCTCACACCTTGAGTATGCTCCACTTTCTTGGTTTGCTTGCCCCCCCCCTCTCATCTGCGACTGCTTGACAGAGTAGAGAGCAGAGCAAGACGTCTCATCTCTCGCCTGGACCCATCCTGGATAGATCTGTCATTTCAGCAGAGCCTTCAACATAGGAGGGATGTGAGTGGCCTTACTGTTATGTACAAGGCCAATATTGTCAAAGTACCACACTTGGATCCACATCGAGGACAGCGTGAAACAAGCTTTTATGCAACAAGACGGGCAGAAAGCAGCAACTTCACTCTGGCTGTAACTTTCTCCAGAACATCACTCCATCTGAGATCATACATACCCAGGATGACTCGAGTATGGAACACATTCGTACAGCATAATGATGTCAACTAGATAAAGTCAGTTGATCAAATTAAAATGCTGGCCCACAGATGGCTCCAACTTCATCCTGTTCCCTACTTGTATGTCTCATAACAATAAAAATGCTTTCAAATGAGCTGATGTAGGTAACACCTCTTAGCTTGCCAACAAAGTTAGGAATCCTTAACCTGTAAATAGCTTGTAAATAAAGCTAGGGATCCTTAACCTTGTCAAACCCTGTGTAAAAAAAAGAGAGAGAGAGAGAGAGAGAGAGAGAGAGAGAGAGAGAGAGAGAGAGAGAGAGAAACTATTTCTCTCAGAGACAAATGCACTTACCTATCATAACGACAAGACAACATGAAACAGAACTACTGACTCATGTGAGACAGAAATACTAATTCGTGTGAGACAGAACTAATGACTCGTGTGAGGCAACACTGCTATTCATTTCTTCCCATCAGTGGGGAACGCTTGGCCATATCCTCCTCTCCCCAAGAGTGAGGGAAGGCTGGTCGTATCCTCTTCTCCCCAAGAGTGAGGGTAGGGCTGGAGGTATTCTCTCCCCAAGAGTGAGGAAGGGTTGAAGGTATCCTGTGCGCCCTAGTGCAGGTCTGCCGGCCACCTGCAGCGCGTGTCTCTGCTGTATATAACAAGCTATTGTATATAACATTGCTGCCCAGTTTACATTTGCATGCACCTGTGTGTGCTGTCCGACAGATCTGGCGAGCAAACTTCACCCAGATATTGAGGTTGTGTTTGCGTTGAGTTATGAGAGAGGTCTCCCACACCAGCCACCAGGAGTACTGCACACTAGGGATATATCGGATATCCGTATCCGCGGAACATCCGTACAATTTCTTACATCCGCATCCTAATTTTTCTAAGTGAGATATCCGCATCCGCGTCCGCATCCGTAATCACGATTAAATAAATATCCGCATTTGCATCCGCATCCGCGCCAAACAAAGAGGATGTGGCGGATATTATAACCTAAATTACAGAGCTTGCATGTTTATTTCCTAACAGTAGGCCTGTTGCCCTATACTAGGCAGGTCCGTCACAAATTCAACCCACTAACAGAATAAACGCTACCTAAGCAATGAGCCTTGACAATTCCATTTACTCACGTGCAAGTTCCTCTCAAATCCAACCCCTCTCCCTCATGTACTTATCCAACCTAAATTTGAAACTACCCAAGGTTTTACCTTCGATAACCCTACTAGGCAGACCGTTCCACACATCAACTACCCTTTTACTAAACAAATACTTTCCTATATCCTTTCTAAATCTAAACTTATCTAATTTGAATCCATTAATGCGGTTTGTATTTATCCAACCTTGTATTTATCCAACCTAAATTTGAAACTACCACTGTGTGTGTGAGACTGTGTGTCTGTGTGTGTGTGGGACAGTGTGTGTAAGACTGTGTGTGTATGTGGGACAGTGTGTGTGATACTGTGTGTCTGTGTATGTGGGACAGTGTGTGTGAGACTGTGTGTCTGTGTATGTGGGACAGTGTGTGTGAGACTGTGTGTCTGTGTATGTGGGACAGTGTGTGTGAGACTGTGTGTCTGTGTATGTGGGACAGTGTGTGTGAGACTGTGTGTCTGAGTATGTGGGACAGTGTGTGTGAGACACACACAGTCACACTGTGGAGGTGTTTGAATGAAAAACAAGAATTAATATAGGGGATGTAAATAGCGTTTGATGAACATATTAGGTTGGATAAACGCATGAGTGAGGGGGGTTGGATCTGAGTGGGACTTGCACATGAGTAAATAGAATTATCAAAGTAAAAGGACACAAGTGCAACTAATGTGACATTTATAGTGGCAACGTTTCGCTCTCCAGGAGCTTTATCAAGCCATTACAAACAATACATGGACACAGAGGGTATATAAAGGCTCAGAGTGAGGTGAATACTAGTGAGGTACCATTTCGATGTTCACTAGTGGTAGTAGTAGTAGTAGTAGTAGTAGTAGTGGTAGTGACAAAAGTAATACAATATGTTGTTAGGTAAGACACATATGCAACAGTTAGGTATCTTTGTTAGGTAAGACACATATGCAACAGTTAGGTATCTTTATTTCGAAACGTTTCGCCTACACAGTAGGCTTCTTCAGTCGAGTACAGAAAAGTTGATAGAAGCAGAAGATACTTGAAGACGATGTAATCAGTCCATCACCCTTAAAGTTTTGAGGTGGTCAGTCCCTCAGTCTGGGGAAGAGCATTGTTCCGTTGTCTGAAACAATATGAAGTTGAAGTGACAGGATGGAGCCTTTATATAGTGCCA
Source organism: Cherax quadricarinatus (assembly GCF_026875155.1). Taxonomy (NCBI): domain Eukaryota; kingdom Metazoa; phylum Arthropoda; class Malacostraca; order Decapoda; family Parastacidae; genus Cherax; species Cherax quadricarinatus. The sequence continues at coordinate 35,942,261 of NC_069402.1, forward strand.
GGAGGTGAGACGTAGGTTGCTTTGGGAGGGCAGGTCCCTCTCAAACCCAGCCGTTCTCATTAGTAGAGGTCGAAGTTGATGGTCTGTACCAAGATACCCTTGTGTTGCAGTGTCTGACAGAATGAACATTAAAATGGTATAAAATACCGACAGATTGTTAGGTAAGACACATATGCAACAGTTAGGTATCTTTATTTCGAAACGTTTCGCCTACACAGTAGGCTTCTTCAGTCGAGTACAGAAAAGTTGATAGAAGCAGAAGATACTTGAAGACGATGTAATCAGTCCATCACCCTTAAAGTTTTGAGGTGGTCAGTCCCTCAGTCTGGAGAAGAGCATTGTTCCGTTGTCTGAAACAATATGAAGTTGAAGTGACAGGATGGAGCCTTTATATAGTGCCAGGAGGTGAGACGTAGGTTGCTTTGGGAGGGCAGGTCCCTCTCAAACCCAGCCGTTCTCATTAGTAGAGGTCGAAGCTGATGGTCTGTACCAAGATACCCTTGTGTTGCAGTGTCTGACAGAATGAACATTAAAATGGTATAAAATACCGACAGATTGTTAGGTAAGACACATATGCAACAGTTAGGTATCTTTATTCGCCTACACAGTAGGCGATGGCGACTCTGGTGTTAGCTTGTGAAAGTGCAAGAAAAGAGCTCTTCAGATCATAAATTCTCCACGCATCAACACCACTCCCAGCAAAGTTATAATTCTTCCCAACAGTCAGGTTGCACTGAACGTCTCAAAAGCACTTTCACAAGCTAACACCAGAGTCGCCATCGCTTCTAGCACTTCAATAAAGGATATAACCAGGACAAAATCCAAGCACCACGAACCAGTCAATGCAGGAGTTTACACTATACCCTGTGGAGGCTGTGACAAGATTTACGTAGGTGAAACAGCCAGAAACCTCGACACCCGCCTCTTTCTTATGTTTTTAAGTGAATGTGACCTGACCTGACTAAGAACATAAAACTGAAGGAACATTGTAGTAGGCCTGTTGGCACATACTAGGTAAGTCCTTTACAAATCCAACCCACTAACAGAATAAACGCTACCCAAGCAATAAGAAGAACATAAGAATGGAGTAACACTGCAGAAGGCCTACTGGCCCATACAAGGCAGGTCCTTATCAAAACCACCATTACGCAAACTGGACCTGCCTCGCACGGGCCAGTAGGCTTGCTGCAGTGTTCCGTCTTTCTTTTGTGTGGAGCGTCAGTCATCTCTACATAACTCCACCTGTTGTGCAGTCCTTGAGTGATGGTGAAATTGTTGAAATGGTGTTAATACAAATAAGCTGTGATAAATACTTTGGAAACTGATAACTTGAAGAATTGTGATTCTTACGTAAGATATAGGAATCTTTGTTGAAGAAACATTTCGCCACACAGTGGTTTCATCAGTCCAATACAAAGCAGGATGGCATAAGGAGAGGAGTTTCAGGTAATCAGTCCCTCAGCCTCGAATCGATGTGTTCAGTCCCTCCCTCAACAAGAGTATCTGTCATACGGTAAAAAAAATAATCTGTTTTTTTATGACTATCCTGCAAAATCCGCATCCGCATCCGGGAGGATGTCAAGATGTGTCATCCGCATCCGGGAGGATGTCAAGATGTGTCATCCGCATCCGGGAGGATGTCAAGATGTGTCATCCGCATCCGGGAGGATGTCAAGATGTGTCATCCGCATCCGCATTGTATTATAAGCAGATATCAAGTGTTACTGTCACTTGATTATCATCGTAATATTAGTTCGATGACTTAACATCTGCACTCTGAAAATGCATGTACTCTTACGCTGATTCTCCGAGGGAAGGCTCCTTAATGCTGGCGAAGGGCTCTCGTTCCAAGGAATTCGAGCTACCTCTCTTAGGTGAAGTCTAATGCCATTTCCCAGGCACTGTACGATTCCCCTACGCTTTTAACGCTTTTGAATCTTAATAATTTTAATAATATTTTATGTATTCAGTTGTAATAATAATAATAATAATAATAATAATAATAATAATAATAATAATAATAATAAATTAATTATAATTATAATAAATTAATAATAATTATTATAATTATAATAAATTAATTATAATTATAATAAATTAATAATAATAATTATAATTATAATAAATTAATAATAATAATTATAATTATAATAAATTAATAATAATAATAATAATAATAATAATAATAATAATAATAATAATAATAAATTACTACTACTACTACTATTAATAAATTAATAATGACAGAGGATAAATTCTCTTTCCAACTTGGGGCGCCAGAAAGTAACTCTTATGACTAAATTAGCTAGCAATGAACCTAGTTACGTTCTTAATCGACTTAGCAGCTTTCGAGAATCTTGTTCCCGGCTGCTGTGCTTAATACAGATGCGAAAACTAGATAACCGACCACTCCTTGCACTGAGTGATTCGCTTTACACACCGATTTTGCTACCAAAAAAAATATATTGCAACTACTGCTTTTCACAGGTCACTTAACTAATTGAGTCGGGAAGGAAAAAAAAAAGAGCTTATTAGATAAAAAAAAAACGTGAAATGTTACACAGTAATTAAGATCAGTGTTGAATTCCTGTTCCCCAGGGGAGGATTTTTTTTTTTTTGTGTTGGTCAACGCTGTTTAATACAGTAAAAACAGAACATAAAAGTAAGGAGTTAGCCATGCTCGAAAAATATTTTTTTTCTTCTCTCGTTTTTCCCCCTCGATAAATTAATTTATCCTTGTAGGATTTTTAACGATTTGTGTTTATTGTAATTTTCGTGATGTACCATTCTGCAGTGAAGCAGTCAGCACACGGACACAGCTATGACTCGACCCCTGCAACCACAATTAGGTAAGTTCACAGACACAGACATACAGACAAACACAGACAGACACGCACACATATACACACACACAAACACACACACACACACACACACACACACACTAACACTAACACTAACACTAACGCTAACACTACCACACTTTAAATAACCCCCCACCCCTCGAAAAAAAAAATGGCAGGACGATGAGGCAAGGGTACTGGGGATGGCTGGGATGATAAAGAAGCATGGGCAGAAAAGATCAAGAACACAATGGAACGAGAGTGGGGGAAAAAAAACTAAGCGAGTTTTACAGCTCAATGGAGAAGATATCTACTGAGATCAAGAAGTGGGAATTACGAGCTGTTGCTGCCAAGGCTAAGGTGCAGAGCCTGACAAATGATTTGAAGAGCTGAAGCAGAATGTACAGGTGAGGAGTGACAGGAGCAAGGTGCTTGGTGCAGCAACATTAGCAGGCAGTGAGAAAACTGGAGGGAAAGAATATCATGCCACCGGGACGTCTGGGGGACGATAAGGAAAACAACCAAAAAGATACTTAAATCAGACCCAGAGTTATGGAGAGAAATGAAATGGGAAGAGAAGAGAGAGAAGTCTCTTATTATTCAAGGGCTCCATGAAGCAGAAAGAAAGAAGTATGAAGAGAGAAGACAGGGGGAAGGTAAAAGAGATTGAGAGCATCAGTGCAATAACAGGAGAGGACATGAACCAACTGGCAAATTTTCAGAGACTTGGGCAATACTCAAGGGAAAACAACCACCCAATCAAATTGACTTTCATGACAGAAATGGTATGATACAAGATTCTGCAGAGGTACCCACGGTTAAAGGAGTCCACAAAATACCAGCAAGTATACATCGAGTGTGACAGAACACACACACAAAAAAATAAGAACAACCGAGAGAGAGAATAAGGCGCCAGAGACAGGCAGGGGAGACAGACAAGGAAGCGTAGCCTCGGGGAAAACAACAGACACAACCGCCTGTAGAACCACCCACAGCATCCGCTCAACCCCTACCAACCAATACCAACCAAACACAATAACCAGAAACGAACCACACTCCACACCCACAGTCCCCCCTGCCCCAGCACTGATACCACCACAACACCATCCCACCATAACATCCAGCCCTTTCTACCACACCTTCAGCCTGCACCAATCCCTCACACCCCCTGAATACAGTTCTGGGAAGGAAGCTAAAGGTATGATATATCAACGCAGATGGAATAACAAATAAGAGTGACGAGTGGCAGGAAATAATCAGTGAGGCATCTCAGGACATCATAGCACTCACAGAGACAAAGCTTACAGGGGTGATTACAGATGCGATCTTCCCATCTGCATATCAGATCCTGAGGAAAGACAGAGTGAAAAGAGGGAGGAGGAGGAGTTGCACTTCTCAACAAAATCCAATGGAGTTTTGAAGAGATGGGTGGACTAGTCAGAGGTGAAGCAGATGACTATATAGCAGTAACACTGCTAACCAGGAGTACAAAAATGATGCTAACAGTGATGTACAACCCGCCAGTGGGCATCAGACCAAGACAAGAATATGATGAGAGTAAGAGAATGATGGTGGCCACACTAGCCAGAAGGGCCAGAAGGGCCCACATAAGCAGAGCAAACCTACTCATCATTGAGGATTTCATCCACAAGAAGATAAACTGGGAAAATCTGGAGCCTCATGGGGGACCAGAGACATGGAGAGCCAAGATGCCGAAGGTGGTGCTGGAAAGCTTCATGTACCAACATATTAAGGACAAACCAGAGAAAGAGGAGACAATGAAAAAGCTAGGCTGGACATTGTATTCACCTTCAACAGTTCAGACATAGGAGAAATCACGCACAAAATGCTCCTAGGCGCTAGAGATCACTTGGTTCTGAGTTTCGAATACATAGTAGAGTTAACAAAAAAGAGTGAGGCAGCACGAGAAGGACGGGAAAACCAAACTTCAGAAATGGGAACTACATACGTATGAGGCAATTCCTGCATGAGGTGCAGTGAGTAAGAGGGGAAGACGGTAAAGGAAATGAAGAAACATGCGACTGTAAAGTGCAAGGAGACAGTGGAGATCATGCAAATGGGCAACAGAAACAATGGGAAGACCAGAGTGAGCCGTTGGCTTACCCGGAGGTGTGTAGAGGGCAAAGCCAAGTGTACTAGAGCATAGAAAATATAGAAGGCAAAGGACTCAGGAAAACAGGAAGTTGAGCCGAAGAGCCAGAAATGTAAATATACAAGGATAAGTAGAGAGGCCCAGAGGCATTACGAGAATGACATACCATAAAAAGCCAAATCTGACCCAAAGTTGTTATACAGCCACATCAGGAGGAAAACATTAATCAAGGACCAGATAATCAGGCTGAGGTAGGAAGGAGGGAAGCTCAAAGGGAGCAACTAAAAAGTATGTGAGGTACTCAGTTCAAGATTCAGGGAGGTATTCACAGCGGAGACAGAGAAGCTTCCAGCATACCGAGGGCATAGGGTGCATCAGCAAGTACTGGAGACACTACACACAACAGAGGAGGAGGTGAAGAAACTGCTGTGTGGACTAGATACCTTGAAGGCGGTGAACCCAGATAACATCTCTCCGTGGGTCCTGGGTGAGGGAGCAGATGCACTATGTATGCCACTTACAATAATCTTCAATAAATCTATAGAAACAGGGCAACTGTCTGAGGTATGAAAGACAACAAACATTGTCCCAATTTTAAAGAAAGTAGACAAGCAAGCAGCGCTACACTACCGACCTTTTTTTGAAGATATCTATAGTATGTAAAGTTATGGAGAAGATTATAAGGAGAAGAGTGGTGGAGGACCTTGAAAGGAATGAGTTCATACATGACAGCCAGCATAGCTTCAGGGAAGGGAAATCCTGCATTACAAACCTACTGGAGTTATACGATAATGTAACAAATGTAAGATAGGAGAGAGAGAGGGGAATGGGTAGACTGCATCTTCTTGGACATGACAGAAAGACTGGATTCAGAGGTGTCCCGGATTGCAGACGATGTGAACCTAATGAGAAGAATACAACTGGACGAGGATCAGGTAAGCCTACATGGAAACCTGGACAAATTGCAAGCCTGGTCCGACAAATGGCTTCTGGAGTTTAACCCCAGCAAGTGCAATCATGAAGTTTGGGGAAGGATAAAGAAGACAGCAGACGGAGTACAGGCTAGGAGGTCAAAGGCTAAAAAACTCACACAGGGAAAAGGATCTTGGGGTAAGCATCATACCGGACACATCTGAGGCGCACATCAACCAGAATATAGACGCCTGGCAAACCTAAGAATAGAGTTTCTGCAGCTAAGTAAGAAGTCATTCAAGACACTGTACAATGTGTACGTCAGGCCCATATTGAAGTATGTAGCACCAGTATGGTAGCCACAGACCTGATCAAACACGTCAAGAAATTAGAGAAAGTGCAAAGGTTTGCATCAAGACTAGTCCCGGAGCTAAGAGTATGCCCTACGAGGAGAGGTTAAGGGAAATTGACCTGACGACGCAGGAGGACAGGAGGGATAGAGGGGACATGAAAACGACATATAAAATACTGAGAGGAATTGACAAGGTGCATAGGGACAGAATGTTTCAGAGATGGGACACAGCAACAAAGGGTCATAGTTGGAAGCTGAAGACTCAGATGAGTCACATAGATGTTAGGAAGTATTTCTTCAGTCAGAGAGTTGTTAGGAAGTGGAACAACCTGGAGAGTGATGCAGAGGAGGTAGGATCTATATATAGCTTTAAGAAGAGGTACGATAAAGCTCATGGAGCAGGAAGAGTGACCTAGTAGCGACCAGCGATGAGGCAGGGCCAGGAGCTATAAATGGACCCCTGGAACCACAAATAGGTTAGTACAACTAGATGAGTACACACACACACACTTGGATACACATAAACGCACGTACACATATGTTACTTATGCACGTACACGGACACAACACTCATGCATGCACATGGCGCCACACACCAAGTCTAACAACTGCCGGTGGTCCTTTACTTTCTTCGGTTGACGTTTAACATTAAGCAGAGTTACGGAAAGTTGGGGTATACAACGAGGTTCAAGCGCCAGTAGCAAGCCCACTGAAGTGCCGTTCAGGAATTGAAATGCCTAACATTTCTTTCACTAACATCCAAACTGGGAGATGTTTTAAGAAAATGCAGGTAAAATGCTGCCTCTATGAAAGTAATTAAGAAATTCAAGTCACTTCAGTTGCATTACTAGTTGGTAATATTTCTTGTAATATGCTATTATCACCTTATTGCTACATGTGGGAATATTTTAGAATCACAGAGTAAATTATGTTTCACTTCCAGATCTTTGTTCTGTAGGGGAGGACAATATATTTCTGTTTTGACAACTGACTAATCAAAATTCAGTGAGTGACGCCTAAAAATGTGTGGATGGTGATGGTTGTCTCTAGGATGGTATTAAGGATAGTTCGTGGATTGTATTAGGGATAGTACCAAGCAAGGGAGATGGTGGTGGTGGACATCCATAATATAAGCAGTGGAGTGGTGGTGGACGGCTCATGGAAAGTATAGAAGAGGGTTTGTTGATGGTATGAAAGATAGAAGACATCAAAGATATCAACAGGAGGATGGCAGATGTCTCAAGGATGGAATACAGCAGTGGGATGTTCGTGGACATCAAAAGGATAGCATCAGCAAGGTGAATAATGGAGTATGTCTCAAGGATAATATCGGCAGTGGGATAGTGGTGGATTTCTCAAGAAGGGATGACGGTGGTAGAAGTGTCAAGGATAGTATCAAGTAGTGGATGGTTGTGGATATCAAGAATAGCATCAAGCAATGAGATGATGAAGAATGAAAGAAACTACGATCAACGGTGACAAACAAATCAGTGAGTGAGATACTTAAGACGGAACACAAGACCTGGTTTTTAAAGATACCTGATAATCTTGAGGTGACAGAGAGTCACGTGATGCCTGGAACAACAAGTCGATCAGCAGGTATAAAATTACGTAGTGCAGACCAAGCCGCCTTTATTTTTAACGACGTTTCGTCAAGAATAATGTCGCACAATACTGAGTGAAACGTCGTCTGGAATGAAGTATTAGGTGGAAAAAGCTGAGTAGAGCAGCTGGGAATACAGAGAGTGGGGAAGGATAATTAACATTAAAATACCTTCTACACCTCTGGCAAATGTACTTCACACGTGCAAATTAGATCGTAAAAACTTGGCTTCTCGAGAGTTAAAGTTAAATGTGCGTATAATTGACAGAGGTCTTGGCCCGCTGTCTGACTTACGAGGGTAAACGAAACCTTCATCCTTTAACACGACATAATCTATTCCTTGACTTTAGCAGCAACAAGGGTTCACAAGTCAGGGGTTTGAGGTTCGGCAAGTTTGAGGGGCTTTTTGTTTTATCTTGTTTTGGTGTCAGGTGACTGTTTTCGCAATTATATCAGTAGCCAAATCTATTTCTGATCGTGCTTGGTCAAGTATATGGTCACATGTGTTCAGCCTTGGTGTATTCTCGCATGTTGGGCTTTGATTAAATATTCTCTGCTCTGATTTAGCGGAATTAACAATTCGTAGGTTGGGTGGTTTATTGGGTTTAAAGACTATCAACTACACTAGGGTCATTAAGGCCTCATGTAACCTATTCTTTAACAGTGAAGAATAGATTTATCCCTAAAGGAATGGCAGAACGCTCACACTGATACAGACGCCTTCTGTTTTATATAACTCTGAACACTTGGTTGGTTGATTAGACGGTTTTAGAGCCTATCGACTACACGAGAGTCAATAGGGTTGCATGTAACCTGTCCATCGCCAGGCAAGAATGCTGTAATCCCTAGACGAGGGATTAAAATGAACTCAGTGTATGTACACTGAGAAATATATATGCAACTTTCGATGTATATAACCTTCCTCATCTCAGTGATATTTACTTTAGGTCCTACAACTTTCGAGTGTATATATTCTTCTCTTCTCAGTGTACTATACAATTAGGAAACATACAAAACTTTCGGTGGATGTAATCTTGCTCATTCTCAGTGTTATATATACTGAGGACACAACATTCGGTGTTAGTACCTTCCTCTCATACACTTTTTTTCACTCTCCAGTCATACATTCGTGGACTGCTGACATGCAAACAGTAAGATTCCTCACTTATTAAATATTTGTGAACATCTTGACCTGATTTTTTTTGAAATTAAAATTGAGGGCTATTTATGACAATACATATATTTTTGACCTTTCCTATACATTTATGAATCCAAAAATAAAGCGAAATTTTTTTTTCTCTCCATTGCACTTTCAATTATTAATGAACAGGAAGATTTCACGTATTTCAATTTATATTTTATAAGGTATTTAAATCCAAAATATAGACAGTTTTTCCAGAATCCACAAGTACTATTTACGACACTACAAATGTTGGTTTGAATCCCTGGATTAATTCAGTTTAACTCAGTTTAGCTGATAGGATCTCTGGACGTTGTGTTGATTAAAAATTTTATAATATTTGTACTGATGTATTCCTCTTTTCATACATGTGCCTGTGAAGGTTATAGTGTTTTTTAAGGTGATGTTTCAAGCATTGTGTCTTATCTGATGTCATTAAGGGTTGGGTGGACACGAATGGACTGAACAGTGCAAAAGTGTCCTGTGGCTCGGTTAGCAACGCACACAAAATCACATACTGAGTGTCTGTGATTCGATTCTTGGCATGGGTAGCATTGTTTCCTTACACCTGCTGCTCCTATTCACCTAACAGTAGCAGTAAGTAGGTACCTGGGTGTTAGTCCTCTGTTATAGGTCGCATACTGCTTATTGGTAGTATATCTTATATTGGACTGGCCTTTGAAATGAGTTGAGGTAGGATAACAGCTCTTACCCTGTAAAATTGATTTGTGTAAAGAAACGTGCAAGGTGAACAGGTGTAAAGTGACATAAGTGTAAGTTGAGGCGATAAATGCAAGATAGAAAGACATTAGGTAATAGGTGTGAAGGTAGGGCACGTGTAGTTCAAGAGGTGCCAGGGATAGGAAAGGTGCAAGGTTACACAGTTGTAGGGAAGATATATGCAGGATGGCAAAGGTGTAAGGAGGACTTTTACAAGATGACACAGTTGTATGGAGGTCAGGTGCAAGGCAACACAGGAGTACGGAGGAGAGGTGCAGGTAAGACAAGTGTAGAGAGGACAGGTGCAAGACAACACAGGCATAGGAAGGACAGGTGCAGACCGACACAGGCGTAGGGTTGACACGGTATATCAGGGCAGGGCTAGAGAAGTTTCCAGATATATCCTTCATCTTATTCTGACAATGTACACAGTAATCCTTGCCACACGCCCGATGGGAAATTTTAAGATCACATTTTATTAGGTCGTTTGGCGAAGCAAAGACCCTGGGGAACACTAAAGTCTCCCCCCTCCCCCGTAAGATTGGTTCCTCTCGTGGGGTGTGGTAGAGGCTGGTAATGTGGAAGAGTATGTTCGCTGTCGTGGTGGATTTCTGGTAGTGACTATTCTCATAAGCGATTTCAGCAAATACTCTCGGTTAGGATAGGAAAAAAAGTCAATCTCACATCTAACTATCTTTTAAAAGAGTAAAATATTGTTTGTAATTAAGAGGACGGCCTGGATAGTTGTTGGAGGCGTGTCTGGGAGATGTGTTGTTGCATAAACACGCTACTTGGTGTAGTTTGTGTCCAGAAATGTGAGCATGTGAACTGCCTCCTTCACGTTGTTTCAGGGTGTCGTCATTTTTATATCTCACACACACACACACATAACCTTCAACAAGGAAAACGATTCAGCACAAGTTTTAACTGGGGCAAGGTTTCATTCTGTGTAGAGTTTGACATGTCTTGATAAAGTGCTTCAGAGAGTCAAACGTTGTCCCAACAGCAACTTGCTGAACAATGTATATCCCTTGTTTCTGACGATGCCTTTTTGCAACAACTCGAAACGACTCCCAAATATTCACCTTACTCAGACGAAGATTAATATTCTAACTGGGCACTTTACCTATTTAATAAGTGATTATTAAATACGTATTTAATAAATGATTATTTTCCCCATCTTTCTGAGCCTCCTGTACAAAATTTCACTAAACAAATTTTGTAAGTCGTCCCCATACTCTGGGTAGTTAATCTCAAACCAGAGTAATGGGACATAGAAAATAAACATAATGCCTATAAAGTTTAGGCTCATTTGGATCATGTGTAGAGTGGCCATTGTCGGTTTGAAATCTCCAGTTTTCAAGACTGAAAATTTTCTCAAATATTATTCTTCAATCATCGACCAGGTCTTCGCAGAGCGGTCAACTCACCCAAACATATGTAAAGTAAAAGAACACAAGTGCAACTAATGTGACATTTTATTGTGGCAACGTTTCGCTCTCCAGGAGCTTTATCAAGCCGTTACTGTTTGTAACGGCTTGATAAAGCTCCTGGAGAGCGAAACGTTGCCGTTACTGTTTGTAACGGCTTGATAAAGCTCCTGGAGAGCGAAACGTTGCCACAATAAAATGTCACATTAGTTGCACTTGTGTCCTTTTACTTTACATATTGTCGGTAATTCCACCAACATTATTATCACCTAACATAAAAACAGCAGTTGTACCTTCCCAGGTACGTCCACTGGGAAAGTCTTTTATTTTTTCAGTTTGTCAGGGCTTGTATTCGACCTCACAAATATCGCTGTCAATTTCAGAATCTAACCAAAAAAAAAAAAAAAACAAGATTTTTGAGAATTATTTTGCTCTCTCTTTAGGTGACGAGAGACGACGGATTTATGGATGAAGACGCACCAAAAAAATGAACTAGAGATACAAAATTCAGTTAGTGTGGTCGAGTGCAAGCGGATTCAGCAGAATGCACTGATATTTACCCTGGGATGCGCCTTAACTGCTTCTGACGCTGTGCTTGCTGGACTGCGCCTTCCAACACGCAGTTTATACGCTGTTTTCTGTATCATAAACAAGGAGAGTTTGACGCTAAGTAGACGCAAATGTGATAGTGCAGATATAGTCTGTCCAGAGATGATGATATTCTATGTAAAGATAAATTCTCGAATGCTCTCCGATAGGAAAGAGATTCCTCCAAACCGAAAACTTATAAAGACTAGAAACAGTGGAGGAAATGAATACAGACCTAAAGAATTTCTCCAAATTTAACCAGCAAATGCAGAAAGTGTGAAAAAAAATCCTAAGATTGAGCATTTTAGTAGTCATTGAAGATTTATCGTGTTGCTACATTTGGCAGCCAAACTCATGTGTTATTATCTAAATCTAACAGAGGAAGGTTGAAGAGGAAGCTGAGACCTCTAGAAGAGAATGATTCAGCCAGGACAAGAAAGTAACTTCAGCTCTCTGTTCATTAAGATTGAAGACATTACTGAACAAGAGAACGAATCGAAATCCAAAGAAGATAATCCCTGTTATGAACCAAAACTTAATCAACACCCAAGTAGTTATAAAAGTCATAAACACCTGAAGTACACGCTAACAGAAGCGTTCGTATGTAATCAATTCATTTTCTACAGGAATGTGATTTACACCGACTCAACAAGCTGCCTTCACTGCAGCCATCATTGACGAATCCTGAAGTGAGGCTAGTAAATGTCCACCCATTATGTTACAGCAGATACAAGTCGTAGAATAGTGGACGGTAAGAGACTGAATTCTTGCCATTAGTATTAGCCACTTCCAAAACCACTTTCTTTCAATTTAGATTAAAAATGTAATGTGAGCATGGCAGAATACGATTCAAAGTGAGAATTATCCTTGAGTCCTGGTGGACACGAAGGAGGATAAAAAGGTTCTGGGTATTCCGTCCTACCCACCGGTAAAGTCTCTACTAGGACAGGAGGATCATCACTCAGAAAAGCTACCGTGTGTTGATTCCATTGTCAAGATGGTCTTTGATAAGACTACCAGTAACGCTGGATATATAACGGCAGTTTGTGTTTCATCAATCCCTCAACGACGCGTTACAGCGTCCATCGCAGCAGGAACGACGCGTCACAGCGTCCACTGCAGCAAGAACGACGCATCACAGCGTCCACTGTAACACCAGAGCAGCAGATCATTATACAACTTTATGCAGGACATCCCGGGAGGGGCGAGTGCCATCAGGCGGTGCCAGAGCGGCCCTCCCACCGCTAATAAAAGGCTCCGTTACTCCTCTCCAGGTGTCCGTAAAGAAAGCCGACGACCTTTGATTCCGTCTTTGTGTCGTGTCTACGAGAGGTTGTTGTCTCCTCTCTCGCCCTAACCTACATCGGGAATCAGCAGATGATCATGTTCACAACTAACACACTCTTGAGAGAAAGGGGAAGGTGAGGGACATTTAACGTCGTTTCGGTCGTTTGACCATTGTTGTGGCCCGAGACGGACCGAATCGTCGTGTAAAATGCCCTCTGAAAATGGGTGTGTTAGTTGAATTGTCCCTGTCTCGGTATTGTGATTTAATGTCGTCGGATAAACGTGCTATCTCTTTCCCTCTTTGTCTCTTAAATCGCTACCTTTTATCTCCTCTCTTCATCCTTCGTCCCACTCTCTCTCGAACCTCTCCTCGTCTCATCCGCCTCTCTCTCACTCGTCTCTCTCCGTCTCTTTCTCTTCTGTTTTCTCTGGCATTTTACCTCTCTATTTCTCGCCTTTCTATCTCTTACTTCTCCTTTCCTTGCCTTTATTACCTCTGTCTCGCTGCTTTCTATCTTTACCTCTGTTTAATTACTTCTTTATAAACCATAGAAAACCCCCGGCCGGATTGAACCCCGGTCATAAGAGTCCTCCAAAACTCAGCCCGTCGCGTTTAGCCACTAGACCACTAGCCACAATAAGATTCATTGCCAACTATGGTATATTTTTCTGACTCCATAGAAAGTTGCACAGGCAACCTCTGTGACCGACAAATGGCAAGTTTTTACAGACGAATCTCCAGCTAGCGTGGCGTGACAAACTCTAGCTCAATCCCTTCACTAGCCGTCACCAATGAACTTAAGAAATCGAGACGGCAGTGAAGGGGACTTGAGCTAGAGTTCGGTCACGGCCCACGCTAGTCTGGAAGATTCGTCTGTAAAAACTTGCATTTGTGGTCACCGAGGTCCTGTGCTAACTTTCCTATGTGGTAAATTATACCTAGTGGATGAATCTTATGTGGCTACGGTCTAGTGGCTAACGCGACGGCTGGAGTTTTTGAGACTCTAGACCGCGTGATCAATCCCGCCGGGGTAATGTTTATTGCAATCGGTCTATTACAAATTTCATAAGTACATAGTTTACCTCTTAAATTTTTCTTTCTCATTCTCTAACTTCAGTTTTTCATAGTTGTTTCATAAACTTCTTTTACCTTTCTATCTAAAAATAACAAACAGTAACGAACAGTGAATGGATAAACGGATAAGAAGAATTTGTGTAGTAAGAGAAAAGACTTTTGAGTTGTATGGATAGTTCAGCTGGGACAGAACAGGTGTGTGATAGCTGGAGGAGGGAAGGGTTCCAGGAAGGGTGATGAGTTGTTGGCTAGGTTAGGCAAGTGTCGTAGCTTGGATAGTATTGACATAGAGACTGATGTAGACAGATGGTGAGACAGCTGGTGGGGATGAATAAAGTTGATGAAGGTGGGAGCTGACGAGGATAGCTAACGACGCTAGGAACGGGGAAGACAACTTGTGTAGGTGAGGTAAGTACACATGTGCAACATCTGGTTCTTTATTGAAGACTTTTCGCCATCCAGTGGCTTTATCAATACAAATTCTAGGACATAACTTGAAGACAGTAGAACTATGTACAGAAGATGAGGTAATCAGGTTTAGGGACTGATACCTTCATCTTCTGTACATAGTTCAACTGTCTTCAATTATGTCCAAGAATTTTGTATGATAAAGCACGGATGGCGAAACTTCTAACAATAAAGATACCCAGATGTTGCACATGTGTCTTACTCTCATCTGTTCGGTATTATATAGCATTCGTATCACAAACTTGTGAAGAGGGACTGAATGAGGCAACTGGTGAGGACTGAAGAAGCACTGGTAGAGTCACAAGAAGCAGTTTGTGTGGGGGGAACAAAGAAGACCAGCTTGGGTGGAGGAGTGAAGAAGACAACTGGGTGGGGTCGATGAAGAAGACAGCTGGGTGGGATGTAGTAAAAGAATGCAAGCAGGTGGGGGAGGACAGAAGAAGGCCAGCTGGTGGCACCGCCCGTGACAGATGCCCAGGCAGCCAAGCGTCTCCCATTTTTTTTTTTCTTTTTAAATAGTCAGGTAATTTATTGCTGCTGGGGGCCGAGAATGGATTGGCGCCGTGGATTTTTAAGCTCAAAGAAGGCTGTCCAGGCGGAAAGAAACACAAGAACGCGCTCGCACCTCCTTGCTAAGTACTGTAACCCTAACTACGACTAAAGAAAATGATCATCCGCTAACAGATAGACTCCTAGGATAATCTGCCTATGACCGCCAAAAATTTAGTGATAATTTTTGCTACCTCTACCCTCCACCATTATGCTGAATAAAATAGGAAAAGGTATAGAGAAATTAAACACGAAGATTGAATTTCATTTAGTCACATTAGAACATGTTAAACCTTAGGTCAACCATGAAATATTTTCTAATGAAGGGGAAAAATTGGTAGTTTTGGAGTGCATCTAACTGATCATATTGGGTACCTCGTGCGAGAAAAGATGATTACTGGAGTATATCTGGATAGGTTTCGGGTGTCAACGACCCCCCACGCCCGATCATGGTGGTGAAAGATTTTCCTTTTTGGGTCAACCCTGCCCGTGGAGACGGCCGGCGTGGTTTGAAAATAAAATAAAATACATACATACATATATTAAATATATATGCAATATAGTATATATAAATATATATAATATATCTATTTATATTATAGAAAAATTATATATCATTATAATATATATAGATATATATATTATTTCTGGTTAATGTAAAAATTAATAGATTTTGTACCATAAGAAACTAGAAAACTTAACCTTGATATAACAAGCGCAATTTAATTTAAGCTTAATCGCATTAAATATATTTAGCAAGTTACAATATTTTGATTAATAAACAATCACAATGAAATATATTTTTTTCCGTTAGGTTCAAACGATTTTTGCGAAATTATTGCATGATGCACACATTTTCGTTGCATTATATCAGCAGAAGATATATATTATATATATATATATAAATTATATAATATAAAGTTATATAATATATATATATATAATATATATATATATATAAAGTGGTTTTGTGTGTTGTGTCAAGAATTAGTTGTGTGAGTGTGGCTGAGGTGGAACGACAGACGTCTGGTTGCGGCCCACCCCGGGTTCGCATCCCGGCTGGGGCTTTGTGAAGGTCTTCTGAAAATTAATGAGTATCTCTTAAAATTTATGAGGGTTCATGAACTATATGAGGCTTTCCTGAAAAATTCCCCCCCCACCCCCCCCCCCCGCATGAGGTCTCCCTGAAAAACATTGGGATTCCTAAAATTTATGATGGGACCTCTTAAAAGTTCATGAGGGCCTTCTGAAATTTATGAAAACCTTTGCTTATATTTATGAGGGTCTTTCCTGAAATTCGCGAGGTTCCTTTGATTTTTATACTGTACATGTGTTTGTTTCTGCGGGAAAGTGCACATCCCTTTTTTTCTTATTCAACTTAATTGTCGTATTCTGTCTATCCGAGTTTCACTCATCTGCCTGTTTTATGCTATGCCACAACTACTGCTACTGGCAGTCTACACTCTCTCTCTCTCTCTCGATTCTCTCTTCTCTCTCTCTCTCTCGGGTCTCTCTTCCCCCCCCCCCCCCCCTCTCTCTCTCTCTCTCTCCAATCGTCTCATCTCTCTCTCTCTCTCTCTCTCCTCTTTCTCTCTCTCTCTCTCTCTCTCTCTCTCTCTCTCTCTCCTCTCACTCTCTCTCTCTCTCTCTCTCTCCGTCTTTCTCTCTCTCTTTCACTCTCTCTCTTTCTCTCTCCTCTCCGCTCTCTCTCCTCTCCGATCTCTCTCGTCGTCTCGTCTCCTCTCTCTCCTCTATCTCTCTCTCTCTCTCGCTCTCTCTCTCTCCCTTCATTCTCTCTCTCTTCTCTCTCTCCTCTCTCTTTTTCTATTCTCTTTCGATTTCCATTTAAAAACGAGAATAGTTTTTTTCTAAATATAAACTGCTTTTCTCAGGGCGAAAGAACGACACTGCGGGTGTGTTTTTGTCCCAGGAGACAAGCGACAAGGATAACAAAGATTGTAATGAAGCCATGAAGACAACCGGAGATGTATAGAGTCATGACGAGTGAAGAGGGAGACACTAGTAGATATATGAGTATCAACCTGCGACACCTCGGTAGGTGGTGGAATGGTCGGGTTAAATCAATCTCACGAGCTCGATAGATATAAGGATACTTGATTGATGGTTTGATGAAGTGGTCAGGCACTGCGAGCGTTCACATCTGTACCCTGAGACAAAATGTACGAGTTCACTTGCCATGCCCTGTGACTTCTCCAGATGTCGTGTGGATGCGACTAACATACTTGAAAACCTCTGCATAAGTAATATATATATAATATATGAATATATAGTATAGTATATATATATATATAATATATTAGAATATATATATAGCTAGTATATATATAATATATACAAATACATATATACAGGGAAGTACCACCTCTATGGCTGGAATGGGGACCCTCAACCTCAGAGAAGACAATAAACGTACCTCAGGGAAAACTCAAGGTTCTCCGCCCGGAGCTTGTTATGAATATTTCTTCCTCGCTACCAACCACCCCCCTATATTTTGATATTCTGTATGTGAACATTTATAATAAACAAATACATAAAACCTAAATATGAATACAATGGCACAATGTAATCAAAGATTATGAATTTCCCTCCAGCTCCCACCGAGCCGGACGCGAGCCAAGTATGGCTACGCTAGGTGCAGGCACATGGAAAGTAGCTGTCGAGAGTCTGAACCAATTCTGTTGAAGGTAAATGTGTGACATTTTTTCCCAGACCCAAGGTCCTCTGATCCCCTGTGACAAATTGATACTGTTGGGCTTATGTCCTGTACTGACTGATCTTGTACTCTCCCTGTGTCACAGCTCCTCCTTGTCGCCCCACACTATGGATGGATATAGTGTCTCACCAGTGTGACCTCACATGTAAGTCCTCATGCTAAGAGCTTGCCATTCGTTTCCAAGGATAGATGTGTGAATCCCGTCGTGGCGGTTTGCACTGGTTGTGGGAATTGTTGGCTGCCAGTGATTGGGGCAGCCCTCTCGGCTGGGCATGCCATGCTGAGCAAGGGTTTTCTAATGAGGTCGTTGACCTCACTGTGTCTTGTATTCCACCCTTGGTTTTGAACAGTTAAACCATGTTAAAACCGTATTGGTCTGCTTGCCACTTTGCCGCAAATACACTTATATTCTGTGTGAATGACAACATAGGCCGCTAGAGTAGCCACTGCAATACGGAGGGTCTTAGGTCGAGTCGCGTTCCCAATGCCGAGATGGGAACTGTTTGGAGGAAGTCCCCCGAGTGATGGCGCACACAGCCTGGAGATGGGGCAGTCTCCCTATCTGATGTTGCCAAGCCCCTGACATGTTGGCAAGCACCTTTTCAGCGATCGGGCCAGCCCAGCTTGACTGTGATCCGAGTGCTGCACTAGGTTTTTGGTGCGAGCAGCAAGAAGTCTCCCATTCGTGATTGCCACTGGCATAGCTAGGGTCTTCTATTCCTGCTGAACACTGAGGTATCAGGGAAGAATTTGTCGTATCCCTCGTGTTGATGCATGGAAAAGAATAGGAAACTAGGTAGAGCAATCTGGGAGGATCTGCCTTACCCCAGCCCGCGGAACCTGACCGGAAAGTGAGGCTTGCAACCACTGTCCATCATACAAGGAAAGATTCAATACACTCTCTAGCATGGGCATGGGTCCTGTAAGGAGAGAGTCATATTCCTTGAGTTTGGACTATTGCTGAAGGCTGGGAGCATCTCAGAAAAGTAGGTAATTGTTTGGGATTGACATGCACCTGTGGAGTAGGTAAAGGCCATCGGTTTGTCAATGTCTGTCAATACCTGCTTCCATCATCCGAGTCTGAGACTTTTTTCTAGATCATATCGGATGGCAATGGACCCATGATGAGCACCAAGGAGAGTGCTATTTTGCTGGGATCAATGCTCGTGTTCCTGGTAAAACGGCGCTAATAATCTGGATCATCTGTTATACTGGTAGAAACCTATTTTCACATTTGGTGGGGTTTAAAGAAAGGCCCAGGTCTTACTCCCAAGTCTTTGAATTTTACTGATGTCCTCTAGGATAGATTTCTGTTGAGCCAACTAGGGTACCATCATCCAGGAACCAGATATTGAGCTCGCTGGAGAGTGCTTCTGTGACTTCCTTGATGACCAAACAAGAATATGAAAGGGTGCGAAGGTCACCCTGTTGCACGCCCCACAGAGTCTATTTCATGGTCCCCAAACAAATAAGTTTTGGAAGTTCACACAATAACACGATTCTATGAAGGGATAAATGGGAAGGAAGTATTCTATAAACGGCTTGGAAGCCATCCCTTCTGACTGAGTTCCATTTGACCAAGGCTTTTTCATCGGACATGTTTTTGTTATATACTTGTGCTGCGTGGGCATCTGCTTCACACCCTGTTGAACGCCAAACCGCGCAGCAGCCTCGTGACTCACCCTTGCTAACTGCAGCCTTGGCGACTAGGCGTCTCGAGGGTGTTACCCAACTGACAATGGCCTGATTCCGCCATCCGTTTTTCCGGAGGGCACACAATGAGGCACCAAAAAAAGGTTCAGTGATGGCCTCTGGACACTGCCAGCCAGGCACAGTTGGAAAATTTGGTGAGTCAGACCAGCAGCCTCTCTGAAACCTCACCAAGGAGCATGGGCTGAGTATTGTTTTAAGTGTTGGAGCCTTAAACCGGTGAAACCTCCTGCTGATCCCTTGTGGAAATGACATAGCAGCTTTATAACACAGCAGCATCCTGTAAGGTTAGATGTTCTTCCATGCTGCAATTCAGGGAGTCTATGTTGGTACTGGGAGCCCCTGTGATGTTTGTTCTCCAGAGCTTGCGCCGTGCTGACGGCCATTGGGACGATGGTACCACACTGGGTTTTTTATATATATATATATATTAGTATTTTATTTTTTTTTTTTTTATTACACATCCGGCCGATTCCCACCAAGGCAGGGTGGCGCCGAAAGAAGAAAAACTTTCAGCCATCATTCACTCCATCACAGTCTTGCCAGAAGGGTGCTTTACACTACAGTTTTTAAACAGCAACATTAAAACCCCTCCTTCAGAGTGCAGGCACTGTACTTCCCATCTCCAGTACTCAAGTCCGGCCTAGGCCCCGGGGGGGGTTTCCCCTGAATCCGCTTCATAAAATGTACTTTGCTCACACTCCAACACACTCAAGTATTAAAAAACCATTTTTCTCCAGTCACTCTCTATCAATACACGCTCACGCTTCCAGCTGCAGTCCAAGCCCCTCGCACACAAAAACCTCTTTACCCCTGCCATACCAACACTTCCTAGCCGACCCCCTTACCGCCGCCTCCTTCCACTACAGACTGATACACTCTTGACGTCATTCTGTTTACGCTCCATTCTCTCTACATGTCCCGAACCACCTCACAACCCATCCTCAGGCCCTCTGGACAACAGTTTTGGGTAATTCGCCGCACATCCTCCTAACTTCACAACTACGAATTCTCTGCAATTATATTCACAACCACACATTGCCCTCAGACATGACATCTCCACTGGCCTCCAGCCATCTCCTCGCTGCAACATTCATCACCCACGCTACAACACCCATAAAAGAGCGTTGGTAAAACTATTCGCTCATACTATTCCCCTCTTTCCTCAAGGACAACCAGTTTCTTTGGTCTCCCACAGACTCCAAAGTGCAACACTCACTCTTTTTCCCTCATCAATTCTATGATTCACCTCATCTTCTCATAGACCCATCCGCTGACACTCCACTCCCAAATATCTTGAATACTCAACCTCCTCCATACACTCTCCCTATATATATAAATATATATATATAGTATATATAATATATATATATAAATTATGATATAGTAGATATATAAAAATATATCTAATATACTTAGTATATATATAACATATATATATATATTATATCTTATATATATATATATAATATAAATATATTATATAAATATATATATTATATATATTACATATATATGATTATGTGTGAGAAGAGGTGAAAGCGTTGAATGATCATTACAGTATGTTAATTTTGGGATTTTTCTTTCATTTTGCTCACCCTGGCCTGCCGTCGGTGGGAGACGGCCGACATGTTGAAATATATATTTTTTTTTTATTATTCACACCGCCGATTCCCACCAAGGCAGGGTGGCCCGAAAAAGAAAAAACTTTCACCATCATACACTGTCCATCCCTTCTTGCCAGAGAGGTGTCTTACACTACAGTTTTAAACTGCAACATTAACAACCCCCTCCTTCAGAGTGCAGGCACTGTACTTCCCATCTCCTGGACTCAAGTCCGGCCTGTCCGGTTTCCCTGAATCCCTTCATAAATGTTACTTTGCTCCACCACTTCCAACAGCACGTCAAGTATTAACAACCATTTGTCTCCATTCAACTCCGTTCAAACACCTCACCATGCATCTGAAGTACCAACCCCTCGCACACAAAACTCCTTTACCCCCTCCCTCCAACCTTCTAGGCCCGACCCCTACCCCGCCTTCCTTCCACTAACAGACTGATACACTCTTGAAGTCATTCTGTTTCGCTCCATTCTCTCTACATTTGTCCGAACCACGCTCAACAACCCTTCCACAGCCCTCTGACAAACATTTTTGGTATCCCGCCGCACCTCCATCCCAACTCTTCCAACTACGAAGTCTCTCATTTATATTCACACCACACCATTGTCCCTCAGACATACCGATCTCCACAGCCTCCAGCCTTCTCCTCGCTGCAACATTCATCACTCCACGCTTCACACCCATATAAGAGCGATGGTAAACCATACTCTCATAACATTCCCTCTCTTTGCCATCCAAGGACAAGTTCTTTTGTTTCCACAGACTCCTAAGTGCACACTCACTCTTTTTCCCGCATCAATTCTATGATTCACCTCATCATTCTAGACCCATCCGTGACACGACCACGTCCCAAATATCTGAATACGTTCACCTCCTCCAATACTCTTTCCCTCCAATCTGATATTCAATCTTTCATCACCTAATCTTTTTGTTATCCTCATAACCTTACTCTTCCTGTATTCACCTTTAATTTTCTTGCTTTTGCCACACCCTACCAAATTCACCACCAATCTCTGCAACTTCTCTTCAGAATCTCCCAGAAGCATAACAGTGTCATCCACAAAGAGCACTGTGACACTCCCACTTTGATGTGTGATTCTTTATCTTTTAACTCCACGCCTCTTGCCCAAAACCCTCGCATTTACGTTCTCTTACAACCCCATCTATAAATATATTTAAAACAACCACTGACGATCACACGAACGCTTGTCTAAGGCCTACTTTACTGGGAAAAAATTTCCCTCTTTCCTACATACTCAAAACTTGAGCCTCACTATACCTCGTAAAAACTCATCACTGCTTTCAAGTAACCTACCTTGCCTACACCATAACACTTGCAACATCTGCCACATTGCCCCCTATCCACCCTGTCATAACGCCTTTCCAAAACCTCCTCCATAAATGCCACAAAGACCCTTATATATATATATAATATATATATATATATATAATATATAGATATATATATATATATATATTTTTAATATATATATATATAAATATTTGAAACACATTTTTCTAATTAACGCTAAAAATGTTGACGTGCACTGGAATAAAAGGGACTTTTTTCTTTTTAAATGTGCATTTTCGTGAGTTTTTTCAGCATCAAATTTTAATGTCTTCAGTTTAAAAGCTCTAAAAGCGTTATAAAAGGTAGTTTTGGTAGAGTAAATTTATGAAGATAACATTCAAATTTAAAAACCCCCTCCCTAACAATTAAATAATCTATAGTGATATATTTCTAAAATGATCAGAAACGACTTTTTCTGCAGTAAATTTTGTAAAAAACTGCAACATTTACATAATATCAAGCACTTGGGAAAAGGATGAAGCCAAAAAAATATTTATGCAATTCGTTGCCTCGAAGCTGCGGTTTAGTTTTGCAATCAGGTGTACGGTACAGGGAAACTTCTGTATCTCCAGAGTTTTTTGCTGATTTATTTTAGGCCGTCAGGCCAGCCTCAAAATTTCCCTCATTACAAAACGTGGGACCCCACTTGTACTATACCCCACCTCACAAATTACACTTCCAATTTTCTCTGTCTCTGTATAGGACTGTTGAAGCTCTTGGTGGGCGAAACATTTCCTCAATAAAGTTACCTAATATTGTCCAAGCGTCTCTTTCATACATATTTCGTATTATATACTTTGTTTGAAGTTGAAGGCTTCGTGTTCTCAGCTGGGATGCTCACGTCCAACATTTGAAATACTTAAAAATTTTCCTGAGACTGTTGCCTATGCATATGCCGAAGCTTATTTTAATATTATATATACTGTATACATAATGCGCGTCTTACATCGTGCCTGATAAAGAAAAAGCGTTAAGGTTTTGAATAGCTTCATCAGCTTGTCCTGCTTAGTCAGGCTTTTCAATATTCGTTTATATTTTGAGAGGTAAGAAGCTTTGCATCTGTTGCGACCCTTAGTTGAATGCATTCATGCCTTTATGTATTACGTCTGCTTCTCGCTGTTTTATGAATGTCTACTTATGACTACTTTATGTGTAGCTGCAACCTGTTTTATGCATAAAGTCTTAGCATCTCTGCTTTGAGTTGTGTCTGCCCCTGTCTGCTTTACGTGTTGTATATGCTGTCTGTTTCTCCTCTCCATGTTCAGAGTTCGTTTCAGTAGAGAGACTCATACAACACACACTTGCCTCGAGGGTATTTACAGTTCAATAAAGCGAGTAATCCTTCAACATTTAAACAAACAGAATAAATGTTTGGGTACGTATATGCCTTTTTTTAAGTTAAGTTGCAAGAGAATTACACAAAGAGTCTAAGCTGACACGACCATTATAATAAAAACAGTGAGAGCTCAGTGACTCTACACAGAGAGCCTGGTCTTAATCCGGCACCTAGTACTGTCAGAAAGAATCCCTTAGTTAATCTAGCATTGAGCATAAGTCAAAGAGAACCCTGTTTAATCCAGCACTGGGGAAAAAATAATAATCCAGTACTGAAAGTACTGCTTATTATTTTCACCGTAATTCAACACCTGCATAATATTTGCAGTTGCATGGGGCGTATCCAGTGCAGGATGGAAACTATATGGGTGAGGCATTGTTTTTGATGCAGTTACTCACTGCTCTGTACATGTTCCCCTCAACTGAAATAACTTGACGCCGTTGAGGGTGCTCTTGTTGCAAGGAATTAGAGCTGTTCTCCCATTCCTGGGATCGAATCTGATTGCAATCCCGCAGGAGCTGTATGACACCTATGGGATTATCGATCCCCTTAAATAAAAACAAATATAATAATAATGATATGACTATGAATGTATGTATTTACAAAGAATCAAAACACTGCGATGGACATTCTGTAATAATTACCACAAATGTATGATTAGAAATATATAATAATATATAATAATGTATATTAATAGTGATGATGATGATGGTGATGATGATACAAATTCAGGACACGTCATTATGCGCCCTGGACACGCTGTTATGACTTTAGACTCATTGGTATGGAACATGGACGTGCTTTTATGGATCCTGGAAATGTTGCTATGAACCCTGTATATTGTTGTAGTCAACGGAATCGTTGTTATGAACCCTGGACACGCTGTTGTGGATCCCAGGACACGCTGTTGTGGATCCCAGGACACGCTGTTGTGGATCCCAGGACACGCTGTTGTGGATCCCAGGACACGCTGTTGTGGATCCCAGGACACGCTGTTGTGGATCCCAGGACACGCTGTTGTGGATCCCAGGACACGCTGTTGTGGATCCCAGGACACGCTGTTGTGGATCCCAGGACACGCTGTTGTGGATCCCAGGACACGCTGTTGTGGATCCTAGGACACGCTGTTGTGGATCCCAGGACACGCTGTTGTGGATCCCAGGACACGCTGTTGTGGATCCCAGGACACGCTGTTGTGGATCCCAGGACACGCTGTTGTGGATCCCAGGACACGCTGTTGTGGATCCCAGGACACGCTGTTTGGATCCCAGGACACGCTGTTGTGGATCCCAGGACACGCTGTTGTGGATCCTAGGACACGCTGTTGTGGATCCCAGGACACGCTGTTGTGGATCCCAGGACACGCTGTTGTGGATCCCAGGACACGCTGTTGTGGATCCCAGGACACGCTGTTGTGGATCCCAGGACACGCTGTTGTGGATCCCAGGACACGCTGTTGTGTGATCCCAGGACACGCTGTTGTGGATCCCAGGACACGCTTTTGTGGATCCCAGGACACGCTGTTGTGGATCCCAGGACACGCTGTTGTGGATCCCAGGACACGCTGTTGTGGATCCCAGGACACGCTGTTGTGGATCCAGGACACGCTGTTGTGGATCCCAGGACACGCTGTTGTGGATCCCAGGACACGCTGTTGTGGATCCCAGGACACGCTTGTTGTGGATCCCAGGACACGCTGTTGTGGATCCCAGGACACGCTGTTGTGGATCCCAGGACACGCTGTTGTGGATCCCAGGACACGCTGTTGTGGATCCCAGGACACGCTGTTGTGGATCCCAGGACACGCTGTTGTGGATCCCAGGACACGCTGTTGTGGATCCCAGGACACGCTGTTGTGGATCCCAGGACACGCTGTTTGTGGATCCCAGGACACGCTGTTGTGGATCCCAGGACACGCTGTTGTGGATCCTAGGACACGCTGTTGTGGATCCCAGGACACGCTGTTGTGGATCCCAGGACACGCTGTTGAGGATCCCAGGACACGCTGTTGTGGATCCCAGGACACGCTGTTGTGGATCCCAGGACACGCTGTTGTGGATCCCAGGACACGCTGTTGTGGATCCCAGGACACGCTGTTGTGGATCCCAGGACACGCTGTTGTGGATCCCAGGACACGCTGTTGTGGATCCCAGGACACGCTGTTGTGGATCCCAGGACACGCTGTTGTGGATCCCAGGACACGCTGTTGTGGATCCTAGGACACGCTGTTGTGGATCCCAGGACACGCTGTTGTGGATCCCAGGACACGCTGTTGTGGATCCTAGGACACGCTGTTGTGGATCCCAGGACACGCTGTTGTGGATCCCAGGACACGCTGTTGTGGATCCCAGGACACGCTGTTGTGGATCCCAGGACACGCTGTTGTGGATCCCAGGACACGCTGTTGTGGATCCCAGGACACGCTGTTGTGGATCCCAGGACACGCTGTTGTGGATCCCAGGACACGCTGTTGTGGATCCCAGGACACGCTGTTGTGGATCCCAGGACACGCTGTTGTGGATCCCAGGACACGCTGTTGTGGATCCCAGGACACGCTGTTGTGGATCCCAGGACACGCTGTTGTGGATCCCAGGACACGCTGTTGTGGATCCCAGGACACGCTGTTGTGGATCCCAGGACACGCTGTTGTGGATCCCAGGACACGCTGTTGTGGATCCCAGGACACGCTGTTGTGGATCCCAGGACACGCTGTTGTGGATTCCCAGGACACGCTGTTGTGGATCCCAGGACACGCTGTTGTGGATCCCAGGACACGCTGTTGTGGATCCCAGGACACGCTGTTGTGGATCCCAGGACACGCTGTTGTGATTCCCAGGACACGCTGTTGTGGATCCCAGGACACGCTGTTGTGGATCCCAGGACACGCTGTTGTGGATCCCAGGACACGCTGTTGTGGATCCCAGGACACGCTGTTGTGGATCCCAGGACACGCTGTTGTGGATCCCAGGACACGCTGTTGTGGATCCCAGGACACGCTGTTGTGGATCCCAGGACACGCTGTTGTGGATCCCAGGACACGCTGTTGTGGATCCCAGGACACGCTGTTGTGGATCCCAGGACACGCTGTTGTGGATCCCAGGACACGCTGTTGTGGATCCCAGGACACGCTGTTGTGGATCCCAGGACACGCTGTTGTGGATCCTAGGACACGCTGTTGTGGATCCCAGGACACGCTGTTGTGGATCCCAGGACACGCTGTTGTGGATCCCAGGACACGCTGTTGTGGATCCTAGGACACGCTGTTGTGGATCCCAGGACACGCTGTTGTGGATCCCAGGACACGCTGTTGTGGATCCCAGGACACGCTGTTGTGGATCCCAGGACACGCTGTTGTGGATCCCAGGACACGCTGTTGTGGATCCCAGGACACGCTGTTGTGGATCCCAGGACACGCTGTTGTGGATCCCAGGACACGCTGTTGTGGATCCCAGGACACGCTGTTGTGGATCCCAGGACACGCTGTTGTGGATCCCAGGACACGCTGTTGTGGATCCTAGGACACGCTGTTGTGGATCCCAGGACACGCTGTTGTGGATCCCAGGACACGCTGTTGTGGATCCTAGGACACGCTGTTGTGGATCCCAGGACACGCTGTTGTGGATCCCAGGACACGCTGTTGTGGATCCCAGGACACGCTGTTGTGGATCCCAGGACACGCTGTTGTGGATCCCAGGACACGCTGTTGTGGATCCTAGGACACGCTGTTGTGGATCCCAGGACACGCTGTTGTGGATCCTAGGACACGCTGTTGTGGATCCCAGGACACGCTGTTGTGGGATCCCAGGACACGCTGTTGTGGATCCCAGGACACGCTGTTGTGGATCCCAGGACACGCTGTTGTGGATCCCAGGACACGCTGTTGTGGATCCCAGGACACGCTGTTGTGGATCCTAGGACACGCTGTTGTGGATCCCAGGACACGCTGTTGTGGATCCTAGGACACGCTGTTGTGGATCCCAGGACACGCTGTTGTGGATCCCAGGACACGCTGTTGTGGATCCCAGGACACGCTGTTGTGGATCCCAGGACACGCTGTTGTGGATCCCAGGACACGCTGTTGTGGATCCCAGGACACGCTGTTGTGAATCCTTGGACAGGCTGTTGTGGATCCCAGGACACGCTGTTGTGGATCCCAGGACACGCTGTTGTGGATCCCAGGACACGCTGTTGTGGATCCCAGGACACGCTGTTGTGGATCCCAGGACACGCTGTTGTGGATCCCAGGACACGCTGTTGTGGAATCCCAGGACACGCTGTTGTGGATCCCAGGACACGCTGTTGTGGATCCCAGGACACGCTGTTGTGGATCCCAGGACACGCTGTTGTGGATCCCAGGACACGCTGTTGTGGATCCCAGGACACGCTGTTGTGAATCCTTGGACAGGCTGTTGTTGACCCTGGACACGTTGCTATGATCCCTGGACATAATGTTATGGACACAGGACATCCTGTTATAGACCCCTGGACACGTTGTTATGGACCCTAGACACAATATTATGGACATTTGGACACGTTGTTATGGACCCCCTGGACACGTTGTTATGGACCCCCCTGGACACGTTGTTATGGACCCTTGGACACACTGTTGTGGGCCCTTGGACACGTTGTTATGGACCCCCTGAACACGTTGTTATGGACCCCCTGGACACGCTGTTATGAACCCTTGGACACGCTGTTATGGACCCATGGACACGTTGTTATGGACTCCCCTGGACACTCTGTTATTGACCCCCTGGACTCGCTGTTGTGCACCCCCTGGACAGATTGTTATGGACTCCTTGACACGCTGTTATGGACATGCAACACACATTGCCTCAGGGAAGTGGACGCCACACAACAAATTACTGGCATATAAAAACCGGTGTTTGTCAGTCAGCCGATTGGCTTCGCTTTCATACGTTCGCTCACCGTAAGTTTTAGTTTTTGTTATATATATATATATATATATATATATATATATATATATATATATATATATATATATATATATATATATATTAATATATATATATATATATATAATATTATATATATATAATATATTGTTCCCGGAGGTTAAATTGTTTATTTTTTTTTCAAAACGGGATGATCCGGCCATTTAAAATATCTATTACAGAAAAATCCGCGAGTACTCGCTTTCAGCCCAACTTTGTGTGGCTGTTGTCGTCGTGGTTTTATATGTATCTATTCTGTATTTACTTAGCTAATTACGCACTCAGCTAAAAGTGGATGTATGATGTTGCATTTCCATTATTTCTGACTAGTTTTATTATGTCTGCTGGGAAGGATGAGAAAGGCGGGGAGGGTGAAGGATATTTGTAGTTTATAGTTAAATAGATTTTTAAAAGTAATCATGAAAAGGTCGGGAAATGAGAGGTATAAGAATTCTTTTTGCGTTCCATCACTCTGTGTGGCTCAGTATAACGTTGGAGGGAGAGAGGACACTCTGCAGCTCTCGGAGACGTTGGGGAATGACTCTGCGGATCTCTGATACTTGGGGGGTGTACACTCTGAGGATCTCTGACACTTTGGGGGACACTCTGAAGCTTTCTGAGACATGGGGAGACACTCTGCAGTTCTCTGACACGTTAGGGGGACACTGTGCAGCTTCTGAGGCGTTAGAGGGACACTGTGGAGCTCTCTTAGACATTAGAGGGACATTCTGCAACTCTCTGAGATATTGGGGGTGCACTCTGCAGCTCTATGAGATGTTAGAGGGATATTCTTCAGCTCTCTGAGACAATGGAGGACATTCTGCAGCTCTCTGAGATGTTGGGGGGATGGGGGCACTCTGTAGTTCTCTGAGACGTTCCAGGGTTCCTGTAGCGATGTGAAACGTTGCAGAAAGCTCTGAAGCGCTGTAAGGCTTTCCGAAAGGCACTGTAGCTCTGTGAAGCGCTATACAAAATTTTGAAGCTCTGTAAAATGTTCGGAGGAATCTTTGAAGTTCCTGGTTGACAGAGCTACTTTAGCTCTGTCAAATTTCCAGGAAGCTACTTTAGCTCTGTCAGACCTTCCAGGAAGTTTCTTTAGCTCTGTCAAACCTTCTAGGAAGCTACTCTAGCTCTGTCAGACCATCCAGGGAGCTACTTTAACTCTGTAGTGATGTGAAGCTTTCCGGGATGCCCTGTAGCTCTGGAAAACTTCCACAACACTGGGTAGCTCTAGAAAAAGGTAAAAAAAAAAAAAAACAGTTCCACTCGGAAGCTCTGTGCAACGTATCAGGACACACAAGAGTAGAGTGGTGACGGGCACCATGGTCCTCTTTAACACTGTGATAGGTCAGGGTACTCTTCCTATACGCTCGTCACCATGCGTATATAGGAGCCGTGGAGCTGAGGAAAGGTTAGGTGTGCATGGCTGTGAGGTGTCTCAGAACATACTTGCCGGATGGAGATGCAGTGTTGACCGTGGCTGAGCTGGATCATCCACACTGCTCTCACGGCAGCCGGATGTTCCCAAGACGAAGACGAAGAGAGAGAGAGAGAGAGAGAGAGAGAGAGAGAGAGAGAGAGAGAGAGAATGTAAACAATACACAATAGTCTATTTATGGAGTTTCATCGAGAAGATATTTCGTCCATCAGAGATTTTATCATTAAAGTTCTCAAAAAATGCCATAAATCGCATACTGTGTCTTATTTACATACAAGTCGGTATATATTCTGCTACTGCCATACAGACAGAGACACGGAAACAGAGACAGACACGAGAATATCCGGTAACACTGCTTTAGTGAAAGTCAGTGACATAGAGACTAGTTTCCTCATATATATTATATATATTATATATATATATATATATATATATATATATATATATATATATATAATTATATATATATATATATATATATATATCCATGTCGTGCCGAATATGTAATAATGGTCAATTAGCAAGAACTCATTTAAATTAAGTCCTTTCTAAAAATTTTTTCTATACGTTTAAAGATATATTTTTTTCATTAATGTTAATGTAAAAAAATTATTTTGCTCCAAAAGAGTCTTAGAAAACTTACCTAACTTTATTATAACAAGAAAATTTATTTTAGCCTAACCCAACTTTAAAAAAATTTTTAGATTTTTTTTACAGTAATTTTTAAAACTAAAAAACAAAGTGAAATATATTTTTTTTGTTGGTTTGAATGATTTTGGCGAAATTTTGCATCCAAATTTCGTTTCCATTGCAAAATGAGCGTTGCATTTAAACCAAATCCAAATTCTGCCTATTCACACAGTTTTAAAATAAAAACTTTCGTTTTTGCTTAAAATGCAACCTCTTCTTCCCCAAAAAAGGCAAGCGAAAATTTGCGTAGCAGTAATTTCGCAAAAAATCATTCCAACCTAAGGAAAAAAAAATATTTCATTGTGTTTTGTGTATTATTAAATTATTGTAAACTTATTGAAAACATATTTCGCTAGATTTGGCCAAATTAATTGCTTCTTTAAATAAGGATAGGTAAGTTTTTCTAAGGTTGTTTGGTAAAAAATGGGAATTTTTAAATTTTAAAATAAAAAAAAAAGAAGGTTTTTAAGTCGTGATAAAAGATTCCTCCTTTTTTTCTTTTTCCCCTTCCCCTTTCCTTTTTCCTTTTTCCCCCCCCCCTCTGGGTTTTCTTTTTTCGCCTTGATTTGTTTTTTCTTCTTTTTTTTTACTTATTTTTCCCCCCCCCCCCCATCGGGTTGTTCTTGCTCTTTCCCTCGTGGGCACCAGTCCCCTTTTCAGTGCCACTTTCTTGTACAATGTAAGTATTTGACTGGCCTCTCCAATCCCACTACCTCCCCACTACTACTTCCCTTTCCCTCTCCATACGCCACTATACTACTACCACTCCCGCCCATATATACCCATCCTGCTCTCCTTTTCGTTAGTGTGACTTTGTAAATGGCCCAAATCGGGCCGATACGTCGTCGTAAAACTCCTCCCTTTATGTGCGGATTTTTTTTGTGTAAACGTTCCATCCCCGGTATTGTGCCTTTTTTTGTTTTTTTTAATTAAAAAAAATGAAAAAAAAGTTATTTTTTAAAACCGTATAAGAAAAATTTTAGTAAGGACTTAATTTTTAAAAAAGTTCTTGCTAAATTTACCATTTTTTTCTAATTTGGCACGAATATTTAAATTTTATTTTTAAAATAATAAATTTTTTTATATATATATTTTTATTTTATAATATTATATATTATAATATATATTATATAAAAATTTTATATATATATATTTTATATACTCAGGGGTTTTATTTTTTTTTACGGTTTGCCAAAGTTGTGGTTCAAAAAAAACCGCTGCCCCCCCCCTTCCTACACTTGGGGGCTTTCAGCCCCTTCGGTCCAAAACCCCCAGAACTTGTGGGTCCCCTGCTTTTTGCCTGCCTGCCTGTCTGCCTGCCTGCCGTCTGTCTGTTGCCCGTTTGTCTGTCTCCTGTCTGGTTGTCTGCCTGCCCGCCCCGCCCGCCCGCCTTTTCCCGGGCTGCCTCCTGCCTGCCTGCCTTCCTTTCCCGTCTGCCTGTTGCCTGTTTTGTCGTTGCCTGCCTGCCTGCCTGGGCCCGCCGCCTGCCGCCTGCCAGGGTTTCTTGCTTGCCTACCTGCCCCCCCCAGCTCTTGCCTGCCCCTTTTTGCCAGGGCCCGTTTTGCCTGACACACCAGTGACCCCAGGCACTTTTTTCCCCCCCCAAATTTTTAAAGCCCCCGCCCAGGTGCCCCCATGGGAAAATATATTGTTTCTCAGAGGGGAGGGGGGTTTAGGGGGTGGGGGGGAAGGGCGTGTCAGAGAAGTATGGGAAAAACGGTCAAGGGGGGAGAGGGGAGGTGGTGGGGGGGGGGGGCAGGGTCGGGGGGTGACGCTCCTCAGAAATTTCCCCTTTGTATTCGTGGTTTTTTTGGGCGAGCATTTTCCCCCCTAAGCGCCCCCTCGTATTTCAGGGGGGGGGTAGACCTCCCCCCTCCGTTCCCCCAATTGGCTTTTTTGGGTTTTTCCTTTGATCTCTCTTTCCCGGGTTTAAAGGTGGGGATGCAAGAAGGATGTTTTCCCCCCTTTTTTCCACAAACCCCGATTGAACCTTTTTTCGTTCTAAATTTTTTTTTTTTTTCGGGCAGTGCGAAAAACAGGAACATAAGGGGTTTTTAAACTCCCCTCCCCTTTTCCCTCCCCTTTTTTCCCTCTCTCTCTCTCCCTTCCCCTTCCCCTCCTTTTTCTCCTCTCTCTCTCTCTATCTTTCTTTTATTTTTTGGTGGTGGGGAACACAAAAATTTTTTTTTGTAAAACTATTTTTTTTTTAGGACGATGCGAAAACAACAACAACCCAAAAACAGAAAAGGGGGTTTTTTTAACCTTTTTTTTTTTTTGGGGCAGTGGGGAAAACAACAGGGTTTTTAAAAACTTTTTAGGACGATTTTGAATTTTTAAAACAATACGGGATTAATAAATTTTTTTAGGGAGGTGCGCCTGCAACAAAAACAAGGGGTTTTTTAACCCCTTTTTTTTTTTGAACGGGTTTTGGGGAAAACAGCAAAAGCCCGCAAAAAAGGGTTTTTAACTTTTTGGGGGCTAAAGGAAAATTTAACAGAAAAAGGGTTAAAATTTTTTTTGAATTTTGGGGGTTTTTTGTGAAACCTCGCCAGGGGCATGTATCTTTTTTGGGGGTGTTAAAGTTAAACCCGAATAGGGGCGTGCATGCTTGCTTGGTTTTTTGAATAATTTTACTAGGTGCGGGGCATGCTCTCTGTAACCCGCTAGGTTTAAACCCGTGTTTGAGCTTTGTTAAGGGCGTGATTTTTGAAAAGCTCTTTTTTAAGTCAGGTTTTTTGAAAACCCGGATTTTTTCTTTATTAATTTTCGGCAGTATTTTGTTGCTTCTCGGAAAAACTTCGTTATATTTATCCCTTTCGATATACCTTTGTGATTTTTGAGAGTTTTTTCTACTCCCTAGCCCGGCCATGGGCCAGGCTCGTCTTGTGCTAGCCTGATCAACCGGGCTGTTCTGCGGAGGCCTGCTGCCCCACATATCCTCACCCCCTACTGATCGGCTCTGTTGAAGTACTTTCCAGCTTCCTCTTAAAGACTCTAAAACCTTTCCCAAAGCAGTTTTTCCGACATCTTCGGGAAGAGTTGAATAACGGGGACCATGGATGCTGATAGCTTTCCCCTTCTTGTGCCCACCGCACCCCCTTTTCTTTGGGGTTTTTTTTGCATTTTTCTCCTCTATCCCACCCGTAATTGTTAAGACAGTGTGCAGATTTGGGGGCCACCCTCTATACTTCCAGAATTGGGGAAATTTTCAGTTCCTCCTCTCTCCTCTCTCTCTCCCCTCTTCTTCTCTCTCTTCCCTCTCTCCTCCTCTCTCTTCTCCTCTCTTTTCTCTTTCCCCCTCTCTCTCTCTCTTTTTCTCCTTTTTTTCTTTCTTCCCCTTTTCTCTTTTTCTCCCCTCTCTCTCCTCTCCTCTCTCTTCTCTCTCTCTCTCCCCTCTCCCCTCTCTCTCTCTTTTTCCTCTCTCCTTCTCTCTCCTCTCTTCTCTCTCTCCCTCCTCTCTCCTCTTTCTCTCTCTCCTCTCTCTCTCCCTTTTTCCTTTTCTCCTCTCTCTCCTCTCCTCCTTTCCTTTTCTCTCTCCTCTCTTTTTCTCTCTCTCTCTCTCTCTCCTCCTCTCTCTCTCCCCCTCCTCTCTCTCTCCCCCTCTCTCTCTCTCTCTCTCTCTCTCTCTCTTTCTCCTCTCTCCCCGTCCATAACACATATTTAAGACCTTAGGCTTCCCATAAATTAAATGCTTTATTGGCTCTATGCGGGCCGTAAACGATACCTGTATCTGTTCAAGCTATGATATTTCTCCTTTCTAGCGGGGCTGCCCATTACTGACAATATTCCAAAATGAAGGAGCACTAGAAATTATTTTCCTTGTTTTGAAGGTTCCCTTTACCCACTCTATCATCCTTCTGGCTGTCGTTACCTTTGTCTTAATGAGTTCTTTGAAAAGAAGGTCAGCTGAGATAATTATTCCCAAGTCTTTCACATGTTCCTTTCGTTCAATTTGACGATCCTTTGAATTTTTGAAAAACAGTGTTCCCTTTGAGTTCTCCATTCTTTTCATACCTTAACAGTTGGTACTTAACACCGCTGAAAGTCTTGTTGCTCTCCACTGCCCACTGGAAATCATTGTTTATATCTTCCCGTATTTTTTTAGATGTAAACATAGATGTAAACACTCGGCACAAAACTGTGCCGAGTGTTTATATCTGTTTGTTATGAGGATGAGAAATAGCAGAAGTGCCAAGACAGAGCATTCACACACACACACACACACAAAACACACACACACACACACACACACACACACACCCCACACACACATACACATACACACACACACACACACACACACACACACACACACACACACACACACACATACACACACACACAATGAGGCATGGTACGCGACGAGGTGTCAGAGTGGGCGCCTGTGACAAGCGGGGTTCCACAGGGGTCCTAGGACCTGTGCTGTTCTTGGTATACGTGAACGACATAACGGAAGGGATAGCCCTTCAAAAGTGTCCTTGTTTGCAGACGATGTGAAGTTAATGAGAAGAATCGAATCGGACTAGGATCAGGCAGGACTACAAAGAGATCTGGACAGGCTACAAGCCTGGTCCAGCAACTGGCTCCTTGAATTTAACCCTCCCAAAATTTGCAAAGTCATGAAGATTGGGGAAGGGAAAAAGAAGACCGCAACACAATATATTTTTAGATGCCAAAGACTGCAAACCTCACTCAAGGAAAAAGATCTGGGGTGAGTATAACACCGACATATCCTCCTGAGGCGCACATCAATCGGATAACTGCTGCAGCATACGGGCGCCTGGCAAAACCTACGGATATCGTTCCGATACCCCAGTAAGGATTCTTTAGACTCTGTACACCATCTACGTCAGGCCCATACTGGAGTATGCAGCACCAGTTTGGAATCCACACCTAGTCAAGCACGTCAAGAAATTAGAGAAAAATGCAAAGGTTTGCAACAAGACTAGTCCCAGAGCTACGGGGATTGTCCCATGAAGAAAGGTTGAGGGAAATCGGCCTGAAAGACACTGGAGGCCAGGGGGTCAGGGAGACATGATAACGAAAATATAAAATACTGCGCCCGGGAAAAGACGGTGGACAAAGACGGGATGTTCCAGAGATGGGACACAGACACAAGAGGTCCACAATTGGAAGTTGAAGACTCAGATGAATCAAAGGGATGTTAGGAAGTATTTCTTCAGTCATAGAGTAGTCAGCCCTGGAATAGCCTAGAAAGTGATGTGGTGGGCAGGGAAACCCTATATAGTTTTAAGGCGAGGTATGATAGAGCTCATGGGCAGGGAGAGAGAGGACCTATTTGCAATCAGCGAAGAGGGGGGCCAGGGGCTGTGACTCGACCCCCCGCAACCACAAATAGGTGAGTACATACACACCCCATACACACACACAAACACACACCCACACAAAACCCCACATACACACATACACACACACACACACACAACATAACACATACACACACACACATACACATACACAACAACGCACAAACCCACAACACACACACACACACACACACATACACACACATACATACACACACACACACACACACACACACACACACACACAACACACACACACACACACACACACACACACACACACACACACACGCGCGCGCGCGCGAATCGTTCAGGACCCTGTACTCCGTGTACGTTAGGCCCATATTGGAGTACGAGGCACCAGTTTGGGACCCACACCTAGCCAAGCACGTAAAGAAACTAGAGAAAGTGCAAAGGTTTGCAAAAAGACTAGTTCCAGAGCTAAGAGGTATGTCCTACGAGGAGAGGTTAAGGGAAATCGACCTGAAGACACTGGAGGATAGGAGAGATAGTGGGGACATGATAACGACATACAAAGTACTGTGAGGAATTGACAAGGTGGACAAAGACAGGATGTTCCAGAGATGGGACACAGCAACAAGGGAACACAGTTGGAAGTTGAAGACACAGATGAATCACAGGGATGTTAGGAAGTATTTCTTCAGCCACAGAGTAGTCATGTAGTGGAATAGTTTGGGAAGCGATGTAGTGGAGGCAGGATCCATACATAGCTTTAAGCAGAGATATGATAAAGCTCACGGTTCAGGGAGAGTGACCTAGTAACGACCAGTGAAGAGGCGGGGCGGCCAGGAGCTATGAATCGACCCCTGCAACCTCAACTAGGTGAGTACAACTAGGTGAGTACACACACACACACACACACACACACACACCACACACACACACACACACACACACACACATACACACACACCACACACACACACACACACACAAAACAACACACACACACACACACACACACACACATACACACACACAACACGCACACTCACACACACACACATGGAGAGCCAAGATGATGGATGTGGTACTTGAAAAACCTCATGCTTCAACATGTCATGGACACTACCAGAAAGAAGAGGAGGATACCCAGCAAGACGGATCTTGTGTTTCACCCTGAGCATTCAGACATTGATTACATCACTTTGGAGAGGCTCCTATGGAGCTAGCGATCACGTTGTTCTGAGTTTTGATTAATAATACAGTTTTTCAAATGGAGAGGGTTACAGGAATTGTATGGGAAAAGCCAAGCTCTAAAAGGGGAGACTACACAGGTGTGAGGAACTCCCTGCAGGAGGTTCAGTGGGACAGTCAGTAAACGAGATGATGGAATATGTAACAACAAAGTACAAGGAGGCAGAGGAAAGGTTTGCTCCCAAGGGCAATAGAAATAATAGGAAAACCAAAGCGAGTCCTTGGTTTACCCGAAGGTAGAAGAGCCAGAAACGAGTATGCACAGATAAGGAGGGAGGCCCAGGGACAGTACGAAAACGACATAACATCGAAAGTCAAGTCTGACCCGAAACTGCTGTATAGCCACATTAGGAGGAAGACAACAGTCAAAGACCAGGTGATCAGGCTGAGGAAAGAAGGTGAGGAACTCACAAGAAACGATCAAGAGGTATGTGAGAAGCTCAACATTAGATTTAAGGAAGTATTTACAGTGGAGACAGGAAGGCCTCTGGGGGGACAGAACAGAAGGGAATACCATCAAGGAATGTACCAACAAGTGTTAAATGACATACATACAAATGAGGAGGAGGTGAAGAAGCTGCTAAGGGACATCGATACCTCAAAGGCAATGGGACCGGACATCTCCCGGTGGGTCCTTAGAGAGGGAGCAGATATGCTGTGTGTGCCACTTACCACAATCTTCAACACATCCCTGGAAACTGGGCAACTACCTGAGGTATGGAAGACGGCAAATGTAGTTTCCATTTTTAAAAAAGGAGACAGAAAAGAGACACTAAACTATAGACCTGTGTCACCGACGTGTATAGTACACAAAGTTATGGAGAAGATTATCAGGAGGAGAGTGACGGAGCACCTGGAACGGAACAAGAGTATAAACACCATCCAGCACGAATTCATGGAAGGCAAATCCTGTGTCAAAAACCTTATGGAGTTTTATGATAAAGTAACAGAAGTAAGACACGAGAGAGAGGGGCGGGTTGATTGCATCTTCTTGGACTACAAGAAGACCTTTGACACAGTTCCTCACAAGAGATTAATGCAGAAGCTAGAGGATCAGGCGCATATAACAGGAAGGGCACTGCAATGGATCAGAGAATACCTGACAGGGAGGCAAAAACGAGTCATGGTACGTGATGAGGTATCACAGTGGGCACCTGTGACAAGCGGGGTCCCACAGGGGTCGGTCCTAGGGCCAGTGCTATTTCTGGTATATGTGAATGACATGATGGAAGGGTTAGACTCAAAAGTGTCCCTCTTCGCAGATAGTGTGAAGTTAATGAGGATAATTAAATCAGATGAGGATCAGGCAGGACTTCAAAGAGACCTGGACAGACTGGACACCTGGTCCAGCAACTGGCTTCTCGAATTTAACCTCGCCAAATGCAAAATCATGAAGATCGGGGAAGGGCACAGAAGACCGCAGACGGAGTATAGGCTAGGTGGCCAAAGACTGCAAACCTCGCTCAAGGAGAAAGATCTTGGGGAGAGTATAACACCGAGCATGTCTCCGGAAGCACACATCAACCAGATAACTGCTGCAGCATATGGGCGCCTGGCAAACCTGAGAACAGCGTTCCGATACCTTAGTAAGGAATTGTTCAAGACACTGTACACCGTGTACGTCAGGCCCATACTGGAGTATGCAGCACCTGTTTGGAACCCGCACTTGATCAAGCACGTCAAGAAATTAGAGAGAGTGCAAAGGTTTGCAACAAGGTTAGTTCCAGAGCTAAGGGGAATGTCCTATGAAGAAAGGTTAAGGGAAATCAGCCTGATGACACTGGAGGACAGGAGGGTCAGGGCAGACATGATAATGACATATAAGATACTGCGCAGAATAGACAAGGTGGACAAAGACAGGATGTTCCAGAGAGGGGACACAGAAACAAGAGGTCACAATTGGAAGTTGAAGAGTCAGATGATTCATAGGGATGTTAGGAAGTATTTCTTCAGTCATAGAGTTGTCAGGCAGTGGAATAGCCTAGAAAGTGATGTAGTGGAGGCGGGAACCATACATAGTTTTAAGACGAGGTTTGATAAAGCTCATGGAGCAGGGAGAGAGAGAACCCAGTAGCAACCAGTGAAGAGGCGGGGCCAGGAGCTATGACTCGACCTGTCGCCCAACACTGTGATGGATGGAGGTGTCAGCCAGCGTCAACACGCAGGTATAGTCCCATGCTAAGAGCTTGCCATTCTTCCAAGGATAGATGGTGATCTCGTCAGGGTGTTTGCTGAGTTTTGAATTGATGGCTGCTAGTGATCGGGACTCTCTCTCGGCTGGGCATCCAGTTGTAGCAAGGCTTCTCTTTATATCGTTGACTTCACTGTGTCCTGAGGGCCAACCTTTGGTTTTGGAGCAGTTAAGACCATGTAGACCATATTGATCGGCTTACACCTCTCTGCAAATACACGTTTATTCTGTGTGAATTGGGGTAGCGAGGCAGAGAGCCACTGCAATACAGAGAGTCTTAGGGTCAAGGCGTGTTCCCATTGCCGAAATGGGAACTGATTGGAGGAAGTCCCCAGAGTGATGTGCACTCACAGCTTAGAGATGGGCAATCTATCTGTTTGATGTTGCATCCTTAAGCGTGTTGGAAAGTACCTTTTCAGCGATGGGACCATCCCAACTTGACTGTTTGTAGGCCAGTGTTGCAATAGGTTTTGTTTTTGGTGCAGCGAGAGTCTCCCATTCAGTGATGGCACTGGCATAGCTAGGGTTCTGTATAATGTGAACCTTTATTGACAACGTTTCGCCCAAACAGTGCGCTTTATCAAGTCACAAACAGATCTACCTGGGTGAAAGGTACATGAGTATTTGTAGGATGGAGTCAGGTGGAGAATGCTGGGTAGGTTGGATCTGAACCTGCATGTGACATTCTTCCGAGTAGGGTGATAGAGGCTAGGACCTTGGTTAGCTTTAAAAAGAGATTGAATAAATATATGAGTGTTCCTCCATTCTTATGTTCTTAAGTGGGATAACGATGAAGAAGTTTCTTAGCAAGGGGTTCAGCTATGCTTTAGAAGCCATTGTTTTGGTTGAAGTTGTTGGATATACAGATAAGTGATGATTCTATGATTCTGCGGTATTGTCTTCTTCTCTGGCAATAAGTCTTGCGTTTCTGTAGTTGATTAAATGGTTGTGTGAATTTCGGTGTTGAGCAAGACATGAAGAGGTTAATAACATCATCAAGAGGAGCCTCACAACACCTGGATGCCCAGCAGTGAGAGCCACCCCAACTATGCACATCTGATGATAACCAAAAGCGACCAGATGTTATCATCTTTTAAACCTGGACAGACGACAAGTGTGGGATTATAAATGTGCACCCACACTGGCTGATACCTGTCTCCAATACACCAGAGAGGAAACTGCCAGCTTCAGAGTCCCAAAAGTCTAGAAAATACCTTGAACTTGCCCATTAATATAAGTTTGTTCCCATAGGGTCAGAGATTCTTGGCCCACGGGGAAGAGTGCATCTAAGTTCCTTAATCAGCTAGGCAAAAGACTCATCAGGGTTACTAGAGATCCCAGTGCAGCTAGTTTTCTATTCCAGCGGCTCGGCGCTGCTGTCCAGAGGGGTAATGGCTGCTGTATCCTGGGTACATGCCCCAGCTTTGAGGAACTGGATGAGATTTTCGAATTGTAATCTGTGATAAACACGTAGCAATATACACACACACACACACACACACACACACACACACACTCACATACACACACGCACAAACATACACACACATACACACACACATACACACACACATACACACACACATACACACGAGATAAGTGATTTTCAATCATTAAGAGAACTGCGACAAGTCAGGAATCGACCCTGCATCTCCGTGCCCAACCCTGTAAGAACAGAATAATGTATGCATCACTATCCACTAGACCAACAATTCTCAAACACCAGGCGCCCAGTGGAACTGGCAAAGGCTAATATATATATATATATATATATATATAATATATATATATATATATATATATAATATATATATATATATATATATATACATATATATATATATATATATATATATATATAATATATATATATATATATATATATATATACATATATATATATATATATATATATATATATATATATATATAATATATATATATATATATATATATATATATACATATATATATATATATATATATATATATATATATATATATATATATATATATATATCCAGTAGTAGGTTGGTAGACAGCAACCACCCAGGGAAGTACTACCGTCCTGCCAGATTATCATGTGGGAGTTCGATACGTGGATTAGGTAAGAAATACTCACGTAGGCTGTTATTACGTATAATTGCTGTTATGTGGAGAGAGCCCTTGCCAGCCGTACCTATCTCCTTGGTTACACTCGTAATACTGACTAGCCGGCTGCAGTACCCTATGTGAGGGGGCCTTTGAATACTGCTGAGGTCAGCACAATCTGA
The DNA here is from genome assembly GCF_026875155.1 of Cherax quadricarinatus. Lineage (NCBI taxonomy): Eukaryota > Metazoa > Arthropoda > Malacostraca > Decapoda > Parastacidae > Cherax > Cherax quadricarinatus. The sequence continues at coordinate 35,984,226 of NC_069402.1, forward strand.
ATTCAGGTATGGACTTCAGGCAAAAGACGTCTGGTCCGTAGAGTAGTCAACGGACGGTTTACTGGGTAAACTGTTTACTACTTGAGAACCTGGTAAACTGTTACTACACTAGAGTCGGCGTCGCTAACCCGTATGTCGTCCCGACATACACACATACAAACTCGAGATGGAGCAGGAGTATAACACTGCTTGGGCTGATTCTATCTAATACAATGTCAAAGTACACAACCAATTTCGAAAACATTACATAATAACAGAATTAAGAACATTGGAATGAACAGCTTATCGTAACACCTGAGAAACTGTAATGCAATTATCGAAGGGACTATACTATAGTACAACTTAAAACTCAACAAATAACAACGAACTCAACATTGAGATACAAGTGATAAAAACAAAAAATTTTGATCGATCGTCTGTATTCATGTGATCTACGGATTCTGATGAGGAATATATACAAAGAAAGAGTGTATAACAGAAAGCAGATTCGGTGCAACGCAAATCTAGACTGTTAACTCATCAGAATGCGTAGAGAACACGAACACACAAAAAAAAAATTCTTGAAAACTGATTAAGTTGATACTGTAATGTATTCATCTATACAGGTTATATAACATTTAACCCCAACTCTGCTTAGGGTAAGATTGCATATGCGGAATGGGTGTCATCTCTGGGAGGATCAAAACTCTGTATCAATTGGCAAACTCATGCTGTATATGAGGCAAATCAGAATTGGGAAGTTACAAAATGATACCTTGAGGATTTCCTCAATACCTGTCGTGGTACGTAGGGAATAACGGACATTCAGGTTGATCATCGACTGAGTAACAGAGAAGAAGTTACACGGATCAGGAGGATTGTCAGTGTCTGTCACATTAGTCTGGGTGGAACATCATTAATCATCACATACTAAATTCATTGATCCAAATGCGATTCTTTATACTGACCAGTACTAATCTCTCTAACCTTATACTTATTACCATGATATGGTTCAACTACTCGATAAGACAACAAACTTTTTGATCAAGCTTTGGCATTGCGACGTTTTGTTAAAGTTAATCAGCAAACTCTCGAACCTACTTTGATTTTGGATGGCTTTTACACTCGAGTATTTGTCGACTCTTGTAAGTTCGCTGTGGATTTATGAATGTATCCACGGATTCTTCTAAAAACACTTTGAGCAAAACTGGTACAAGGTGCTATGAAATCATCATGATTTGTAATTTGGTTTCGGATTCACGAATACAAAACAACTCATAAAGGGAAACGTTATCTACACCATACAATCATAATGTGGAGTGTCACCTATAGAAACTTTGTAAGCAGAATGTTATAGCACACAACACTGAGCACCATCAGGTATAACTTCATTTCCCCGAAGTTTTCACTGTTGGGATTTGATAGTGGCTCGCAAGACATCAAGTGACTTTCTCTTATGGTCTTCTCGCTAACCCATGCTGGCAGGATATGAGGAACAATGGTGGATTTAGAGATCTTGTACAAAGGTACAACAAATTTTCAAGAATTTCTAATACAGAATTCACCTCCATTATCTGTTACTAGGACTTAGGGTGGTTATGACCTGCAGATAATGCGTACATTAAAAACCTTTAGCCCTGTATTGTTCTCGCAGTCTATCTGCAATAGGAACTATCTCACAATATCTGGTGAAATGGTCTACTCATAACACACAGATTGTTTGTTACCTTAGGAGGAACATTGGAGAAATTAGATAACAAATCATAGCGCAACTCTTTCCCAAGGTTCCGCTATAGTTGGATACAACTTGGATTGGATTAGGGAACATTAGCATTGCTTAGTTGCATGCATAAACACTACATTTCCCTAACATACTCAGAAATATCAGGTTGCCATACGAGGCCCAAAAGTATTTCAATCTGCCTTGTTTTACTGAACGATCCATACCAGGGTTGTGCAACACCTGTAACATCGGAACTCCTGTAAGCTACTTCACTAGTGGACTGTGGAATTACTACCTGGTTAATAACTCTTCTGCTAGAGTACCAGTCTCGCTGTTCGATGACATTAATTCTTTGTTCATGAGAAAGTCACTAATGGGTGCTGGTGCTTCACAGTCAGACTAAGATCTTCCTGACATGAATCGAATCACAACCAGACCCCATGATCTTGTTCGTTGAGCATTCTTTACAATCCTCAGCACAAATGGAGGTCTGCAGTTACAGACTACCAGCGCGATAAGGATCATGCGACTAAATTGACTTGCCAGGTAAATGCTCCAAAGGTGGGGATGAACTCTTGGATATCCAAGGTCCACTAGCTAACCTTCAGTAGTTGTTTTGTTCTGGAATAAGGGTATCAGTGAGCATGATCTGTCAAGACATGAACATAGTACTGATAAATAATGTCTCGGAAGTGCTTTAAAACCATAGCTATTGCTAAAGCATCTTGCTCAGTTACTGTATAATTACTTTCAGCCTTTGTAAGACTCGGCTAGCAAATTGCAACTGCGTTTGTACTTGCCTCGGGTCTTCTGAGCTAGTACGGCTACCTATTCCAATTGAACTAGCATCAGTTTGTCAGATAGAAAAGGCTTAGAAAAATCTGGAAATTTCAATGGACAGATGTTAGCTTTTTCTTTAGAGTTTGGAAAAGCTCTTCTTACGGAAGGTCCCAAACAAAAGGAGCATCTTTCTTAAGCAACTCAGTAGAGGACAGCTATGAAGAAAAATAGGCGAATGAAAGATCTATAATAAAAACCTGCTAACCCACAAAGATCTTACGGCATCAGCAGTTTTGGGAGTTGAAAATTTAGTACTGCATTACTTACTTTGGTCAGTCGTAACCCCTCACCCTCCCTAGGAGTTGACTACGAGGGACCAAGAAACTTAATTTCTATCTGAAAAATTACATTGGACAGTTGATCTTTAAATTGGCTTCTTCAAGCTTACCGAGTACAACATCAAGGTACTTTTCAAGTGTGTATCCACTCTTAGACCATGACGATTAACGTCATCCTAAGTAACACCATAAGTTGCATTAACCTATGAGACCCTAAAGATATTAGTCCATGAGCCTTGAGAACGTGATAAGGGGAAGAACGTAATCCAAATGCCATACGGAAGAAAGTGATAATGACCTGTAGGAGTGGAGAATGCAGTTAGTTCTTGGCTGTCCTCGTGAAGAGGACTTGCAAAACCCTTGTAACAAATCTAGGGTTGAAAAGGCTTTTGTTATCTCCGATATTACGTAAAAGATCACCCATACAGGGGAGTGAAAGCGATCTGGAAATGTCATTCACATTTAACTTCCCCTCAAAGTCAATTTACTGGACGCCAAGTACCATCTTCTTAGGTACTAGTATCAAGGTGCATTCCACGGGAATTGCTAGGTGCCATAACTCCATCGTCAACCATTTGATTGATCAATTCTTCTGCGACAGCAACTTGTGAATGAGGAATTCTGTATGCGTATGTAAGATAGGTCTAGTACCAGGTTTCAAGTGAATACGGAATGGGACAATAAGTTTCGTTATAAACCCCATCTTCATCACCTGGTAAAGCAATGGCATTTACGACATTTGTTCAACAGAGTCAACAAACGCTTGACTTCATCTGGGAAGTCAGTGGGAAGCTTAGTCTTTATCTCAACTGGTTGGAACTGATTATCCAGTGCCAGTGGATGAAGGTCTCCCCTGGCAGAAATATCACCGACCCACGTGTCAGGTGACAACTCATCCTCTACCTGAACAGGGTAAGGAAGTGAACAAGGTCAAACAAAGATGGTATTTGCCCTGAGCGAACACTGTGACCAGAAGTGGTTGGCCAGGTAGAAATGGATCTTACAAACTCTTACAACATGAAGGATGGTTCAACAAATAGACCTTTACTTTGCAGGAATCACTGTCAACTAGGACGTTATCACCATCTGAAATACACAAGAAACAACTACAGACACTCCTAAGTGAGAGCACTAGCCGCAACAGAAACGTCTTTCTCAGATGGCATGTGACATCAACAAGAGATGGCATTACTAGTTGCAAGTAACTGTTTTCCGACAAGACAAGGCGTCCCCTGGGGAGAACTACTATACTACTCGAACTAGCAGCATGCAGGGATAGGTGAGCACTCAAGACAATCAGAGCTTCCCTCGGACACTGAGGCATCGACTATCCTGCAAATTCCTAGGTAAAGGTGGAACACTGATGGGAAGTGACAGAATAACCAGAGCCTGACCGCTTGGGTACGCTACTGGAGAATGCATTGCCTTGTAAGGACTTAATCCGGACATCATACTCTGCAGCAGAATAACCGATATCTGATCCAAGCTGTAACCCCAGAATGAACGTATCAAGTCGTCAATTTGTGCATGCCATCGATAAGGGTCGAGCACAATGCGTAAGTCCCTCGCATGGACGCAAATCCCATAGAAGTCACCATGTAAGTAAGTCTGGTCGACAAGAAAGAAAAAACAGTGAAGTCCTCTACCTTGATAGAAAAGGTTAGGGAAGTCCGACCTCGCACGCATGTGATAACCAGATACTCCACTAAGGGAGAGACACAGAGTCGTTCTACGAGAAAGGACATGTCGTAACTTCTTATCCTAAACAAACTAGACCAATAATATTGATTTGCGCACCAGAGTCCATGAACAAATTGAACGGCGCATTATAAACAGATGCGCACTATTGGGCCTTGGTTGCATTGAAGTTAATTGTGCAAACAAAAGGTGGATTGTCATCAAAAAGAACTTGTTCTACTACCATCCCCAAAATCATCTATGTTCAGGCAACATGTGAAGCAACATCATCAGCAGGTTTGTCATTCCGAGACAGCTTAAGGCTTTCAAAGGAATTGTGAACTGGGATGGTGAACTCATTATACACCTACTTCCACCATGGGACGTTTGACTGGGGCGCTCCGAATTCCCCCGAATTGGAAGAACGACCCTGGTTCTGGTTAGTTTGAGAATTGAAAGAATGAGCCTGGTTCTGGTTTTTTGAAAACCCACGAGATCTGTTTCCTCGACGGTTTCTGCTGTTGGAACGACCACGGAAAGATCTAGAGTACTGAAGGTTATAAGGCGCATTAACACTCAGATGTGTCATGTCATGTATTCTATGATCAGTACAGTAGGGAAGAACTGAGTAACTCATCATCATACGCGTCCCTCTTAGGGTAACTTATCAGACAATTAATTGCAATATGGTCCACGGAACCCACAGTATAACAATCGTCCGCCGACTATGGTTACTGAATGTATATGAATCTACGAGGTGTATAACGACCTCTGTTCACTGTTCTTGATGATTCTCTGAAGAATGGTTATGACGACCCCGATTTGTCTCTCTCTGTGCGCCAAACAAGAGGTGGGGTGCAGACTGAGGCATAATGTGTGACATTACTTTTAAAAATACAAGGGAAAGTAACCCTTGGTTCGGCACAAGGAACGTACACGACATGATATAAGGCTGCAAGTGGTTCCATCTATACAGTTTGGAGGATCAGCCCAAAAGCACACACAGAAGCAGTGGCATAGTTCTTTTAATTGTCCAAAAGCTGCTATTTTAGCAATTGATTCTGTAAATGTTTAGGAGCCTCTTCAGTGAGAAAAGATGATGATGGACAGCATTGGATAAATGATGATAAAAGTTTGGTCTAATCTAACAGCAAATGCAACTCAACGAATTCAGTACTCATGGTGTAGCATTCACTAGTTCCCTAAGAACAACATATGGATCAGCTGTTTTATAACTGGGACAAAGGAAAGAAGAATCAGTTCCTCATATTGTGACCACTTAGTAAGCATTCCTGAAGTCCTCGCATATCAAGGAGATCAACAACGTGAACACAGCAGGAGATCTAAAGAGCTTCTTATTCTTTAGCAAGTCTGATAAGGCCTTTCCTCTGAAGGGTGACCTTCAACTAGAGCAAATAGCACGAGAACTAATGGCTGCCAAACCATGCTTCAAGACTATGTACATGCCATATGAATAAAGGTAACGAGCATCAAGGGAATCACGAGTATAACTATAATATTATCTCCGGTGTCTGGGTCGGTCTGTCAGTCGAAAGGCACTGTGAGGGGGACCTGATGACAGGACCAAGCAGTAGCCTGAGAGGTCTAGAGTGTCGACAATTCACTAAAGTAACACTTACGTTAAATGTGAGACAAAATGGCAAAGTAACACTAGAACAAATAAGGCAAAAATAATGAAACAATAAAATGATATAAAATTCTAGAATTGAAATGAAAAGATATACAACTAATTCTGCAGGAGTAATATCACTGCAAGAGGAAGGAAAACTCAATTTAAGGACTATTGATCCAAGAAAAAAATTGACCATGAAATATTCAAGTAAAAATATACTGGAGACTGGCAATTAATTCAAAATGACTGTCTTTACTCTTGCAAATAAAGAAATTAATTTAATTAAATTTTTTAAATGCAATGTAAACATTATAAAATAAACTTACTAAATTGTGGTTTAACACTGGGAAATTACGTATTTTCTTTCTAAGAATGCATAGACAAAATTAAAATATAAATTCATAAAAATATCAATAAAAGAAAATAATTCCACTGGCAGAACAGTTCAAACAAAATAATTCACTTCAGAACAAGTGCAACATAAATAAGGTGTAGAAAACAATCACATGCAGTAATAAAGTGTCACTGGGAAAAACACAGGTAAAATAAAGAATTAAATTATGAAAAAAAAAAAAAATAAACTGATTGAGAACACTTTAAACTCTTTAATTGTAAATTAGACAAAACAATTTTACTCAAACAGAGTAAGGAAAACACTTTACCGTTAAAAGTAATTGGAATTGCAACAAGAGTGACTTTGTTCAAGAAGTATAAAAAAATGAAAAAACTAAAAACAAGGAACAAAACAGGTAATATAACACTTACAGATGACGGAGCCCACCTTCATTAAAATATATTCTTACAACAAAATGCCTGCTGAGGATACAACAAAATCTTGCTGTGACTGAACGACAAAAATTTGCTGGCAAAAATAATGGTACACAGTCCAGCAAAAAAATTAGAGGAATGAGACACTGCTGGCATAACGAAAAAAAAGACACAACACAAAGCAATAAATGGATAATTTAGTATACTGGGGTGAATATCACTGCATGAAAATACAATGACAATGGAGAATACAAACGCAGAAAGAAATACAATAAAAAAACTGAATCACTTCACACAGTGTGACTGACTGTACAAAAACTACACAATAATACTTACTACAGACTATAGCATAAGAAAAAAAAAACACAGAATAAAAATATAAGATAAGTGTGAAAACACTGAAAAATAGTGTAAAAATAATGAGTCAAAGAAATACTGCGTTTGCCACAGAAAAAACAACAAGGTTTAGAGTACACACAACAATTTACCTATAAATGTCCACAAGCACACAAATGACTTTAAAAAAAATGCAAGAAAAATGTACTCAAGAAAATTAACACTGGAGTCTGGAGTAGTAGACGGCGATAACTGGTGATGAGGAGAAGGGTGTAGGGTGTCCCGCGCGGTATACTGACGCCTCCTACATTTCAAAACACAGTTGTCAGGAAAGAAATGTGCTTTCTAGGAGAACTCACATAACTGGCTTATCGTTGGCCCAGCAACAATCCTCTGACCAATTATGTTGAGCCAAAACAGTACTAGGAACCCGGTACAAGGTGCAAACAACCACAGGTAGATGGGTGGAAGGCCTGGTGGAGAGGGTGGTGGGAGAGAAGTGGTGGTGTGAGACTCCTCGCGGGGTCTGCCGTGCACCGAAGAGGATAACCCGGGTGGTAGGGAGAGAGTGGTGGGTGGAAAACGCAGGCTGCCGCGCACTCACCCCAACACACACCCCACGAGGTTGCTTAACCCACCTATGGCCACAGGAATGGTGAAAAACACTCTTAGCATCCAACAGGGAGCACAAAGCGATATAGACAATACCGCAGATGAACTAGAGGCTTACTCACTTCTTACCTGCATGCTTACTTACACTCATCTCAGCTGGGTTAGAAGCTGGGGTTAGGCTGACTGGCTTCCCACCCCCCCCCCTCGAGAAATGGAATGACTGAAGACGTGTACTGATGCCACAAAGCACGGAGGAGCATTGAATGATAAGAGACAAGCTGGAATGATAGGCTGACTGCGTTCACTTCCACAGTCGGGCTTACTGACTGGCTTAATTTGCAAAAATCACGGGTCCAACCCTCGAGATTGAAGCATTAGCACACGAAACTAAGCCAGGAAGCTTGAAACGGCTCTGCAACAGGCTTCCAGGACAGCAGTTGTGGGGATAGCGGCTGCTGGCTGGTGGTACCGAGGGCAGTGGCTGGTGGGCGACGATTCACCTTATGAGGCCTGCGGCTACTCTTTCACAACAGTCTTCTAACGGCCTTGAATTAACCCTTAAAAACGTAAATCCACGCTCGCACAGACCGCGTAACACCATTTATTCATGATGGGAGTTCGATACGTGGATTAGGTAAGACATACTCACGTAGGCTGTTATACGTATAAATTGCTGTTATGGTGGAAGAGAGCCCTTGCCAGCCGTACCTATCTCCTTGGTTACACTCGTAATACTGACTAGCCGGCTGCAGTACCCTATGTGAGGGGGCCTTTGAATACTGCGAGGTCAGCACAATATGAATTCAGGTAGAGAACTCAGGCAGAGACGGTTGGTCGTTGAGTCAAAACGGGACGGTTACGGGTACTGGTTACTACTTGAGACTGGTAACAGGTTACTACTACTGAGAAGAGACTGTGAAACAAAAAACCAGTAACTGTTTTTGCATGATGGAAGGATTGGTGGTTTCTTTTTTCTGTCTCAAAAAACACGCAAGATGTAACAGGGAAATCTGCCTACTTACATCCTACTTACACTTTGGACACATACTTTCACAGACACGCACATGCATATATATATACATACACACACACACAAAAAAAAAAATACAAGAAAAACAAATATGGTCATAATAGAAATAACATGCATAGACATACAAATCAAAAAAAACAAACACAAAAAAAAACCAAAACCAGAAAACAATTACCAATAAAAAATATTTACAAAACAAAAAAAAAACAATACACAAAACATAAAAAATACAAAAAACAAAAAAAAAAAAACAAAAAAAAAAAATACACAACATAAAAACAAACAAACAAAAAAAAACAACATATACCACAACTCAAAAACACCACAAACAACAAAAAACACAAAAACCAATACAACCACAACATAAAACCATACTAAAACAGAAACTAAAAATTACAAAAAACAACACAAAATACCACGAAAAACCAACCAAAACCACCCAAAAAAAAAAACACAAATAAATCTAGGTTTTTCTCCTTTTTTTCTAAATAGCTCTCTTGTTCTTCTTTAATTTCTCAATTGGTCCCTTGGGGACGAGGAAAGATCTTTCCCACCGTAAAGCCATGCTGTCGTATGAGGCGACTAAAATGCCGGAGCAATGGGCATAGTAACCCCTTCACCTGTAGACAATTACTAAAAAAGAATATGAAGAAAAACTTTAATAAAAACTGGGATGCTTAAATGTGCGTGGATTTTCGTGCGGATGACAAAAACAGATGATTGCTGAATGTTATAATGAAAAAAATTTGGAAGCCCTGGCCCTAAGCCGAAAACAAAGCCTGAATGGGGTAGGAGAGTTTCAGTGGGGGGAATAAATGGTATGAATCTGGATATCTGAGAGAGTTAGAGCAAAGGAAGGGGTAGGCAGTAAATGTAAAATGATCAGGTTATGGAAGGAGAAAAATAGAATATGGACAAGTGTAATTCAAGAAATTAAGTGTAAAACCGGAAAAGGAAGTGATGCGAGAAGTGGTCATAATAAGCGTGTATGCACCTGTAGAAGAGAGGAATGCAGAGAGAGAGAGAGAATTTTGGGAGATTAAAAGTGAATGAATAGGAGCCTTTGAACCAAGTGAGAGAGTCATGTGGTAGGGGACCCTGATGCTAAAGTAGGAGAAAACTTTAAGAGAGGGTGAAGGTAGGTAATTTTGGGGTGCCATGTGTAAATGAAAATGGGAAACCCTTTGATTGAACTTGTATAGAACTGGGTTTAGTTTTATATAGGTAATAACATATTTACGAAAAAGAGGATAAAATAAGTATACAAGATATGATTGTGGGCGAAATGAAATATTTGTTGATTAGTATTGGTAGATAAAAAGACTGTTGAGTAGAACTTCAGGTGTACATGTTTATAGAGGGGCCACAGATAAATCAGATCACTTTCCTAGTTGTGGCTACAACTGATAGTAAAAGGTTAGATGGGATACAAGGTAGAAATAGAAGCAATCAGGGAAGAGAGAGGTGAAGGTTAATAACTAAAGATGAGGCAGTATATGGTAAGAAAAAACAGCTATTGTAGGATAGATGGGCTAATGAGAGCATAGGCAAGGGTGTCGAAGAGGTAAGGGAGGTTTAAATGTAAGTGTTAGAGTGTTTCAGCAGAAATTTTGTGGTTACGGAAAGTTCGTGCAGGGGGCAAGAGGAGCGATTGGTGGAAATGATGATGTAAAGAGATAGTATGGGAGAAAAAGTTAGGCATATGAGAAGTTATTAACAAAGTAGAAGTGAAGCACAGGAGGGGAAGAGTATATGGAGAAAAAGATAGAGGTTAATAGAGTGGTGAAGCAATGAAAAAAGAGAGCAATGAGCTGAGTGGGTGAGATGTTATCAACAATATTGTTTGAAAATAAGAAAAGTTTTGGAGTGAGATTAACAAGTCAAGAAAGCCTAGAGAACAAAATGGAATTTGTCCAGTATAAAAATAGGAGAGGAGAGTTATTAAATGGAGATAAGAGGTATTGGAAGATGGAGGTAACATTTTGAGGAATTGTTAATTTTTAGAAGATAGGGAACGTGATTTTGTATAGGGCAAGGAGGAAATAACTTTGGGGAGGAGGAAGAGCCAGTTTGATGGGGGGAAGTTGTGAGGCAGTGGGTAAAATGAAAGGGGGTAAGACCGGGGATTGTGGGATAAAGATAGAAATGTTAAAAAGCAGGTGGGATAAGTTTTGGAGTTTGGTGAATTTTTTAAATAAATGTATGGAAGAGGGAAAGGACCTGGGGTTTGGAGAAGCATCATTTTTCCTTTTGTATAAAAGGAAAAGGGGAAAAAAGAATTGAAAAAAATTAGGGGGGGGGAAAAAGTCGTTGAAAAACTGGAAAAGTGTAGGGAGATTTAAAATTTGAAAGAATTAAGAGTAAAGGGAGAAAGGATAGCAGATGAAAAAGGGAGGCTAAGGAAAAGGTGGGGGTGTGTGACCAGGTTTTTACAGTGAAACATTAATGAACATATTTAGAAAAGGCTAAAGGGGTCTTTGTGGCATTAGGGTTTTGGAAAAGGCAAGACGGGGTGGATGGGGGGGCAATGTGGAGATTTCAAGTGTAGGTTAGGAGGTGGGTTACGAAAGAGTGAAATTTTTACGGGGATAGTGGGCTAAGTTGGTTTTGGGGAAAAGAGGGAAATTTTTTCCCATAAAATCCCTTTAAAAGGGATGTGTGATGTCACCGGGTTTTGTTTAATATATTTATAGATGGGGTTGTAAGGGGGGTCTTGCAAAGACGTGGAGTAAAAGATAAGAATCAACAAAAAGTGGATTTTTCCAGCGCCTTTGTGAGACACTGTGCTCGGGGAGATTCTGAAAAAATTGCGAGTTGGGGAAAATTTTGGGTAGGGTGGCAAAAAAAAAAATTTAAAGGGTGAATACAGGAAAGAGAAAGGGTTTATGAGGATAACAAAAAGATTAGGTGGATGAAAGTTTGAATACAATTGGGGGGAGGAGTATGGGAGGTGAACGTTTTTCAATATTTGGGAGTGAGTGTCAGCGGAGGGGTCTAGAAAAGAGAGGTGAATCATAAAATTGATGGGGAAAAAAGGTGAGTGGTGCACTTAGGAGTCTGTGGAGACAAAGAACTTTGTTTTTGGGGGGCAAAAGGGGAATGTATGGAGTTAGTTTCCCCAACGCTCTTTATGGGTGAAGGTGGGTAGAATTTTTGCGCGAGGAAAGGCTGGAGGCATGGAGATGTCTGTCTGAGGGGAATGTTGGTTGAATATAAAGCAAGATTCGTAGTTTGGAAGTTAGGAGGATGCGGATTACCAAAAAATGTTGCCAAGGGCTGAGGAAGGGTTTGAGGGGTTCGGGGCATTAAGAGAATGGAGCGTAAAAATGACTTCAAGAGTGTATCGTCTGTTGGAAGGAAAGGCGGGGTTAGGGGTCCCTAGGAAAGGTTTGGGGGAGGGGGTAAAGGAGGTTTGTGTGCGAGGGCTTGGACTTCCACGGCATGCGTGAGCGTGTTTGATAGGGTGAAATTAGACAATGGGGTTTTAATACTTGAGTGGTTGGGTGACAAAGAAAAACTTATGAAGGGGTTCAGGGAAACCGGCAGGCCGGGCTTTAGTCCTGGAGTGGGGAATTTTCAGTGCCTCACTCTAAGAAGGGTGTTAATTTTCAGTTTTAAAACTGTAGTGTAGAGCACCTTCTGGAAGAATGTGGGTAAAGGGTGAAAGTTTTTTTTTTTTCGGGGCCCCCCTGCCTTGGGGGAAAACGCCAGTTGATAAAAATATAATATATATATAAAATAAAAAATAAATATATAAAAATTATATATAATATATATAATATTATATATAAATATATATATATATATAAATAGCAGGGAACTTTAAACAAAATTTTAAATCTATAGATATAAAACATAATTTTTGTTGGGCTTCAAAAATTCCCGGGGAAAGGGGTTTGAACAGTTCTTATAAAGTTTAAAAAAAAAAAATGAACGTCCTTTTAGTTAATCTTTTAAAGAAAATATCCCCGAAGAAAGACTTTCAATGGCTAATCTGGAATGCTTAAATTTTTTTGGGGATTTCTTCCCCAATTTTTGCTGTCACCCTTATCAAGGTAAAATTTTAAAGTGCTCCAAAAAAAATATTTAGAACAAACGCTTACCCCCTTTGCGTGGCTAAAATACAGTGAAAAGAAAAACATTCATTGGTGGGCGTTCTAAAAGTGTTTACAATCCAGATAATGCTAAAATAAATCTTTTTTTGTCATTCTTTAGTAACAAATACAGAAGATGGTACAAAACTGACATAAGAAGATCCTCAAGCCTTTTGGTACTAAGCAACAAATGATTAAATCTCTAGACTGGGCTATTGTGAATACCTTGCCAGGTGCATGTATGCTTGCCTAGGTGTATGTATGACTAAATAAGAACATGTATGCTTGCCTAGGTGTATGTATGACTAAATAAGAACATGTATGTTTGCCTAGGTGTATGTATGACTAAATAAGAACATGTATGCTTGCCTAGGTGTATGTATGACTAAATAAGAACATGTATGCTTGCCTAGGTGTATGTATGACTAAATAAGAACATGTATGCTTGCCTAGGTGCATGTATGACTAAATAAGAATATGTATGCTTGCCTAGGTGTATGTATAACTAAATAAGAACATGTATGCTTGCCTAGGTGTATGTATGACTAAATAAGAACATGTATGCTTGCCTAGGTGTATGTATGACTAAATAAGAACATGTATGCTTGCCTAGGTGTATGTATAACTAAATAAGAACATGTATGCTTGCCTAGGTGTATGTATGACTAAATAAGAACATGTATGCTTGCCTAGGTGTATGTATGACTAAATAAGAACATGTAATGCTTGCCTAGGTGTATGTATGACTAAATAGAACATGTATGCTTGCCTAGGTGTATGTATGACTAAATAAGAACATGTATGCTTGCCTAGGTGTATGTATGACTAAATAAGAACATGTATGCTTGCCTAGGTGTATGTATAACTAAATAAGAACATGTATGCTTGCCTAGGTGTATGTATGACTAAATATGAACATGTATGCTTGCCTAGGTGTATGTATGACTAAATAAGAACATGTATGCTTGCCTAGGTGTATGTATAACTAAATAAGAACATGTATGCTTGCCTAGGTGTATGTATGACTAAATATGAACATGTATGCTTGCCTAGTCAATATACATAAACCACATAGTATTAAAACAAAATATTTCATCACATATTTCTTATAAAATCTACTTTAAAGTCTCTAAACTAAAGCCTCGACAGTTTACCCACAGCTATTCCAAATCTTTGGTCGTAGTATGAGTTAAACAGCAATTTTCAGTCAATAATGCAAAGCTGCTGTTTTAAGATGCAGTTTAGTTATCATTTGTCAAAGGCACTTGTCGATAAGATACTTGGCCTCTTTGGTGTGTGTGTGTGTGTGTGTGTGTGTGTGTGTGTGTGTGGTGTGTGTGTGTGTGTGTGTGTGTGTGTGTGTGTGTGTGTGTGTGTGTATTTGTGTGTGTGTTTATATATGTGTGTATGTACTCACCTATTTTTACTCGCCTGTTTGTACTCACCTATTTTGGTTGCGGGGG
>NC_069402.1:35999158-36001658 GCF_026875155.1 Cherax quadricarinatus
GATCCAGACACGCTGTTGGGATCCCAGGACACGCTGTTGGGATCCCGGGACACGCTGTTGGGACCCAGGCACGCTTTTGGGTCCCAGGACACGCTGTTGTGGACCAGGACACGCGTTGTGGATCCCAGGACCCTTTTTGGGGACCCCAGGACACGCTTTTGGGGGATCCTGGGACACGCTGTTGTGTCCCGGGACAACGCGTGTTGGCCCAGGACACCTGTTGTGGATCCCAGGACACGCTGTTGTGGATCCCGGGACACGCTGTTGTGGATCCCAGGGACACGCTGTTGTGGATCCTAGGACACGCTGTTGTGGATCCCAGGACAGCTGTTGTGGATCCTAGGAAAACGCTGTTGTGGATCCCAGGACACGCTGTTGTGGATCCCAGGACACGCTGTTGGGGATCCCAGGACACGCTGTTGTGGATCCCAGGAAACGCTGTTGTGGATCCCAGGACACGCTGTTGTGGATCCCAGGACACGCTGTTGTGGATCCTAGGACACGCTGTTGTGGATCCCAGAAAACCTGTTGTGGATCCTAGGACACGCTTTTGTGGATCCCAGGACACGCTGTTGTGGATCCCAGGACACGCTGTTGTGGATCCCAGGACACGCTGTTGTGGATCCCAGGACACGCTGTTGTGGATCCCAGGAACACGCTGTTGTGGATCCCAGGACACGCTGTTGTGAATCCTTGGACAGGCTGTTGTGGATCCCAGGACACGCTGTTGTGGATCCCAGGACACCTGTTGTGGATCCCAGACACGCTGTTGTGGATCCCAGGACACGCTGTTGTGGATCCCAGGACACGCTGTTGTGGATCCCAGGACACGCTGTTGTGAATCCCAGGACACGCTGTTGTGGATCCCAGGACACGCTGTTGTGGATCCCAGACACGCTGTTGTGGATCCCAGGACCGCTGTTGTGGATCCCGGGAAACACGCTGTTGTGGATCCCAGGACACGCTGTTGTGAATCCTTGGACAGGCTGTTGTTGACCCTGGACACGTTGCTATGATCCCTGGACATAATGTTATGGACACAGGACATCCTGTTATAGACCCCTGGACACGTTGTTATGGACCCTAGACACAATATTATGGACATTTGGACACGTTGTTATGGACCCCCTGGACACGTTTTTTATGGACCCCCCTGGACACGTTGTTATGGACCCTTGGACACACTGTTGTGGGCCCTTGGACACGTTGTTATGGACCCCCTGAACACGTTGTTATGGACCCCCTGGACACGCTGTTATGAACCCTTGGACACGCTGTTATGGACCCATGGACACGTTGTTATGGACTCCCCTGGACACTCTGTTATTGACCCCTGGACTCGCTGTTGTGCACCCCCTGGACGATTGTAGGGACTCCTTGAAAACGCTGTTATGGACATGCAACACACATTCCCTCGGGGAAGTGGACGCCACACAACAAATTACTGGCATATAAAACCGGTGTTTGTCAGTCAGCCGATTGGCTTCGCTTTCATACGTTCGCTCACCGTAATTTTAGTTTTTGTTATATATATTATATATATAAAATAATATATAATATATATATATATATTATATATATATATAATATATATATATATATATATATATATATATATATTATTATAAATATATATGTTCCCGGAGGTTAAATTGTTTATTTTTTTTTCAAAACGGGAGTTTCCGGCCATTTAAAATATCTATTACAGAAAAATCCGCGAGTACTCGCTTTCAGCCCAACTTTGTGTGGCGTTGTCGTCGTGGTTTTATATGTATCTATTCTGTATTTTACTTAGCTAATTACGCACTCAGCAAAAGTGGATGTATGATGTTGCATTTCCATTATTTCGGACTAGTTTTATTATGTCTGCGGGGAAAGGGAAAGAAAAGGGGGGGAGGGTAAAGGATTTTTGTATTTTTATAGTTAAATAATTTTTAAAAGTAATCATAAAGGGGCGGGAAATGAGAGGTAAAAAATTCTTTTTTGCGTTCCACACTCTGTTGGCTCAGAAAAAACGTTGGAGGGAGAGGGACACTCTGCAGCTCTGGGAGCTTTTTGGGGAAATGACTCTGCGGATCTCGATTTGGGGGGTGAACCGAGGATCTCTGCACTTTGGGGAACCGAAGTTTTCTGAGACATGGGAGACACTCTGCATTTCTCTGACACGTTTGGGGGGACCTGTCAGCTTTGGGGCGTTAGAGGGACACTGGGAGCCTCTTAGACATTAGGGGGCTTTCTGCAACCTCTGAGATTTTGGGGGGGGCACTCTGCACTCTAGAATGTTGAGGGATATTCTCGCTCCGAGACAAGGAGGACATTCGCAGCTCCTGAGATGTTGGGGGGATGGGGCACTCGTAGTTCTCTGAGACGTTCCAGGGTTTTTGTAGCGATTGAAACGTTTTTAGAAAGCTCTGAAGCCGTAAGGGTTTCCGAAAGGCCTGTACTCTGTGAAGCGCTTACAAAATTTTGAAGCCTGTAAAATGTTCGGGGGAATCTTTAA
>NC_069402.1:36004158-36006658 GCF_026875155.1 Cherax quadricarinatus
TGCCTGCCTGCCTGCCTGCCTGCCTGTCTGCCTGCCTGCCTGCCTGCCTGCCTGTCTGTCTGCCTGTCTGCCTGTCTGTCTGTCTGCCTGCCTGCCTGCCTGCCTGCCTGCCTGCCTGCCTGCATGCTTGCTTGCTTGCCTACCTGCCTGCCTGCTCGTTCGCCTGCCTTCTTGCCAGCCTGTCTGCCTGACACACCAGTGACCCCAGGCACTTTTTCCCCCCTCACTAGATGCCCGCGCCGAGGTGCTCATGGAATATATATTGTTACTTCAGAGGGGAGGGGAGTTGAGGGAGGGGGTGGAAGGTCGTGTCAGAGAAGTAGGGGAGTCGTGTCAAGGGGTAGAGGGGAGGTGGTGGGGGTGGGGGCAGTGTCGGGGGTGACGCTCCTCAGTATTCCACTTCGTATTCGTGGTTTATGGGCGAGCATTCCCGCCAAGCGCCACCCTCGTATTTCATGGCTAGACCTCCTCCTCCGCTTCGCCAATATGGCTTTGTGTGTGCCTTTGATCCGTCTTGCCCGGGTAATGGTGGAGATGCAAGAAGGATGTTGCCCGCTTTTCCGCCACAACAACGATTGAACCTTTTATCGTTCTATTCCTTTTTTTTCAGGGCAGTGCGAATACAGCAACAATAAGGGTTTAATCTCTCTCTCTCTCTCTCGTATCTCTCTCTCTCTTCTCTCTTTCCCCTCTTTCCCCTCCTCTCTCTCTCTCTTCTCTCCCCTCTCTCTATCTTTCTTTTTAGGGTGGTGCGAACACAAGAATGTTTTTGTAACTATTTTTTTTAGGACGATGCGAATACAACAACAACAACAACAGCAACATGGGTTTAATCCCTTTTATTTTTTGGACAGTGCGAATACAACATGGGTTTAATAACTTTTTAGGACGATGTGAATACAACAACAATACGGGATTAATAACTCTTTTTAGGGAGGTGCGCATGCAACAACAACAAGGGTTTCATAACTTTTTTTTTTAGAACGGTGCGAATACAGCAACAGCAGCAACAAGGGTTTAATAACTTTTTGGGTCGATGGAAATTCAACAGAAAATGGTTAAATCTCTTTTGACTGGGCTATTGTGAATACCTCGCCAGGTGCATGTATGCTTGCCTGGGTGTATGTATAACTGAATAGGTGCATGCATGCTTGCTTAGGTGTGTGAATAACTCACTAGGTGCGTGCATGCTCGCGTGTACCTCGCTAGGTTAACCTGTGTAGAGCTTTGTTAAGTCAGTGATCTGAGAAAGCTCTTTATTAAGTCAGTTCTGCACCGGCATTTTTTCTTTATTACTGTCGGCAGTATTTTGTTGCTTCTCGTGAAAAACTTCGTTATATTTGATGCCTTCGATATACCTTTGATGAGTTTTGAGAGTCTTTCTACTCCCGTAGCCCGGCCATGGGCCAGGCTCGTCTTGTGCTAGCCTGATCAACCAGGCTGTTGCTGCTGGAGGCCTGCTGCCCCACATATCCATCACAGCCTAGCTGATCTGGCATCTGTTGAAGATACTTGTCCAGCTTCCTCTTGAAGACTTCTACACCTGTTCCAGCAGTGTTTCTGACATCTTCTGGTAAGATGTTGAATAATCTGGGACCATGGATGCTGATAGCGTTCCCTTCTTGTGCCCACCGCACCCCTGCTTTTCATTGGGTTTATTTTGCAGTTTCTCCTCTATCTCTCACTCCAGTATATTGTTAAGACAGTGTGCAGATTTGGGACCAGGCCCTCTAGTACTTTCCAGGAATTGGGAATTATCATGTATCTCTCTCTCTCTCTCTCTCTCTCTCTCTCTCTCTCTCTCTCTCTCTCTCTTCTCTCTTCCTATCCTCTCTCTCTCCCTCTCCCCTCTCTCTCTCGTCTCTCTCTCTTCTCTCTCTCTCTCTTCTTTCTCTTTCCCCTTTTTCTCTCTCTCTCTCTCCCCTCCCCTCTCTCCTCTCTCTCTCTCTCTCTCTCTCTCTCTCCTCTCCACTCTTTTCTCTCTCATCCGCCTCTCTCTCTCCTCCCCTCTCTCTCTCTCTCTCTTCCCCTCTTCTCTCTTCTCTCCCTCTCCTCTCCCCTCTCTCTCTCTCTCTCTCCTCTCTCTTCTCTCACTCTCCCTCTCCTCTCTCTCTGCTCTCTCTTCTCTCTCCCCTCTCTCTCTCTCTCTCCTCTCCTCTCTCTCTCTCCCTCCTCCCTCTCCTCATCTCTCTCTCCTCTCTTCTCTTTCTCTCTCTCTCCCCGGTCCAGTAAGCACATATTTAAGACCTTAGGCGTTCCCAGTAAATTAAATGCTTTATTGGCTCTATGCGGGCCGTAAACGATACCTGTATCTGTTCAAGCTATGATATTTCTCCTTTTCTTAGCGGGGCTGTCATTACTGAGCAATATTCCAAATGAAGGAGCACTAGCATTATTTTCCTTGTTTTGAAGGTTCCCTTTACCCACTCTATCATCCTTCTGGCTGTCGTTACCTTTGTCTTAATGAGTTCTTTGAAAAGAAGGTCAGCTGAGATAATTA
>NC_069402.1:36009158-36036658 GCF_026875155.1 Cherax quadricarinatus
GAAAGAGAGAGGAGGATGACCCAGCAAGACTGGATCTTGTGTTCACCCTGAGCAGTTCAGACATTGATTACATCACTTAGGAGAGGCTCCTTGGAGCTAGCGATCACGTTGTTCTGAGTTTTGATTATATAATACAGTTACAAGTGGAGAGGGTTACAGGAATTGTATGGGAAAAGCCAAGCTCTAAAAGGGGAGACTACACAGGTGTGAGGAACTCCCTGCAGGAGGTTCAGTGGGACAGTCAGTAAACGAGATGATGGAATATGTAACAACAAAGTACAAGGAGGCAGAGGAAAGGTTTGCTCCCAAGGGCAATAGAAATAATAGGAAAACCAAAGCGAGTCCTTGGTTTACCCGAAGGTAGAAGAGCCAGAAACGAGTATGCACAGATAAGGAGGGAGGCCCAGGGACAGTAACGAAAAACGACATAACATCGAAAGTCAAGTCTGACCCGAAACTGCTGTATAGCCACATTAGGAGGAAGACAACAGTCAAAGACCAGGTGATCAGGCTGAGGAAAGAAGGTGAGGAACTCACAAGAAACGATCAAGAGGTATGTGAGAAGCTCAACATTAGATTTAAGGAAGTATTTACAGTGGAGACAGGAAGGCCTCTGGGGGGACAGAACAGAAGGAATACCATCAAGGAATGTACCAACAAGTGTTAAATGACATACATACAAATGAGGAGGAGGTGAAGAAGCTGCTAAGGGACATCGATACCTCAAAGGCAATGGGACCGGACATCTCCCGGTGGGTCCTTAGAGAGGGAGCAGATATGCTGTGTGTGCCACTTACCACAATCTTCAACACATCCCTGGAAACTGGGCAACTACCTGAGGTATGGAAGACGGCAAATGTAGTTTCCATTTTTAAAAAAGGAGACAGAAAAGAGACACTAAACTATAGACCTGTGTCACCGACGTGTATAGTACACAAAGTTATGGAGAAGATTATCAGGAGGAGAGTGACGGAGCACCTGGAACGGAACAAGAGATATAAACACCATCCAGCACGAATTCATGAAGGCAAATCCTGTGTCAAAAACCTTATGAGTTTTATGATAAAGTAACAGAAGTAAGACACGAGAGAGAGGGCGGGTTGATTGCATCTTCTTGGACTACAAGAAGACCTTTGACACAGTTCCTCACAAGAGATTAATGCAGAAGCTAGAGGATCAGGCGCATATAACAGGAAGGGCACTGCAATGGATCAGAGAATACCTGACAGGGAGGCAAAAACGAGTCATGGTACGTGATGAGGTATCACAGTGGGCACCTGTGACAAGGGGGGTCCCACAGGGGTCGTCCTAGGGCCAGTGCTATTTCTGGTATATGTGAATGACATGAGGAAGGGTTAGACTCAAAAGTGTCCCTCTTCGCAGATAGTGTGAAGTTAATGAGGATAATTAAATCAGATGAGGATCAGGCAGGACTTCAAAGAGACCTGGACAGACTGGACACCTGGTCCCAGCAACTGGCTTCTCAAATTTTAAAACCTCGCCAAATGCAAAATCATAAAGATCGGGAAGGGCACAGAAGACCGCAGACGGAGTATAGGCTGGGTGGCCAAAGACTGCAAACCTCGCTCAAGGGAGAAAGATCTTGGGAGAGTATAAAACACCGAGAAATGTCTCCGGAACCCACACATCAACCCAATAACTGCTGAAAGCATATGGGCGCCGGGCAAACCTGAGAACAGCGTTCCGATCCCTTTAAAGAAAGGAATTGTTCAAGACACTGTACAACCGGGTGTACGTCAGGGCCCATACTGGAGTATGCAGCACCTTTTGGAACCCGCACTTGATCAAGCACGTCAAGAAATTAGAGAGAGTGCAAAGGTTTGCAACAAGGTTAGTTCCCAGAGCTAAGGGAATGTCCTATGAAGAAAGGTTTAAAGGGGAAAAATCAGCCTGATGACACTGAGGACAGGGAGGTCAGGGCAACATGATAATGACATATAAGATTTCTGCGCAGAATAGACAAGGTGGACAAAGACAGGATGTTCCAGAGAGGGGACACAGAAACAAGAGTCACAATTGGAAGTTGAAGAGTCAGATGATTCATAGGGATTTAGGGAAATATTTCTTTAGTCATAGAAATGTCAGGCAGTGGAATAGCCTAGAAAGTGATGTAGTGGAGGCGGGAACCATACATAGTTTTAAGAACGAGGTTTTATAAAGCTCATGGAGCAGGGAGAAGAGAGAACCCAGTAGCAACCAGTGAAGAGGCGGGGCCAGGAGCTATGACTCGACCTGTCGCCCAACCCTGTGATGGATGGAGGTGTCAGCCAGCGTCCAACACGCAGGAAATAGTCCCATGCTAAGAGCTTGCCATTCTCCAAGGATAGATGGTGATCTCGTCAGGGTGGTTTGCTGAGTTTTGAATTAAATGGCTGCTATGATCGGGACTCTCTCTCGCTGGCACCCAGTTGTAGAAAGGGCTTCTCTTTATATCGTTGACTTCACTGTGTCCTGAGGGCCAACCTTGGTTTTTGGGAGCAGTTAAGACCATGAAACCATATTTGATGGGCTTACACCTCTCTGCAAATACACGTTTTTTTCTGTGTGAATTGGGGTAGCGAGCAGAGAGCCACTGCAATACAGAGATTTTAGGGTCAAGGCGTGTTTCCCATTGCCGAAATGGGAACTGATTGGAGGAAGTCCCCAGAGTGAAGTGCACCACAGCTTAAGAGATGGGCAATCTATCTGTTTAAATGTTGCATCCTTAAGCGTGTTGGAAAGTACCTTTTCAGCGAGGGGAACCATCCCAACTTGACTGTTTTGTGGGCCAGTGTTGCAATAGGTTTTGTTTTTTGGTGCAGCGAGAGCTCCCATTCAGTGATGGCACTGGCATAGCTGGGGTTCTGTATAATGTGAACCTTTATTGACAACGTTTCGCCCAAACATGCGCTTTATCAAGTCACAAACAGATCTACCTGGGTGAAAGGTACATGAGTATTTGTAGAAAGGAGTCAGTGGAGAATGCTGGTAGGTTGGATCTGAACCTGCATGTGGGCATTCTTCCGAGTAGGTGGATAGAGGGTAGGACCTTGTTAGCTAAAAAAAGAGATTGAATAAATATAATGAGTGTTCCTCCATTCTTATTCTTAAGTGGGATAACGATGAAGAAGTTTTTTAGCAAGGGGTTCAGCTATGCTTAGAAGCCATTGTTTTGGTTGAAGTTGTTGGATATACAGATAAGTGATGATTCATGATTCTGCGGTATTGTCTTCTTCTCTGGCAATAAGTCTTGCGTTTCTGTATTGATTAAAAGGTTGTGTGAATTTCGGTGTTGAGGGAAGACATGAAGAGGTTAATAACATCATCAAGAGGAGCCTCACAACACCTGGATGCCCAGCAGTGAAGCCACCCAACTAGCACATCTGATGATAACCAAAAGCGACCAGATGTTATCATCTTTAAACCTGGACAGACGACAAGTGTGGATTATAAATGGGGCACCCACACTGGCTGATACCTGTCCCAATACACCAAGAGGAAACTGCCAGCTTCAGAGTCCCAAAAGTCTAGAAAAATACCTTGAACTTGCCCATTAATATAAGTTTTTCCCCATAGGGTCAGAGTTTCGGGGCCCCACGGGGAAAAGGGGAAAATCTAATTCCCTTTAAAACAGCTGGGAAAAAGACTCATAAAGGTTTACTAGAAAACCCCAGTGAAGATAGTTTTCTATTCCACCCGGCCCTGGGCGCTGCTGTCCATTGGGGTAAGGGCTGTGTTATCCGGGGTACATGCCCCAGTTTTGAGGCCCCCAAATGAGTTTTTCGAATTGTAATCTGTGTTTAAACACCGACAATAAAAACACACACACACAACAACACAACACACACACAACACCACATACACAAAACGCCCCAAACATACACACACATACAAAAACCCCACATACACACACCCATACCCCAAAACACTTACACACGAATAAGTGATTTAAAATCATTAAAAAAACGCGACAATCGGGAAGGGACCCTGCCTCCGTGCCCAACCCGTAAAAACAAAAAAATGAAAGCATCCAATCCACTAACCAACAATCTCAAACCCCAGGCGCCCAGTGGAACTGGCAAACCCAAATTAATATATAAATAAAATTAAATAATTATATATAAATTTTATATATTTATATATTTTATTTTAGTTAAAATATAAATACATATATATTATAAAAAAAATTATATATATAAAAATAAATAAATATTATAATAATATAAATAAAAATTTATATAAATATATATATATATAATATATATAAAAATATAATATATATAAATAAATATATATATATCAATAAAATATATATATTATTTTATATATAAATAAATATATAAAATAATATCCAGGAGTGGGTTGGTAGACACAACCCCCCCCGGGGAAAGTACTACCGCCTGCCAGATTATCTTTGTGGGAGTTCAAATCGTGGATTGGGAAAAAATTTACTCACGTAGGCTGTTTATTACGTATAATTGCTGTTTTTTTGGAAGAGCCCTTCCCCGCCGAAACCTATCCCCCTTGGGTTACACTCGTAATACTGACTACCCGGGCTGCAGTACCATGTGGGGGGGCCTTTAAAATACTGCTGGGGTCAGCACAAAATAAATTTCATTTTTTTTGACTCAGGCAGGAAGGGTTTGGTTTTTTAAAGTCAACGGACGGTTACTGTAACGGTTACTATTTTAGATGGTAACTGGTTACTACACTGAGACCCTGGGCGACGCAAAACGTATGTGGGCCCGACATAAAACCCAAAACAAACTAGAGAGGGCAGTTTTAACGGTTTGGGGCGATTCTATAAAATTGTCAAAGTACACAACATTAAAACATTACTAATACATAATTAAACTTTGGGAATAAAAGCTTACTAACTAAAACCCGAAAATGCAATAAAAAAGGTTTAACTATAGAAACAACTTAAAACCAACAAAATGAAAAACGAACTCAACATTGAAAAAACAAGGAAAAAAAAACAAAAATTTTATCGATCGATCTGTTTTCAGTGTTTCCTACGTTTCCCAAAGGGGGGAATTAAACAAAGAAAGAGTGTATAAAAAAAAAAGGCAGATTCGGGGGCACGCAAATCTAGACTGTTAACTCTCAGAAGCGGAGAGAACACGAACACAAAAAAAAAAAAAATTCTTGAATACTGATAAGTTGATACGGGAAAATTCATCTATAAAATTTTATTTACTTTTAAAACCCCAAACTCTGCAAGGGGTTTTTAAAAAAAAAAATTTGCATATGGGGAATGGGGGGTTCTCGGGAGGTTAAACCGGGACATTGGCTAACTCATGCTGAAATTTGAGGCAAATCAAAATTTGGGAAAAGTTAAAATGATACTTGGGGTTTTCCCCTTACCTTGGGGTTACTAGGGAAAAAACGACTTTCGGGTTTTGATCACCCTGCCCGGGAAAACAGGGGAAGAGAGACAGGATCAGGGGGATTGTCGTGTCGGGTCACTTTAGTCGGGGTTTGGAACATCATTACCATAAACATACTAACTTCAAAAGACCAAATCCCGATTTTTTTAAACTGACCAGTAAAAAAACTCTCTAACCAAATACTTATTCCCAAAGTGTTATGTTAAAAACTACCATAAGGCCCAAACCAAACTTTTGATCAAGTTTTGGGAATTGCAGACTTTTTTTAAAGTTAATAACATAACTCTCGAACCTATTTTGATTTTGGATGGTTTTACTCGAGTTTTTTGCGACTCTTGAAATTCAGTTTGGGGATTTTTGAAGTGTTTACGGATTTTTTAAAAAAAACCACTTTGGCAAAACCGGTTAACGAGTTGCAAATGAAATCATCGGGGTTGAAATTTTGGTTTCGATTAAATACAAAAACCCTCATAAGGTAAACTTTATCAAACACCATACAATGCATAAGGTGGAGTGTCCCCCCTATAGAAAAAAATTGTAAGCAGAATTTATAGCAAAACTGCACATCAGGTAAAAACTTAAATCCCAATTTTTTCCCCTTTTGGGTTTGGGAAGGGGCTCTCAAGACATCAAGTATTTTCCCTTTTTGGTTCTTTTCCGCAAAACCCAATTGCGGGCGGGGAAATGGGGAAAAGGGTGGTTTTAGAGATCTTGTACAAGGTACAAACAAATTTTCAAGAATTTCATTACAAAATTTTCACCCCATTATCTTTTTAACTAGGGACAAAGGGGGGGGTATGCCTGCAGAAAATGCGTTCTTTAAACTTTTTAAAGCTATTGTCTGGGCAGTCTTTTACTCAATGGGAACAAACTCACAATTTCTGGTGAAATGGTCAAACCAAAACCCACACGATTTTTTTTACCTTGAACTTTTGGAAAATTTAAATTTAAAACAAATCTAGCGCAACTTTTCCCCCCAAAGGGTTCGCTAGTATTGGATACATTTTGGTTTGGGAAATTAGGACCATTAGCATTCCCTTTTTAAGTTGCATGCAGACATTTTACATTTCCTAACATCCCTCAGAAAAAATCATTTGGGCCATACGGGGCCAAAAGTATTTCAATCGGGCCTTGTTTTACTGAAACATCCATACCAGGGTGTCAAAAACCGGGTACATCGGAACTAGCGTAAGGTTTACTTCACAAATTACGGGAAATTACAAACTGGTTACCTTCTGCTAGGAGTCCCCAAACCCCGGCTTTTCGATACATTTAATTTTTGGTTCTTTAAAAAGTCACAAATGGGTGCTGGGGGCTTCAAAAATTCCAGAATAAAATTTTCCGGGAGCATGAATCGAAACAAAACCAAACCCAAAATGGGTCTTTCGTTGAGCATTCTTTACATCCTCACACAAAATTTGGAGGGTCTGCAGTTACTAAAACAACATGTCGCGATAACCCCATCTGCGCCCAACATTTGACTTTGCCAGGTAAATCCCAAAAAAGGGGGAAATTGAACTTTTGGGATAGTCAAGGTCCATCTAGCAAACCCTTTTCCAGTAGGTTGTTTTTTTCGGGAAAAAGGAAAAATCAGGGGACCCATGATCGCCCAAAAACATAAAACCAGGTACTGATAAAAAAAGTCTGGGAAAGTGTTTTAAAAAAGACCAAACTTTGCAAAAAAGCTTTTTGCTCTTTTACTGAAAAATTACGCACCTTTTAAAGGGAACTCGGCTAGCAAATGAAACTGCGTTTGTACTTTGCCATCGGTCTTCTCGGCTATACGCACCAAAGCCAATTGAACTACATCATTTTTTTTTCAGATAAAAAAGGCTTGGGAAAAACCAAAATTTTAAAAATTGGGGGTAAAGGGGGGGTTGGGGGGGCCAAGTTTTAGGGGAAACCTTTTTCCTTCGTAAAAAAAAAAAAAGCAATTTTTTTGGGAATGGGGGGGGGGGAGGCGCTTGGGGGGGTTGGGGGGGGGAAGGGGGGGGAAAACAAAAAAACCTTTTTTAACCCCCCAAAAGGGAATGGATCAGCTTTTGGGGGGAAAAATTTTGAAATTTTTAAAGATTCAAAAAACCCCTCAAAGGGGGACAAAGGACCAAGGAAACTTTTTTTGGGGATTGGGAAAATTTTCATTTTGAAGTTTGCTTTAATTGGGGGGGGGTTTCTTATTTAAACCCCCTCTCTAAGTCCAAGTGAACCAAGTTTTGGGGGAATTAGTTTTGGGTATGGGGAAAAATTTGATTTTTGAATAAAAAGGGTAAGGGGTTGGGGTATAAATGGGGGGGAAAGGGTTGAATTTAAATGGGGGGGGAGGGGGGTTAAGGGATTTTATTGGGTTGGGAAGGGTTTTTAAAGATTTTGTTGGGTAAGAGGGGATTGAAAAAACCTTGATAAATCTATGGGGAAAAAGTTTTGGGGTTAAAAAATTTTTAGAAAAATTTTTTTAAGTAAAGGGGGATTTTGGGAAAAGATTGGAATGGTTTTTAAATTTTTAAAAATTTAAATTTTATTTATAGAAGTCCAACCCATTTTATACAGTATAATGGTCCCATTAAAAGGGGGAAAATTGCAAAGGTGCAAACCCAAAATTAAATTTTGATTGATAAATTCTTCGGGCGACAGAAATTTTGTGAATGAGGCATTCTGTATCAGGTAGTAGATGGGTCTAGTACCGGGTTTTTCAAGTAATACAAGGACAATAATTTCTTTAAATAAAACCAAATCCTTCTCCCTGGAAAAAGCAATGGTTTTAACGAAAATTTTTAAAACAAGTAAACAAACGCCTTGACTTCATCGGGAAATCTTTTGGGAAAACAAAGGCCCTTTTACCCCAAAACCTGGGGGAAAAATTTGGGATCCAGTGAAAGGGATGAGTCTCCCTGGCAGAAATAAAAACCGCCCCAAATGGCCATGACAACTCATCCTCTACCTGAACAGGGTGGTTTATGAACAAGGCCAACAAGTTTGGAAATTTTCCCTAAAGGCAAAACACTTTGACCAGAATTTTGGGCCCAGGAAAAAGGGACCCTTACTACTTTTACAACTTTAAAGGGATGGTTCAACAAAAGACCTTTTACTTTTGCGGGAATCACTGCAACTAGGACTTTTAACACCATCGGGAACACTGGGAAAAACTACAACACTCAAGGGGAAAGCACTACCGCAACAGAAACGTCGGGTTGGGGGGCACTGGGGATTTTGGGACATCAACAAAAGGGCCTTACTAAAGAAAAGTAAATTTTTTCCGACCAAGGGCGTCCCCTGTGGAGAAACTAACTACTACCTGCCGAACTAGCAGGCATGTGGGGGGATTTTTGGGGCACTCAAGCAATCTGAGGGGCCTGGGGAAAAAAAGGGAGGGCCACGTACTTTCCTGCAATTTTTGGAAGGGTTAAAAAGGTGAAACACTGAGGGAGGGGAAGAATTCCCAAAGGGGCCTGACCGCTTGGGGTCCCTTTTTGGGAAAGGATTGGTTTGGAAAGGACTAATCCGGGAAACTACCCCGCACCCGTTAAAATTTTTTAACCAAGCGGGAAACCCCAGAAGGGAACGATAAAGTCGCAATTTTTTAATCCCAAACATAAGGTCAGCACAATGGAAAAGTTTTCGGCAGGGGAAACAAATCCCAGTAAAAGGGTCACCGGGGAAGGTAATCTGGTCGACAAAAAAAAGGGAAAAACATGAAGCCCCTACCTTGTTTGGAAAAGGTTAAAAGGGTCCAACCCTGGGGACACGCAGGGGGAAAAAACCAAAAACTCCACTAAGGGGGGGAAAACAGGACCCTTTCTACGAGAAGGACATTCTAAAACTTCTTAAACCCTTTAAAAACAAACTAGACCTAATAATTTTGATTTGCCCCAAACCAGAGTCCATGAACAATTGAACGGGCGCATTATAAACAAATGCCTGCCCCCTTTTGGGGGCCCCCCTAGGGTTTTGCTTGGTTTTTAAATTGCCAAAAAAAAAGGTGGATTGTCATCAAAAAAACTTTTTCTACTCCACCCCCAAAAATCACTAGTCAGCAACTGGGAAGCAACATCATCACAGGGTTGCCCTTTTCCCCGAGACTGCTTAAGGCAAAAAAGGGAAATTTGTAAAAGGGATGGTGTACTCTTATCACCTACTGTAAACCTTTGGAAAGGGTTTTGACTGGGGCCCAAAATTCCCCCAAATTTGGGGAAAAAACGAGCCGGGTTTCCCTTGGTTATTTTGAGAATTAAAAAGGAATGGGGCCGGGTTTCGGTTTTTTTTGAAAACCACGAATCTGTTTCCTCGAGGGGTTTTCTGGGGGTTGGAACGCCCCGGGAAAGATCTAGAGTACTAAAGGTTATAGAGAGATTACACTCAGATGTTTTCCATGTCCATGAAATTCAAATATAAGTACAGGGGGGAAGATCTAGTACTCATCATCAAAAGGGAACTCTCTTGGGTAACAATCGGGAAAATTTAAAATTTGAAAATAGGTCCACGGAAACCACAGTTATAACAATTCCGCCGACTATGGTTCCTGAAGTACTTTTGAATACAAACGGGGTTGTATAACGACTCTGTACACGGGTTTTCTTGATGAACCTAAAGAGGGTTTTGACGCCCCACGATTTGCCCCTCTGTGGCGTAAACAAAGGGGGTGCAGACTGGGGAAATATTGTGACATTTTTTTTTAATACAAGGGAAAGTACCCGGGGGGCACAAGGAACTTACTTTGATTTAAGGCTGCAAGTGGGTTCCATCGTTCAGTTGGGGAATCAGCCTCATAACACACACAAAAAAGGGGCTTTAAATTTCTTTTTAATTTTGCCCCAAAAACTGCTTTTTTAAGCAATTAAAATTCTGAAAAATTGGTTTTTAGCCTCTTCAGGGAGAAAAGATGATGATTGGCCCACCATTATAATGATGATAAAAGTTTGTCTAATCAAAACGCAAATGCACTAAACTTTCAGTACTCATGGGTAGCATTCACTATTCCCTAAGAACAACATAGGGAAATCAGCTTTTTTTACTGGGAAAAGGGAAAGAACGAATCAGTTCCCTCATATTGTGACCATTTTAATAATTCCTGAATCTCGCTTATAAAAGGAGATCAACAACGGAACAGAAAGCAGGAATCTATAAAGAGCTTTCTTTAGAAAGTCTAAAGGCTTTCCCTAAAGGGGGGAACCTTCAACAAGAGCATTAGCCCCGAGAACGAATGGTTTGCAAACCATGCTTCAAGATTTTAGTACATGGGCCTTTGGGAATAAAGGAAACCCGCCCCAAAGGGGAACACGGAAAAAACCCAAAATTTTTTCGGTTCTGGGTCGGCCTGTCCCCGAAAGGGAAAACTTTGAGGCCCTAAATGCCCGGACCAGCATTACCCTGAGAGGCCCGGAGTGCCCGACATTCCCCTAAAGTATCACTTGCGGTATGTGAGACAAAATTTGGAAAAGAACACAGAACAATTAAGGCAAAAAAAATAAACAATAAAAATGAATAAAATTCTAAAATTTAAAAATGAAAAGAATACAACAAATTCTGCAAAAAGTAAAAACACTGCAAGGGGAAGGAAAACCAAAAAAAGGGGACTTTTGGATTCAAAAAATTGAAAATTGAAAAAACAAGAAAAAAATTTTAATTTGGAGACGGGAAATTAAATTTCAAAATGAGCTGTCTTTACTCTTGCAAAATAAAAAAATTTAAAATTAAAAAATTTTTAAATCAATGTAAAAAGTAAAAAATTAAATTACTAAATTTTTAACGGGGAAATTTAAGTATTTTCTAAGAATGCATAACAAAAAATTTAAAATTTTAATTTTTTAAAAAAAATCCAAAAAAAAGAAAATAATTCACTCAAACAGTTCAAAAAAATTAAATTTACCTTCAAAACAAATTTCAACAAAATAAGGTGTAAAAACAATCACTGCAGTAATAAAGTGTCACTGGGGAAAAATCAGGGGAAAATAATTTTAATTTAAAAAAATTTTGAAAAAAAAAAATAAACTGGGGAACACTTTAACTCTTTAAATTTAAAATTTGACAAAACAATTACCAAACAGAGTAAGGAAAACACTTTCGTTTTAAAAATAAATTGGGAAAATTTCATCAAAGTGAATTTGGTTTTAAGAATTTTAAAAATTATGAAAAAAATAAAACCAGGAACAAAACAGGGAATTAACCCCTTACAGTACGGGGCCCCACAAACATTAAAAAATATTCTTACAACAAAATCCTGCTGTGGATCAACAAAATCTGGGTGTGACCCGATACCCACAAAAATTTTTCTGGCAAAAAATAATGGACACAGTCTTCAAAAAAAAATTTAAAGGGAAAGAGAAACTGCTGCATACGAAAAAAAAACACCCCATAGCAATAAAATGGATAATTTAGTAAACTGGGGGGAAAACACTGCATGAAATACAATGAAAAATGGGGAATACAAAAGGAAAGAATAAAAATAAAAAAAATTAATCACTTCACACAGGGTGACTGGGCTGGGAAAACCCCAAAACAATAATACTTTACACAAAAACCGAAAGGTGTAGCAAAAAGAAAAAAAAACAAGGGAAAATAAAATTTTAAGATAAATGAAAAACCTGAAAAAATATTGTTAAAAATAATGAGTCAAAAAGAATACTGGGTTTTTACAATGAAAAACAAAGGTTTAGATACACAACCCAAATTTTTCCCCTTTAAATTTTTTCCCCCAACCCCGACAAAATGTCTTTTAAATTTTTCAAAAAAAATGTCTCAAGGGAAAACTTAATTTCCCCTTTTGGGGTCTTGGAGTAATAGGAAAAGGGGGATTACTGGGATGAGGGAGAAGGTGTAGGGGGTCCCCGCCGGGGAATACCCGGGAAAAGCCCCCCCTACATTTCCCCCTTTTTGGGCAAAAAATGTTTCTTTTAAAGGGGTAACTCCTTCCCCCCCCCCCCTTTTTAAAAAAATCGTTGGGAACCAGGTAACCCTTTTCTTGGGGCCATTTATTTTAAAACCAAAACCCTACAAGGACCCCAAAAAGGGTGCAAACAACCCACAGGTAGAAAGGGGGGGATGGCTGGGGATATTTGTGGGAAGAGGTGGGACTTTCCCTCGGGGTGGGTAAAAGGCCGTTGGGGACCCCGGGGGGTGGGGGGAAGGGGGGGGGGTGGGGCCAGGGGTGCCGGGGGCAACCCCCCACTTTACCCCCAACGGGAAAATGGGTTTAAACCCCCTTTTATTTTCCACAGAAAAGGTAAAACCCCTCCCCTTTGCATCCAACAGGGGGCACAAAACGATATGACAATCCTCAGAGGAACCCGGCTTTCTTCTTACGCCTGGCTTACCCTTCCCCTGGTCTCCCCTTTGGGTTTTGAAAGCTGGGTTGCTTACTTGGGTTAAACCCCACGAGAAATTAATTGACTGGAAGAGTTAACGATGCACAAAGCACGGGGGACATTGGATGATAGGAAACAGGGTGGATTATAGGGTGACTGGCGTTCACTTCCAAAGTCGGGCTTTTCTGACTGGGTAATTGCAAAATCCGGTAAACCCTCGGGGAATTTAAGCCAATTTAGCACACGAAATAAGCCAGGGAAACTTAAACGGCTGCAACAGGCTTGCAGGGGCAGGTTTTGAGGGGAGTGCGGCTGCTGGCTGGTTGGGACGCCGGGGAGTGGCTGGGGGGCGAAAAATTTACCTTTTTACCCCGCCGGCTAAATCACAACCATACTTCTAAAAGCCTTGAATTAAACCCAATTAAAAAAAAGAAATCCACGCTCCACACCCCCGTAAAAACCATTTATCATGTGGGAGTTTCGATACGTGGGGGTTAGGTTTAAGAAAAAACTCTAGGAGCTGGCCCGGGAAATTTCGTATAATTGCTGTTTTTGTGGAGAAGACCCCCTTTCCAGCCGTACCTATCTCCTTTTGGGTTTCACTCGTAATACTGACACCCCGGGTGCAGTTTCCCTATGTGAGGGGGCCCTTTGAAACGCTGAGGTCAGCACAATAAATTTAGGTATGACTCAGGCAGAGACGTTGGGGCGTTGGTCAACGGAAAATTTACTTAACCCCCCGGGTTTAAAATTCCCCCTTTAACTGGGAACTGGTTAAATACACTGAGAAGATGACTGTGAAACAAAAAAACCCGTAACTGTTTTTTCATATGGAGGAATTTTGGTGTTTCTTTTTTTTTGTCTCATAAACAAAACCTGATTAACCGGGGAAAATCTTGCTAACGGGGGGGGGTTCCAAATTTTAAATTGGGGAAATTAAAGAAAAATTTAAAATATATATTTTTAATTTTAGGGTTTTTTTCCTTTTTTAAAAAAATCTTTTTCTTTTTTATTTTTCTCTATTGTCCCCTGGGGAAGTGGGGGAAAAAATCTTTCCTTTCCCTAAGCCTGCGGGTCCCTTTGAGGCCAAATAAAAAGCCCCGGGAAAACAATGGGCCCAGTAACCCCCCCTTTCTCCTGTAGAATTTACTAAAAAAGGGAAAAAGAAAAAAAATTTATAAAACGGGAAAGCCTTTAAATGCGGGGATTAGTGCGGATGACAAGAAACAATGATTTCTGATGTTATGAATGAAAAAAAAGTTGGGTGCCCTGGGCCCCAAGCGAAACAAAGCTGAAGGGGGGAAAGGGGAGGTTTTAGTGGGGGGGAAATTTAAAAGGGGTTTAAATGGAGAAAAAACTGAAGAGTTAGAGCAAAGGGAAAGGGGGAAACATAAAGTTAAATGCAGTTTTTGGAAGGAAAAAAAAGAATATGAATTGTAAATTCAAGAATTTTGTGGAAATTAAAAATAAAGGTTGGATGCGAAAGTTGGGCATAATAACGGTAAAGCACCTGGAGAAGAGAGGAATGCAGAGGAGAAAGAGATTTTTGGGGATTTTTAAGTGAAAAGTATTTTTGGGGCCTTTTTAACCAATGAGAGAGTAATTGTGGTAAAGGGGGCCTGAATGCTTAAAAAAGGAAAACTTTAAGAGGGTGTTGGGAGGGAAAATTTTTGGTGCCAAGGGGGTAAATGATAAGGGGGGGCCCTTTGGGTTTTAACTTTGTATAAAAGGGGTTTTTTATAGGAATACATATTTTAAAAAAAAATATAAAAAAATTTTACAAATATGAAAAAGGGGGGGCGAAATGAAAAGTAGTTTTTTTTTGGATTTTTATTTGGAGAATTTTTAAAAAACTTGAGTAAACCCTTTAGGATGTACATGTTTATAGAGGGGGCCCCAATAATCCCGATCCTTTCTTGTTGTGGGTAAAACTGAGAGTAAAAGGTAGATGGGATACAAGGGAAAAAGAAGCACAGGGGAAAAGGGGAGGGGAAGGTTTAAACTAAAAGAGGGGGAGTTAGGGGAAGATAAAACAGCTAATTTGGGGGATAGTGGGCAATGAGGGGGCATAGGGAATGGGGCGAAGAGGGATGGGGGAGGTTTTTAAAAAAGTTTTGTTAGAGTGTTTTCCCGAATTTTTTGGTTAACAGGGAAAATCGGGGCAGGGGAAAGAGGAGCGATTTGGGGGAATGATGATTTTTAAAAAGGTAGTAAAGGGGGAAAAATTAGCATATGGGGAAAATTTTAAAAAAGTAGAAGTGGGGCAAGGGGGAAGAGTATATGGAAAAAAAAGAGAGAGGTTTAAAAGGGGTGGTTTAAGCAATGTAAAAAAAGACAAATGAGAGAGTGGGTGAAATGTTAAACAACAAATTTTTTTTGAAAAAAAAAGAAAAAGTTTTTGGGGTGAGATTAAAAGTTTAAAAAACCTAGAGAACAAAAAGGGTTTTTCAGTTTAAAAAAAAGGAGAGGAGAGTTATTAAATGGGGAAAATTAGGGTATTGGGGGAAAAATGGGGGGGAAAATTTTAGGAATTGTTAAAAAGTTTTATGAAAAATAGGGAAGCTTGGGGATTTTTTGTGTAAAAGGGCAAGGAGGAATAACATCTTGTAGGGGGTGAGGAAGAGCCAGTTTTTGAAATTTTGGGGGTTTTGTACCGTAGTAAAATGAAAGGGGGTAAAAGGGAGCCGGGATTGATGGATAAAGGGAAAAAAATGTTAAAAGCAGGGGGGGATATATTTTATGGTTGGGGCAATTATTTTTAAAAAATGTATGGAAGAGGGGGAAAGGGACCCAGGGGTTGGCAGAAAAGCTGCATAGTTTTCCTTTTTATAAAGGGCAAAAAAGGGAATAAAAGAGAGTGCAAAAATTATAGGGGATAAGTCTGTTGGAAATATAAACCGGTAAAGTGGGATGGTAGATTTTTTAAATTGGGAAAAAATTTAAAATAAAACGAAATAGGAAAGCAATGAACAAGGACTATAGGGAAAGGGGAGGGGGGGTGGGACCATGGTTTTTCAGTAAACATATAATTTAACAGTATTTAGATTTAAAGGGTAAAGAGGTCTTTGGGGCATTTATGGATTTAAAAAGGGATATGACAAGGGGGGATAGGGGGCAATGTGGCAGAAGTTGCAAGTGTATGGTGTAGGATAGGTTCCCGGGAAAACAGTTTAAGAGTTTTTACGAGGATAGTGAGGCCAAGTTAGAGTATGTAGGAAAGAGGGAAATTTTTTTCCCCCCAAAAGTAGGCCCTTTGACAAAAAATGTGTGGGTGTCACCGGGGTTTTTTTAATATATTTATAGATGGGGTTTAAGAGGGTCCCTTTCAAGAGACGTGGGGTTTTAAAAAATAAAGAAACACACACAAATGGAGGTTTTTTCACAGCTCCTTTTTCTGATGACACTTGCTCATGGGGGATTCCCGAAAAAGTTCAGAATTGGGGGATGAATTTGGTAGGGGGTTTCAAAAAAAAAAAATTTAAAAGGTTTAATAAGGGAAAAATAAAAGGGTTTTGAGGATAACAAAAAGATTAGGGGAGAAAGATTGAATATCAATTGGAGGGAGAGAGTATGGAGGGGGTGAAAAGTATTCAATAATTTTGGGGGTGGACGTGTCCCGGGAAAGGGTCTATAAAGATGAGGGGAATTTATAGAATTGATGAGGGAAAAAGAATGAGTGGTGCACTTAGGGGTCTGTGGGAACAAAAAACTTTTTCCTTGGAGGCAAAGAGGGGAAAGTAAAAGAGAGTATAGTTTTTAACCCCAAAGCCCTTAAAATGGGGTGGGAAACGTGTTGATGAATGTTTGCAGCGAGGGGAAGGGAGGAGGGGAGTGGAGATGTTTTGCTGAGGGCAAATTTTGGGGGTTTGGAAAAATAAATTTTCGAGAAATTTTTGGGGGAGTTTGGAAATTTTTGGAGGAGGTGCGGGATTTTCCAAAACCGTTGTCCAAGGGCCCGAGGAAGGGTTGTTGGGGGTGGGTTTGGACATGTAGAGGAATGGAGGTAACAGAAAAGCCTTTTAAGAGGTATCATCCCGTAGTGGAAGGAAAAAGGGGGTAGGGTCGGGGCCCAGGAAAGGTTTGGGGGGAGGGGGGAAAGGAGGTTTTTTTTTGCAGGGGGTTGCTTCCCGCAGCAAAGCGGAGCGTGTTTTTATAGGGGTGAATGGAGACAAATGGTTTTTAAAAATTGACGGGGGTTTTGGAAAAAGTAACACTTATGAAAGGGTTCAGGGAAAACCCGGGAGGCCGGCCCCTTAGTTTCCCGGAGATGGGAAGTAAAAAGTGGGCCCGCACTCTGAAGGGAAGGGGGGTTAATGTTTGCGTTTAAAAAAAAGAAAATGTGAGCCCCTTCCCGGGAAGACAGTGATGGGGTGGGAAAGATGGTGAAATTTTTTTTTTTTTCGGGCCCCCCCTGCCCTTGGGGGAATCGGCCATGTGATAAAAATAATAAATATATATATATAAATATATATATAAAAAAAAAATAAATTATATAAATATAATATATATAAAATTAAAATTTTATATAAAATATATAATTAAAATAAACCCGGGGAAAATTTAAACAAATGTTAGAGTCTATAGAAAAAACACATAATTTTTGTTGGGCTTCAAATTCCCGGGAAAATTTTAACATTTTTTCTATAAAGTTAAGAAAAAAAAAAATGAACTGTCCTTTTATGGGTTTAAAAATTTTTAAAGAAAATACCCTGAAGATAAGACCTTATCAATGGGTAATCTGGAAAGCTTAATTTTATGGCAGTTTTTTGCCATTAATTTTTCTGCAAACCCTATATACAAGGTTAAAATTTTAAAGTGCTCTCAAAAAATAAATTTGGAACAACGCTTCAAAC
The DNA here is from genome assembly GCF_026875155.1 of Cherax quadricarinatus. NCBI lineage: Eukaryota > Metazoa > Arthropoda > Malacostraca > Decapoda > Parastacidae > Cherax > Cherax quadricarinatus. The sequence goes on from NC_069402.1 coordinate 36,026,700, forward strand.
CCCCTTGGGGGTGGCTAAAAAAACAAGGGAAAAGAAGAACTTCATTGTGGCGGGGCCCAAAAATGTTTACAAACCAAAAAATGCTAAAAAAAATCTTTTTTTTTTCATTCTTTAGAAAAAAATACAGAAGATGGGACAAAAATACATAAGGGGGGATCCTCAAGCCTTTTGGGACAAAACAACAAATGATTAAAACTCTAGACCCGGGGTATTTTGAATAAACCTTTTCCAGGTGCATGTATGCTTGCCTAGGGTAAAAGTAGACTAAATTTAAAAAAAGTAACTTGCCTAGTGTAAAAAAAGACTAAATAAAAACATTTTTGTTTTCCTAGGGGAATGTTTTGACTAAATAAGAAAATGTAGCTTCCTAGGGGTAAAGTTTTGACAAATAAAACCTGTATGCTTGCCTAGGGGTATGTAAAACTAAATAAAACCCTTATGCTTGCCTAGGGGGCAGTAAAGACAAATAAGAAAAATGTAATTCCTTTCCTATGTAATTTTAACCCAAATAAGAACTGTATGCGCCTAGGTGTATGTATACTAAATAAGAACATTTTTGCTTCCTGGGGTAAGGGATACTAATAAAACATGTATCTTGCCTAGGTTTTATTTAAACCCAAATAAGAACATGTATGCTTGCCTAGGTGAAATTTTAGACTAAAAAAGAACCCGTATGCTTTCCCCAGGGGTATGTAAGACTAAATTTAAAACATTAAACTTTCCTAGGTGTATGTTTTGAACCAAAAAAAAGAAAAAAGTATGCTTGCCAGTGTATGTAAACTAAATAAGAAAAATTATGCTTTCCTAGGTTTTATGTATGAAATAAATAAAACATTATGCTTGCCTAGGTGTATTTAAAAAACTAAATAAGAATGTAACCCGCCTAGGTGTTGTATTACTTTAAAAAATGAACATGAAAAGCTTTCCTAGTTTTAAAAGTATGACTAAATAAAAAAGTTGCTTCCCCAGGTGTAAGTTTTAAATAAATAAAAAAAAGGGAAGCTTGCCCCAGGTGTATGTAACTAAAAATGAAACATGTATGCTTGCCTAGTCAAAAAAACATAAACCACATAAATATTAAAACAAAATTTTCCCTCAAAATATTTCTTAAAAAAAACTACTTTAAATCCCTTAAAAAAACCCGCCCGGGTTTCCCCCCAGCTATTCCCAAAACTTTGGTCCCTTTGTATGGTTAAACCGCAAAAACCCGTCCAAAAATCAAACTGCTTTTTTAAGATGCATTTTGTTCATTTGTCAAAGGCACTTGTCGATAAGATACTTGGGCCCCTTTTGGGGTGTGTGTTTTGTGTGTGTGTTTTGTGTGGGGTTTTGTGTGTTTGGGGGTGTGTGTGTGGTGTTTTGTGTGGTGGTGGGGTGGTTTTGTGTGTGTGTTTATATATGTTTTGTAGTACTCACCTATTTATACCGGGCCTTTTTTTACTCACCTATTTGTGGTTGCAGGGGGGAAGGGCTCAGCTCGTGGCCCCCCCTCTTCCCCTGATCCCCTACTGGGTTTCCCCTCTCCCCCCTGGGTCCCCGACTTTATCATTTCCCCGTCTTATAACATGTATTGTTCCGCCTCCACTACATCACTTCCCGACTATTCCACTTCCTAACCCAAATCAATGACTGAAAAAAATACTTCCTAACATCCCTTTGACTCATCGCGTCTTCAAACCTTTCCCAAATTTTGACCCCTTGTTTTTGTGTCCCACCCCTGGAACCCCCTGCTCGTTTACCTTATCTATTCCTCATAGTATTTTGAAAGTAAAAACACAGTACAACATCTGGATACCTTTGAGCCTGGGGCTACTCACACGTCTCAAAGCTTGAATTACCCTTAAAAACGTAAATCCACGCTCCACACCGCTGTACACCATTTATCATGTGGGAGTTCGATACGTGGATTAGGTAAGAAATACTCACGTAGGCTGTTATTACGTATAATTGCTGTTATGTGGAGAGAGCCCTTGCCAGCCGTACCTATCTCCTTGGTTACACTCGTAATACTGACTAGCCGGCTGCAGTACCCTATGTGAGGGGGCCTTTGAATACTGCTGAGGTCAGCACAATATGAATTCAGGTAGTGACTCAGGCAGAGACGGTTGGTCGTTGAGTCAACGGACGGTTACTGGTAACTGGTTACTACTTGAGACTGGTAACTGGTTACTACTACTGAGAAGATGACTGTGAAACAAAAACCTGTAACTGTTTTGCATGATGGTAGGATTGGTGGTTTCTTTTTCTGTCTCATAAACACGCTAGATAACAGGGATATCTTGCTACTCCTACTTACACTTTGGTCACACTTCACAGACACGCACATGCATATATATATACATACATCTAGGTTTTTCTCCTTTTTCTAAATAGCTCTTGTTCTTCTTTATTTCTTCTATTGTCCATGGGGAAGTGGAAAAGAATCTTTCCTCCGTAAGCCATGCGTGTCGTATGAGGCGACTAAAATGCCGGAGCAATGGGCTAGTAACCCCTTCTCCTGTAGACATTTACTAAAAAAGAGAAGAAGAAAAACTTTATAAAACTGGGATGCTTAAATGTGCGTGGATGTTGCGGATGACAAGAAACAGATGATTGCTGATGTTATGAATGAAAAGAAGTTGGATGCCCTGGCCCTAAGCGAAACAAAGCTGAAGGGGGTAGGAGAGTTTCAGTGGGGGAAATAAATGGGATTGAATCTGGAGTATCTGAGAGAGTTAGAGCAAAGGAAGGGGTAGCAGTAATGTTAAATGATCATTTATGGAAGGAGAAAAGAGAATATGAATGTGTAAATTCAAGAATTATGTGGATTAAAGTAAAGGTTGGATGCGAGAAGTGGTCATAATAAGCGTGTATGCACCTGGAGAAGAGAGGAATGCAGAGGAAGAGAGAGATTTTGGGAGATGTTAAGTGAATGTATAGGAGCCTTTGAACCAAGTGAGAGAGTAATTGTGGTAGGGGACCTGAATGCTAAAGTAGGAGAAACTTTTAGAGAGGGTTGGTAGGTAAGTTTGGGGTGCCAGTGTAAATGATAATGGGAGCCCTTTGATTGAACTTTGTATAGAAAGGGGTTTAGTTATAGGTAATACATATTTTAAGAAAAAGAGGTAAATAAGTATACAAGATATGATGTAGGGCGAAATGACAGTAGTTTGTTGGATTATGTATTGGTAGATAAAAGACTGTTGAGTAGACTTCAGGATGTACATGTTTATAGAGGGCCACAGATATATCAGATCACTTTCTAGTTGTGGCTACACTGAGAGTAAAAGTAGATGGATACAAGGAGAATAGAAGCATCAGGGAGAGAGAGGTGAGGTTTATAAACTAAAAGAGGAGCAGTTAGGGTAAGATATAAACAGCTATTGGAGGATAGATGGGCTAATGAGAGCATAGGCAAGGGGGTCGAAGAGGTATGGGGTAGGTTTAAAAATGTAGTGTTAGAGTGTTCAGCAGAAGTTTGTGGTTACAGGAAAGTCGGTGCAGGGGAAAGAGGAGCGATTGGTGGATGATGATGTAAAGAGAGTAGTAAGGGAGAAAAAGTTAGCATATGAGAAGTTTTTACAAAGTAGAAGTGATGCAAGGAGGGAAGAGTATATGGAGAAAAAGAGAGAGGTTAAGAGAGTGGTGAAGCAATGTAAAAAGAGAGCAAATGAGAGAGTGGGTGAGATGTTATCAACAAATTTTGTTGAAAATAAGAAAAAGTTTTGGAGTGAGATTAACAAGTTAAGAAAGCCTAGAGAACAAATGGATTTGTCAGTTAAAAATAGAGAAGGAGAGTTATTAAATGGAGAGTTAGAGGTATTGGGAAGATGGAGGGAACATTTTGAGGAATTGTTAATGTTGATGAAGATAGGGAAGCTGTGATTTCGTGTATAGGGCAAGGAGGAATAACATCTTGTAGGAGTGAGGAAGAGCCAGTTGTGAGTGTGGGGGAAGTTCGTGAGGCAGTAGTAAAATGAAAGGGGTAAGGCAGCCGGGATTGATGGGATAAAGATAGAAATGTTAAAAGCAGGTGGGATATAGTTTTGGAGTGGTTGGTGCAATTATTTAATAAATGTATGGAAGAGGGTAAGGTACCTAGGGATTGGCAGAGAGCATGCATAGTTCCTTGTATAAAGGCAAAGGGGATAAAAGAGAGTGCAAAAATTATAGGGGGATAAGTCTGTTGAGTATACTGGTAAAGTGTATGGTAGAGTTATAATTGAAAGAATTAAGAGTAAGACGGAGAATAGGATAGCAGATGAACAAGGAGGCTATAGGAAAGGTAGGGGGTGTGTGACCAGGTGTTTTACAGTGAAACATATAAGTGAACAGTATTTAGATAAGGCTAAAGAGGTCTTTGTGGCATTTATTGGATTTGGAAAAGGCATATGACAGGGTGGATAGGGGGGCAATGTGGCAGATGTTGCAAGTGTATGGTGTAGGAGGTAGGTTACTGAAAGCAGTGAAGAGTTTTTACGAGGATAGTGAGGCTCAAGTTAGAGTATGTAGGAAAGAGGGAAATTTTTTCCCAGTAAAAGTAGGCCTTAGACAGGGATGTGTGATGTCACCGTGGTTGTTTAATATATTTATAGATGGGGTTGTAAGAGGGTCTTGCAAGAGACGTGGAGTTAAAAGATAAAGAATCACACACAAAGTGGGAGTTGCACAGCTGCTCTTTGCTGATGACACTGTGCTCTTGGAGTTTTCTGAAGAGAAGTTGCAGAGATTGGTGGATAAATTTTGGGTAGGGTGTGCAAAAGAAGAAAATTAAAGGTGAATACAGGAAAGAGTAAGGTTATGAGGATAACAAAAGATTAGGTGATGAAAGATTGAATATCAGATTGGAGGGAGAGAGTATGGAGGAGGTGAACGTATTCAGATATTTGGGAGTGGACGTGTCAGCGGAGGGGTCTATGAAAGATGAGGTGAATCATAGAATTGATGAGGAAAAAGAGTGAGTGGTGCACTTGGGAGTCTGTGGAGACAAAGAACTTTGTCCTTGGAGGCAAAGAGGGGTGTAGAGAGTATAGTTCTACCACGCTCTTATTGGGTGTGAAGCGTGGTGATGAATTTTGCAGCGAGGAGAAGGCTGGAGGCAGTGGAGATGTCATGTCTGAGGGCAATGTGTGGTGTGAATATAATGCAGAGAATTCGTAGTTTGGAAGTTAGGAGGGGGTGCGGGATTACCAAACTGTTGTCCAGGGGGCTGAGGAAGGGTTTTTTGAGGTGGTTGGGGACATGTAGAGAGAATGGAGCGTAACAGAATGACTTCAAGAGTGTATCAGTCTGTAGTGGAAGGAAGGCGGGGTAGGGGTCGGCCTAGGAAAGGTTGGAGGGAGGGGTAAAGGAGGTTTTGTGTGCGAGGGGCTTGGACTTCCAGCAGGCATGCGTGAGCGTGTTTGATAGGGTGAAGGGGACAAATGGTTTTTAATACTTGACGAGCTGTTGGAGTGTGGGGGCAAAAGTAACACTTATGAAGGGATTCAGGGAAACCGGGAGGCCGGACTTGAAGTCCTGGAGATGGGAAGTACAGTGCCTGCACTCTGAAGGAAGGGTGTTAATGTTGCAGTTTAAAAAAATGTAGTGTAGAGCACCTTCTGGCAAGACAGTGATGGAGTGAATGATGGTGAAAGTTTTTTTTTTCGGGGCCCCCCTGCCTTTTGGGGGGAATCGGCCAGTGGTGATAAAAATATATATATATATATAATTATATATATATATATATATTAAAATATATATATATATATTATATATATATATAGTAAATATATATATATATAAATAGCAGGCGAACTTTCAGCAAATGTTAGAGTCTATAGATATAAACACATAATTCTTGTTGGGCTTCAAATTCCGGGAAAGGTTTGAACAGTTCTCTATAAAGTTAAGAAAAAATAAATGAACTGTCCTTTTATGTTAATCTTATAAAGAAAATATCCCTGAAGATAAGACCTTATCAATGGCTAATCTGGAATGCTTAATTTTAGTGGCAGTTTCTGCCATTATTTGCTGTCACCATATATACAAGGTTAAAATTTTAAAGTGCTCTCAAAAAATATGATTTAGGAACAAACGCTTCACCCTCTTGGCGTGGCTAAAATAACAGTGAACAGAAGAACATTCATTGGTGGGCGTTCTAAAAGTGTTTACAATCCAGATAATGCTAAAATAAATCTTTTTTTGTCATTCTTTAGTAACAAATACAGAAGATGGTACAAAACTGACATAAGAAGATCCTCAAGCCTTTTGGTACTAAGCAACAAATGATTAAATCTCTAGACTGGGCTATTGTGAATACCTTGCCAGGTGCATGTATGCTTGCCTAGGTGTATGTATGACTAAATAAGAACATGTATGCTTGCCTAGGTGTATGTATGACTAAATAAGAACATGTATGTTTGCCTAGGGGTTATGTATGACAAATAAGAACATGTATGCTTGCCTAGGTGTATGTATGACTAAAATAAGAACATGTAGCTTGCCTAGGTGATGTATGACTAAATAAGAACATGTATGCTTGCCTAGGTGCATGTATGACTAAATAAGAATATGTATTTCTTGCCTAGGTGTATGTATAACTAAATAAGAACAAAGTATGCTTTCCTAGGGGTATGTATGAAATAAATAAGAAAAATGTATGCTTGCCTAGGTGTATGATGACTAAATAAGAACATGTATGCTTGCCTAGGTGTATGTATAACTAAATAAGAACATGTATGCTTTCCTAGGTGTATGTATGACTAAATAAGAACATGTATGCTTGCCTAGTGTATGTATGACTAAATAAGAACATGTATGCTTGCCTAGGTGTATGTATGACTAAATAAGAACATGTATGCTTGCTAGGTGTATGTATGACTAAATAAGAACATGAATGCTTGCCTAGGTGTAGTATGACTAAATAAGAACATGTATGCTTGCCTAGGGGTATGTAAACTAAATAAGAACATGTATGCTTGCCTAGGTGTATGTATGACTAAATATGAACATGTATGCTTGCCTAGGGGTATGTATGACTAAATAAGAACATGTATGCTTGCCTAGGGGTATGTATAACAAATAAGAACATGTATGCTTGCCTAGGTGTATGTATGACTAAATATGAACATGTATGCTTGCCTAGTCAATATACATAAACCACATAGTATTAAAACAAAATATTTCATCACATATTTCTTATAAAATCTACTTTAAAGTCTCTAAACTAAAGCCTCGAAGTTTACCCACAAACTATTCCAAATCTTTGGTCGTAGTATGAGTTAAACAGCAATTTTCAGTCAATAATGCAAAGCTGCTGTTTTAAGATGCAGTTTAGTTATCATTTGTCAAAGGCACTTGTCGATAAGATACTTGGCCTCTTTGGTGTGTGTGTGTGTGTGTGTGTGTGTGTGTGTGTGTGTGTGTGTGTGTGTGTGTGTGTGTGTGTGTGTGTGTGTGTGTGTGTGTGTATTTGTGTGTGTGTTTATATATGTGTGTATGTACTCACCTATTTATACTCGCCTGTTTGTACTCACCTATTTGTGGTTGCAGGGGGCGAGACTCAGCTCGTGGCCCCGCCTCTTCACTGATCGCTACTGGGTCCTCTCTCTCCCTGCTCCCTGAGCTTTATCATTCCTCGTCTTATAACTATGTATAGTTCCTGCCTCCACTACATCACTTGCCAGACTATTCCACTTCCTAACAACTCAATGACTGAAGAAATACTTCCTAACATCCCTTTGACTCATCTGCGTCTTCAGCTTCCAATTGTGACCCCTTGTTTTTGTGTCCCATCTCTGGAACATCCTGTCTCTGTTCACCTTATCTATTCCTCATAGTATTTTGAAAGTAAAGACACATGTACAACATCTGGATATCTTTATTGTAGACGTTTCGTCATCCAGTGACTTTATCAATGCAGATTCTAGTACATAATTAGAAGACAAAGCCACTGGATGACGAAACGTCTAAAATAAAGATATCCAGATGTTGTACATATGTCTTAACTTTCATATTGTCGGTATTTTATACATTGCACATCGTAGTATTTTGTATGTTGTTGTCATGTCTCCCCTAACCCTCCTGTCCTCCAGTCTCGTCAGGCCGATTTCCCTTAACCTTTCTTCGTAAGACATTCCCCTTAGCTCTGGAACTAGCCTTGTTGCAAACCTTTTCACTTTCTCTAATTTCTTGACATGCTTGACCAGGAGTGGGTTTCAAACTGGTGCTGCATACTCCAGTATGGGTCTTACAGAGTCTTGAACGATTCCTTACTGAGGTATCGGAACGCTGTTCTCAGTTGTGTGTGTGTGTGTGTGTGTGTGTGTGTGTGTGTGTGTGCTTAGATGCCATCAAGATAACGCAGAAATATCATCTCAGATGCAAGAAGCGTGGATAGGAATCCTTTCATCGTCTTATCCAGATAAAACCATTTCTGGTGTGAAGGAAGTGTAGTAAATGGAAAGAGAAGGATGCGTAAACTGCAACCAGAAGATGAGAGGAAACAAAAATAAAGGAGAGAAAATGCAATTCTGGAGGTTGAAGTAAAAAAGGAAAATACAATCAAATGTGTGATGTTCTGAAGAAAAGAATAAAGAAAAGGATAAATAAACCGAGTAATAAAGTTACATAGTGACTAAGGAGAAAGAGGGGAAGTGGACACAGAAAAAGGCACAAGGTGATGAAAAAAAAATTTGATAAAAAGACCAGAAAGGGGGAAACTAGTCAGTGAAACACGTGATGGAATAAATGTTGATAAAAAAGGGAGGTGTCGCAGGGGGCGGCGTGTGCGAGGGGATGAGAGGTGTCACGGAGGGGAGGGGAGAGGAAGTGGGGAGGTGGACCAAGGAGAGTGGGGGGATGGGAAGGAAAAAGGATTGAGATGGAGGGGGGGTAAGAATGGGTAAATGGGGGATAGGGTTAAAGGGAAGGGGGAAGGAAAGGTATGGAGACAAGGAGAAAAAAGGGATGGGGAAGAAAAATGAATAAAAGGGAAAGGGGGGAGATGGGGAAACTGGAAGAGTGAATTTAACTGAAGGGGAGCGACGAAAGGGCGAAGAATGTGGAGGTTAGAAAAAAAAAAGGGGAATTTTAAAATGTAAAGGGAAGACGGAAGGTGAGAGGGGGAGAGGGGTAAAGGGAAAAGGGAAAAAGACCTCGATACCACTACATTTATATTTTTATCCACCCTCGGGTTTCCTCCCCAAGATCAAAAAACTCACTCGTTTAATTTCGTTTCCGTTTCTTCGTTCTTATTGACTAGTAAATCTCATTGCTACGCAAAAATTTTAAAACCCCTCTGCACACGACCATGAGATGGCTTTATTTTTGTGTGGAAAAAACCCAAAAAACAAAAAGAAATACATGCAAAACACTCGGATAGAGGGGGAGACAACAAAACTAAGAACTTTTTATACCTACTCTCACAAATGAACCTCGGGGGTACCAGAAAACCGTAAGATTATTAAAGTTAGAATGAACTGGAAAAAGGAACGTGGAAGAACAAAACAAGCAGTTTTCAAAACGGATATATATATATAATTTTAAAAATATATAATAATATATATTATATATATATATTATATTAAATATTATATATTATATAATAATATAAAATATTTTTATAATAATATATTTAAAAATAAATATATATATATATATATATATAATATATATATTATTAAATATATATAATATATTTCCAGCCTTTAAAAACCCACGGGTGGGGGGGCCCAAAGAAAAACTAAGTTTCTCCTTTTAAATTTATAAAAATATACAGGAGAAGGGGTTACTAGCCCTTTCTCCGATTTTTAGTGCCTCTTACGACCGCAGGCTTACGAGGAAGAATTTGTTCCACTTCCCCCCTGGAGATAAGGGAAAAAAACAAAAACAAAATTAGAAAAAAAAAATGAAGAAAACCCCCAGGGGTGTGTATATTATGCTTTTACATGTGTGAAGTGTGACCTAAGTGTAATAGAATAGCAAGACTTACCTGTAAT
>NC_069402.1:36039158-36091658 GCF_026875155.1 Cherax quadricarinatus
CCAGCACCTCACTATCAGATCCCACAACGGTTAAACACCTGACGCGCGCCGACCCAACTTGGATAGGTCCTTTGCACAACTCACCCACAAACTATTCTACCCAAGAAAATTTAAAAATTATTATTTGTCCAGTGTATTATTAAATTCTTCCCAACTTCTATTAATTATAAATGGATCTAATTTATATAAACCAAAGGAAATATTCATATTATTGTCAAAACTGCTTTTTATGAAACAAGATTCGATTATATTCCTGTCGACCATGGACTTGCTTGATACTACTTTCTCAACTTTTTGAAAATCAATTGGATGGTTAAAATCTCTTACATGAATAAATAGAGCATTGGAATCTTGTCCAGTTCTAATGCTATATTTATGTTGTTTTAATCTTCGAGATATTTACCAGTTTGACCATAATAAACTTTATCGCAAATTTTACAAGGAATCTTATAGACACATCCATCAGCATTTTGGGGGGAATTCCTTATCAAAAGTTTTTTTTATTTTATCAAGATTTTTGAATACAACTTTAATATTAAAAGTCTTAAGATAATATATATATATATTATATATATATATATATATATATATATATATATATATATATATATATATATATATATATATTATATATATATATATATATATATATATATATATATATATATATATATATATATATATATATATATATATATATATATATTGCTGAGATCTATCTTTCACTCTCATCATTTATCTGTCGGCAGCCTGACGTGTAAGCTATTTCGTGTCAAAAATCTGTTAAACGAGCAACCCGCACTAAGGAGTGGAAAAAATACTAACGACGTTTCGGTCCGTCCTGGACTACTGACAAGTCACAATGGTCGAAACTGGACCGAAGCGTTATCATTACTTTTCCCCTCTCCAAAGCACGGTTTTATTTGTGTATTGTATCTTAGAGTATGCAGCACCAGCATGGAATCCACGCCTGAAACATGTTAAAAAATTGGAGAAAGTGAAAGGTATGCAACAAGACTTGTTCTATGACTGAACGGTACGAGGTGAGGCTAATGATATTGAATCTAATGATATTTGAGAATAAAAGAATCAGAGGAGACATGATAACAATATAAAACATTCTCAGTGGAACTGATAGGGTAGACAGGGATAAGCTGTTTGAGAGGCGGGAAATAGGTACTCGGGGGCACAGCTATAAGTTAAAGGTACAGATGAGCCAAAGGTATTTCAGGGGTATTTTCTCAGTCTCAAGGGTAGTCAGGGAGTGGAATGACCTCGACGAAGGCGTGATGGAGGCAGACTCCGTACACAGCTTTAAGAGCAGGAACGATATGGCTCACGCGCTTAGGAGTGAATCTGACCAGCGGCAAGTTGAGAGTCGGAGCCTGGAGCTAGGTGTCGACTTCTGCCACTACTTATACGTGAGTACCCACACACATCCTTCAACACTGTAATAAAGTTGGTAGAATTACCGACAATATGTAAAGTAAAAGGACACAAGTGCAACTAATGTGACATTACTACTACTACTACCACCACTAGTGAACATCGTAATGGTACCTCACTAGTATTCATCTCACTCTGAGCCTTTATATACCCTCTGTGTCCATGTATTGTTTGTAATGGCTTGATAAAGCTCCTGGAGAGCGAAACGTTGCCACAATAAATGTCACATTTGTTGCACTTGTGTCCTTTTACTTTACATCCTTCAACACTCACGGGCGGGGATCGAACTCATGGCATTTGAGTCCTAAAACTCAAGGCCAGTCCTTACGCACTGGCCTGGAGGAGTTTCTGGACTAACTCGCCATGGTTTCAACCCCCACCTGTGACGTGCTTTACAATCGTTTTATTACGATTTCCAGAGTCGTGGGAAAAACGCAAGAGAGTGAAGAAACAGAGGATGGGAAAGGTAGACTGTAGAAGACAGTGAGTCAGGACGACACACGTCCCTATTAGACTATATGCGACAATTGTTTCGCTTGATATATTAGGCAGAGCTTATTGGTTGGGGGAGCCAGGACACCTCTGTCGGTGGCGCGGCGATCGAAATAAATCTGTTTGGCATTAACGTTTAATATTCGTGCTATTGGTCCTGGAATAAGAGAGGGGGAAGGCATATAGGAAAAAAAGGGAGAGCAGAGAGACGTGTGAGGAAGAGTGTGGGTGAGAGAGGGATGGAATGTTGGATTGTGTGTGAAGTGAGAGAGGATGAATGCAGGGTGAGAGTAGAGAAGGAATAGAAAAGAACAAAAAGGCACAATACCGCTACTGGAACATTACACAAATAACCCGCACATAGGAGAGAAAAGCTTATATTGTCTCAAGCTCCTCTCACCTTCTCACGACGTTTCGGTCCGATTTGGACCATTTACAAGTCACACTGTGACTTGTAAAAAGTCACACTGTGACTTGTAAATGGTCCCAGTCGGATCGAAACGTCGTTGTAAGCTCTTTTCTCCTATATGCGGGTATTTGTGTAGAGAAGGAATGATTGTGGGACAGAGTTTCAGTGCGAAGCAGACATATAAAAAATGAGAAAAGGATGCAGGTCGAGGAAGACGGAAAGAAGTGATGGTGAGGGAGAAATGCTTTTGATACTCCGTAATGTAATATCTACTTCAAGGGGTTACTATACAGCATCACTCAATCCCTTGCCTACGCAGATTCCTGCACTTCAACCTTTAACTTACACAAAAACAGGACATGAAAACTGAACAAAAATACATTAATTACCAGCATGCGGTTATGTCCTACTGGTGAAGACAACAGAGAAAAGAGAACTGGTGCCCAGGAAACAGCATTACAGCCGTTTTAACACACGACGATGGAGCACAATTGCCACATTGGAAAATTCGTGTAAATTCAGAATTTACTGTATGAAGAATGTTTACTGGACAGCATCGTTCATCCTGTGAGTGAATATTCCGTTATAGTGGCAGTACATATCAACAAATTAGCACAGATAAGACTCACTAATGCAGCATTTGAAATTTAATGACAACAGTTTTCCCCCTTAGTTTACAAGTGTCTTCTAGTTAGTGACTTGAAAAAGTTTGCATACCAAGGGAAACATTGTCACGTAAAGTATTAAATAGTGCAGTGAAAGCCTTCATTTGTTCCAGCATATATATGACAGTTATAAAATAATATTATCATTACACAAATAACCCGCATATAAGAGAGAGAAGATTATGACGACGTTTCGGTCCGACTTGAACCATTTACAAATGTGACTTTTACAGTCCAAGGCTCACCGAAACGTCGTCATAAGCTTCTCTCTCTCCTATGTGCGGGTTATTTGTGTATAATTCCAGTCACGGTACTGTTCTTTTTTGTTCTCAGTATTATCGTTTATTGTTAAAAGGATAGACTGGTAAGCCAGAGGAAGTCCTCGGTCATATAACCAGAAGCGCCAGTGTGCGGGTGATAATACGGCTTAAGACCAGCTTCAAGAACCGTCTGATCGGTTTCCTGACAAGTCTTACCTATGCGTCTTACCTATACTCATAAACTTGTCGGTATTGTATACCGACAAGTTGATGAGTAAGACATGTGCAACAATAAATATACGCAACTGTTGCACATGTGTCTTATTCATCATGTCTTACCTAACGTAACCAATACATATCATCTCAAAAAACTGACGTGTTATTGACCACCTCGTCTCCATCCTCGGCAGTTCTAATACACATGAACTGCTACATTTTAACATTATCCAACAAATCCTGGGGATATTCTGTTGGCGTTGCATCGTTTATAACTCTCGTGTTAGTTACACAGTTAAATCCCTAGCTAATAGATGCCTCCAAGTTTTCCCTACATGTATCACGTCTAATCTGTAATAAAATGTTAGAGAAGCTGAACTAAGCTTTAAAATATTAAAATAATAATAATAATAAAATTTAATAAGGCAACAGCTTGTAAAATGCTTGAAGGAACACTAATCGTTAAATCATAAGAACTCATTAGTGTAAAAGAGAGAGACAGAGAAATAGAGAGAAAGAAAGATGGTGAATGCATGGAGGGAAAATAAATAGAAGAAAGAGGAAGAGAGGAGGTAGGATGAAGACAGGGAGGGAGGGTTAAGAAAAGGAGGAAGAGTGAAATGAGATAGGGATAAAAGGAGGAAGAAAGGAGTGAAAAAAGAGAGGGGGAGGTGAGAAAAGAGTAGTAGTATGAAGGTAAGGAGATAGTGTGCAGGCAGTGAAAAGGTGGTTGAAGTGAGAGAGAGGGGGGGGGAACTGTTTTGGAGGCAATGCAGTTGCCTGGTGCTGGAAATGCCGTGTAATGCTCCTAACGAACGATACAGATGGAGGACTCAGGTGAAATCTGGGAGGAGAAGAAGAGAAAGGTGAGAAAGTCTTCATCGTCTGGGATACATGACAACAGCGAGGTAGACATGGTTGTAGCGGCAGCAAATGGCTCATTCTAGACAACAGTGGAAACAACAAAAACATACGTTTCAGAACAAGCCAACTTTTCGCTCATTATAGAGTTTCAACAACAGTTTATAAAGCGAAACGTTGTCTCAATAAAATCGTGGTCTACAACTTGTGTTTTTTCTTCAAGAGTGACTATAGGTTAGCACCATCCAGAAAATGGGAAGTTTTGGCGAAAGTTTCTACGGATAAAGAAGGAGACAAGGCTAAAGAATACATGGAAAGTATATGGGAAAAAGGAGGTATATATGCATAAAAGGACCAAATACGATTATCACAATAGAGGACTATCTACCATTAGTCCTCAGTCAAGATAGCAACAGTAGCAGTAGTAGCAGCAGCAGCAGCAGCAGCAGCATCAGCAGCAGCAGCAGTAGCAGTAGCAGTAGTTGTAGTAGTAGTAGTAGTAGTAGTAGTAGTAGTAGTAGTAGTAGCAGTAGTAGTAGTAGTAGTAGCAGTAGTAGTAGTAGTAGAAGATAGTTCTCTGCACATAGCCTCGTTTGGTAATTGTAAAATCTTTTATATATGCTATTCTCATGTCTTTCCATATAATATAGGAGTGAGAGGGATTGAATTTGAATAGGTCGAACAGATATATGAGTGGGAAAGGGTCGAATTTGAGAAGGGACCCTCCGAGTATTTGCCAGTAGACCTGCCACTGCGTTCCTCCATTCCCATGTTCTTACGATAGCCTCTATGGCTAGCAGGAGAACATATGATGGAAGAGGAGGTGGGAAAGTGTCAGTGTTCTATGCACAGGGAATGACGGATTGTGTCAGAAAATGGGACTCAGAGATCAAGCTAATGATACGCCGGAATAAACAGAGGATGTTTGAGGGCCGCAGGCGAGGAAATGAATGTGAGAGATTAAAGAGAAAGAGTAGAGAGAGAGGGAATAGGGATTAAGAAGGCGGAAGAGAGACGGTACAGAGTTTAGGGATAAGGGGGAAAGGGAGTATAGTACGGAGATTAAGAAAGAGAGAGGGATTAAGGAGAAGAAAAGGGACACGAATTAAGGAGAGACGACAGAGAGATTAAGGAATAGGGAGAGAGATGGCATACAAATTAAGGAGGAGTGGGGGGTATATAGATTCAGGAGAGAGAAGAGGGTGATGAAGAGATTTAAGAGGAGAGAGAGAGAAATACTGACTAGATATTAAGGAGGAGGAGGAGGCGAAAGGATAGAGAGATTAAGGCAGAGAAGGAGATGGGGTAGAAGTTAGAAGAGAAGGAATAGAGGGAGTAGAGAGATTACGGAGGAGAAGAGAGTAAAGAGAGACTAATGAAAAAAAAGGAGAAAGGGTAGTGAGATTAATTACAGACAGGTGGATTCTTGGAACGGTGTGCTGAAAAATATAGAAGAGTAATTACTGTGTGATTTGAGTTGGGGGGAAGAGAAAGAGAGTGCAGATAATATTAATGAGAAACTTTGCTGGTGTATTGATAAAAGAAGGGTCTTATATGGACATGGAAAATATAGGATAGAGGGAGAGAGAGAGAGTGAGAGAGAGGAGGGAGGGAGAGAGAGAGTTCATACAAAAAGTAATCAGCATGGAGGCTGTCTACAGTCAGACTAACTATAATCCAGCTACCTCTGTTTCTTTATAGATAATTGTGGCAGGAAATCTACAGTAGAAGGCTTTCTTCCTGCGCTTCGCTTCCTCTGACATTCTGCTAGATTGAAAAAGGAGGCAACAATACAATGAAGTTTCAGAAAAGCGAGCTTAACCATTCGATAAGAAATGTTGGAATGGCAGAAAGAATAAGTTATAATTGCTACCCCTGTTCTGACACAACTCCTGCTGGCATTATTTATGCTACTCTCACACCAACAATAGTGCTGTGTCTGCCATTAATAATCGCACTGTTTCTTCAGCTGAATACCACTCTCGGGTGAACCATGAGCCACTGGATATCTTGTGTACGCTAGGAACTAAGGGCAGGTGCTTCTGGCTATCAACAGCGTCATGGTAGATTTCTATAATTGCAAAACTGTGTGTCCAACTGATTTGTTTTGGCACTAGCATCTTCAGAGGGAAACTATTTCAGTGCTTCCCATCTGTTTGCAAAAAAAAAAAAATCAGTAGCCATAATAGTGTTACATAGCATGTCACGGCGACTTGTGTTACATAGCATGCCACGGAGACTAGTGTTACATAGCATGCCACGGAGACTAGTGTTACATACCATGCCACGGAGACTAGTGTTACATAGCATGCCACGGAAACTAGTGTTATAGCTGACATTATCAGAAGTCACCTTGAAGAGCATAACTTGATAAATGAATCTCAGCATGGATTCACGAGAGGTCGTTCCTGCCTGACAAACTTACTGATGTTCTTCAATAGAACATTTGAGGCAGTTGACAGTGATAAGGAATATGATATTGTTTATTTGGATTTTAGTAAAGCCTTCGATAGAGTACCTCACAAGAGACTCTTAAGAAAAGTGGCAGCTCATGGTATAGGAGGTAAATTTCTAGCATGGATTGAGGCATGGCTTACCAATAGAAAGCAGAGAGTTACCATTAATGGAGCGAAATCTGAATGGGGATTAGTCACTAGTGGCGTTCCACAAGGATCAGTTTTAGGCCCTCTCTTGTTCATAATTTACATTAATGACCTTGATGAAGGGATTACGAGTGACATGAGTAAATTTGCTGATGATGCAAAGATAGGCCGTATAATTCACTCTGAGGAGGATATCAATGAACTCCAGGACGATTTGGACAAATTAATGTCTTGGTCTGAAAAATGGCAGATGAAGTTCAATGTGGATAAGTGTAAGGTACTTGCCCTTGGTAATGAAAATAACCCTCGAAGTGAAGGTGAAGTAGAGCTTGATCATACAGAATGTGAAAAAGACTTGGGAGTCATGGTAAGCAGAAATCTAAAGCCAAGACAGCAGTGCCTTAGTGTGCGCAACAAGGCCAACAGATTACTTGGATTTATCTCAAGAAGTATAAGTAACAGAAGTCCAAAAGTTATTTTACAGCTCTATACATCACTAGTAAGGCCTCATTTAGATTATGCTGCTCAGTTTTGGTCTCCTTACTACAGGATGGATATAGACTCATTAGAGAACATACAGAGAAGAATGACTAAAATGATGTGTACTTAGCTCAGTGGTGACGTGTACTTAGCTCAGTGGTGACGTGTACTTAGCTCTGTGAAGACCTGTTTGCGCGCTCTCTACGAATTGAAGCAAGATGCCCTCCATCGAGCAACTTTACCAACAGCTTAAGGAAGAATTGAGGATGGCGAAGATGGAGATTCGGCGACTGACCGAGGAAAACAAGAAGATTCGTAGTAGTCCTCCTGTTTTGAGTCCTCAGGTCAAGAAAGGAAATTGGTCAGTGGCTGGACAGCAGGGAACGAAGTTTATGATCAAGAAGACGAATGGAAAGGTAGAAACGATGAAGAAGAAAGAGACTGCCGTGGAAACTGTTGTGGAAACATCTAATACATTCTCAGTGCTACCCGACGAATGTGAGTCGACTACTGGGAACGTCACGACGAACGACACCAAGGAAGGTAAGAATATTGTTGTTGTTGGGGATAGCCAAGTTAGGTATATGGATAGGGCGTTCTGCTTGAAGGACAGGAGTAGGAGACAGAGAGTTTGCTTTCCTGCGGCTGGGATGGAGGATATTGTTAGCCGTCTGGATGACATCATGAGAGGTAATGGGAGCAAGCCTATTTTCTGTCTCAGTGCTGGAGGCAACGATGTTGGCAGACGTGGGAGTGAAGACCTGATTAGCAGGTACAGGTCAGCAATAGAAATAATTAGGAGGAAGGGTGGGAACCCTGTCATACGTGGTATTTTGCCAAGGAGAGGAGTTGAAAATGAATGGTTGTCCAGAGCAATTGGTGTCAATTGCTGGCTGGACAAATACTGTAAGGAAAATGCGGTAACATTCATTGACAACTGGGACCTCTTCTATGGCAGAAATGACATGTATGCCAGGGATGGGGTTCACTTATCTAGGTCTGGGGTGGGAGCACTGGCAACTGCAGTGGAGGGAGCTGTTAGGACTTTAAACTAGGAATAGTTAGTGGTATGGGTTTTGGCAGGAAAACAGTGAAGTCCCAGTGTAGTAATATTATGAGTTCTAGGGGAACTAGTAATAAGCAGAACGAGGTAGATATTGAAAAGCCAGTGACATTGGGTGATAAGGACAGTAATAGGTGTAGTAGAAAAACAGAAATGAGCAGGAAGGGTAAAGAGAAAGGAGAGTCTTTCAATGTTTATTATGCTAATAGCCGTTGTGCTAGGAATAAGATGGGCGAGTTGAGATTAGTTGCTAGTGCAGGTAACATTGATGTATTTGCCTTAACTGAGACGTGGTTTAATTCAAAAAGTCGAGACATGCCTGCGGAATGTCACATTCAGGGTTTTAAATTGTTCCAAGTAGATAGAAGTATCGGGAAGGGGGGTGGGGTGGCATTGTATGTCCGAGATCGCTTGAACTGTTGCATAAAAACGGGTATTAAGTCTGAAGTAACACACACAGAGTCTGTTTGGATAGAATTTTCAGAGGGGCATGAAAAACTGATTTTAGGAGTGATACACCGTCCCCCAAACTTAGATAGGGACCAAGGGAGACTACTATGGGAGGAAAAATTTTTAGGGCCACAAGGCACGATAATGTAGTAATTCTAGGAGACTTTAACTTTAGTCATATTGATTGGAATTTCTTGATTGGGAATTTAGAATCATACGACTTCTTAGAAGTAGTTCAGGATTGTTTTTTGAAGCAGTTTGTGACAGAACCTACAAGGGAAAATAACCTGCTTGACTTAGTTCTGGCAAACAATGAATCCCTTGTTAATAATTTAGAAATTTCAGAGGAACTGGGTGCTAGCGACCACAAATCAATTACATTTAGCATTGAATGGAAGTACGATAGTAGCGATAACTCAGTAACAGTCCCAGTTTTTCGCTTAGCAGATTACGATGGGCTTAGAGAACACTTATCATCTGTTGACTGGGGTAACGAAGAGAGCTATCAATATGACAGTTTTCTGAACATTATACATGCTGCTCAAAGAACGTTTATCCCATATAAAGAAATTAGATCAAATAGAAATGACCCAAAATGGATGAATGATAGGCTCAAATATCTACTAGGGCATAAGAAAGGAATTTATAGGCGTATCAAAAGAGGTGAGGGTATCTTATGAATCAGTATATTGACATTAAGAGGGACATTAAAAAGGGGATAAGAAAAGCTAAAAGGGACTATGAAATTAAAGTTGCTAGGGATTCTAAAACTAACCCAAAAAGTTTTTTTTCCCGGTCTATAGAACAAAAGTTAGAGATAAGATAGGGCCCCTTAAAAATAACTATGGGCATCTTACTGACAAAGAGAATGAAATGTGCTCGATTTTTAATAATTATTTTCTCTCAGTTTTTACACAGGAAGACACTAACAATATTCCAGTAATTAATTTTTATAGTGGGGTAGAAGAAGATAAATTATGTAACATCACAGTCACTAGTGAAATGGTTGTGAAGCAGATAGACAGACTGAAGCAAAATAATTTGCCGGGTCCTGATGAGGTTTTTTTAAGGGTTCTTAAGGAATGCAAAATGGAACTCTGTGAACCATTAACTAATATTTTTAATTTATCTCTTCAAACAGGTGTAGTGTCTGATATGTGGAAGATGGCTAATGTAATTCCTATTTTTAAAACAGGGGACAAGTCGTTACCGTCAAATTACCGCCCAATAAGCCTGACCTCAATTGTAGGCAAATTACTAGAGTCAATTATAGCTGAGATTATAAGAAGCCATCTCGATAAGCATAGCTTGATTAATGATACTCAGCATGGATTCACAAGAGGCCGGTCTTGTCTAACTAATTTATTAACTTTCTTCAGTAAAGCTTTTGAGGCTGTTCACCACGATAAAGAATTTGATATTATTTACTTAGATTTTAGTAAGGCTTTTGATAGAGTTCCGCACCATAGACTGTTAAAGAAAGTGGCAGCTCATGGCATTGGGGGAAAAGTGCTCTCGTGGATCGAGTCATGGCTCATTGACAGGAAGCAGAGAGTGTCCATAAATGGGGTTGAATCCGAGTGGGGATCTGTAACAAGTGGCGTTCCACAGGAATCAGTCTTGGGCCCGTTGTTGTTTATAATATATATCAATGATCTTGATGAGGGAATTACTAGTGATATGAGCAAATTCGCCGATGACACAAAGATATCTCCCCTCATTCTACGCCTCTCCAGAGAGTGGAGATTTAAGGCTTTAATTCTCTAATGAGTCTATGTCCATCCTGTAGTAAGGGGACCAAAACTGAGCAGCATAATCTAAATGAGGCCTTACTAGTGATGTATAGAGCTGTAAAATAACTTTTGGACTTCTGTTACTTATACTTCTTGAGATAAATCCAAGTAATCTGTTGGCCTTGTTGCGCACACTAAGGCACTGCTGTCTTGGCTTTAGATTTCTGCTTACCATGACTCCCAAGTCTTTTTCACATTCTGTATGACCAAGCTCTACTTCACCTTCACTTCGAGGGTTATTTTCATTACCAAGGGCAAGTACCTTACACTTATCCACATTAAACTTCATCTGCCATTTTTCAGACCAAGACATTAATTTGTTCAAATCGTCCTGGAGTTCATTGATATCCTCCTCAGAGTGAATTATACGGCCTATCTTTGTATCATCAGCAAACTTACTCATGTCACTAGTAATCCCTTCATCAAGGTCATTAATGTAAATTATGAACAGGAGAGGGCCTAAAACTGATCCTTGTGGAACGCCACTAGTGACTAATCCCCATTCAGATTTCACTCCATTAATGGTAACTCTCTGCTTTCTATTGTAAGCCATGCCTCAATCCATGCTAGAACTTTACCTCCTATACCATGAGCTGCCACTTTTCTTAAGAGTCCTCTTGTGAGGTACTCTGTCGAAGGCTTTACTAAAATCCAAATAAACAATATCATATTCCTTATCACTGTCAACTGCCTCAAATGTTCTATTGAAGAACGTAAGTAAGTTTGTCAGGCAGGAACGACCTCTCGTGAATCCATGCTGAGATTCATTTATCAAGTTATGCTCTTCAAGGTGACTTCTGATAATGTCAGCTATAATTGATTCTAATAACTTGCCCACTATAGATGTCAGGCTTATTGGACGGTAATTTGAAGGAGTGGACTTATCCCCTGATTTGAATATAGGAACCACATTAGCCATCTTCCACAACTCTGGCATAACACTGGTAAGGATGGACGCATTGAATACACTCGTTAATGGCTGACTAAGCTCCATCTTGCATTCCTTAAGTACCCTTGAAAACAACTCATCGGGTCCCGGGGACTTATTTTGTTTCAGTTTGTCTATCTGTTTAATAACCATGTCCCTCGTGACAGTAATATTAGTTAACTTAAATTCATCAGAAACTAAATAATTGTTAATTACTGGAATCTCAATTACATCTTCCTGTGTAAAAACTGACAAAAAATAGTCATTAAATAAGGAACACATTTCCAGTTCATTATCCGTCAGCTGTTCATTCCCAGATTTCAGAGGTCCTACTTTTTCCTTCACCTTCGTCCTATACACTTGAAAGAACCCCTTTGGATTAGTCTTTGATTCATTAGCAACTCTAATTTCATAGTCACGTTTAGCCTTTCTAATCGCCTTTTTACTTCTCTTTTAAGCTGAACATATTGGTCAGTAAGGTTAACCTCTCCTCTTCTGATGCGCCTATAAATTCCCCTTTTCTCCCCTAATAGATGATTTAGCCTCCTGTTAACCCATTTGGGATCGTTATTATTAGACCTAATTTCCCTCTGGGGAATGTATATACTCTGGGCACTGTGTACATTATTAAGAAAACAATCATAAAAGCAGATCCCTTCATATTCATAAGTATGATTATCGTCAATAAAATCATTAGCTAGATAACCCCAATCAAGATTAGACAGATGTTCCCTAAGTCCATTATAATCGGCAGAACGAAAATCAGGGATTTTTACTGTATTATCATTATTCTTGCATTCCCAATTAATGCTAAAAGTGATGGATTTGTGATCACTTGCGCCAAGCTCTTCAGTGATCTCCAGATCATTCACGAGTGTTTCCTTATTTGACAAGACTAGGTCTAGCAAATTATTACCCCTGGTAGGCTCAGTTATGCTCTGTTTCAGAAAACAGTCCTGAACTGTTTCCATAAAGTCACTGGACTCTAGATTACCTGTCAAAGAATTCCAGTCAATTTGACTAAAGTTAAAGTCCCCTACTATGACTATGTTACTGTGTCCAGAAGCCCTAACAATTTCGTCCCAAAGAAGTCTCCCTCTATCGTGATCCAAGCCTGGAGGTCGGTATATTACACCTAGAATTAGTTTTTCTTGACCCTCCACGAACTCTACCCAAACAGACTCTGTTACTGCTCCATCTATTTTTATACCTGTTTTTATGCAATAATTAATATTTTCTCGAACATACAATGCAACTCCTCCCCCCTTCCCATTACATCTATCCACATTGAACAACTTAAATACCTGAATATTACACTCAGCAGTCATATCCCGACTCTTTAAATCATACCACGTTTCAGTTAATGCAATGATATCAAAGTTCCCAGCACATGCTACCAAACGTAGTTCATTAATTTTATTTCTTGCACTTCGACTGTTAGCATAAAATACCATCATATGTTTTTTCTTCTGCACATTTTTCCTATTCATCTTTGTTTTTACACAATTTCTGAAATTATCATTACCCAAAGTTACTCCATGACAGTTACTATTAAGATTCTTAATATCAGAGCATAAGTCAATATATCCATACTCATTATTAATCATTTCTAAACCCATACCTCTAACTAATCCTAGTTTAAAGTCCTAATAACCCCATCAACTGAGTTAGCAAGAAAACCCACACCTGCCCTGGATAAGTGAACCCCATCCCTGGCATACATGTCATTTCGGCCATAGAAGTTGTCCCAGCTGTCAATGAATGGTACTGCATTATCCTTACAGTGTTTATCCAGCCAACAATTAATACCAATTGCTCTGGACAGCCATTCATTACCAACACCTCTTCTTGGCAAAATGCCACATATAACAGGGCGCCCCCCCTTCTTCCTAATTATGTCTATAGCTGTCCTGAACTTTCTAACTAAATCCTCACTTCTACGCTTGCCTACATCATTGCCTCCAGCACTGAGGCAAATAATAGGATTGATCCCATTACCGTTCATGATGTTGTCAAGCCAGCTAACAATGTCCTCCATCCCAGCCCCAGGAAAGCATACCCTTTGTATCCTACTCCTGTCCTTCAAGCAGAATGCCCTATCCATGTATCTAACCTGGCTATCCCCAACAACAAGAATATTCTTACCTTCCTTGTTGTCGTTCGTCGTGACGATCCCAGTAGTCGACTCACATTCGTCGGGTAGCACCGAGAATGCATTGGAGGTTTCCACAGGAGTTTCCACAGCAGTCTCTTTCTTCTTCATCGTTTCTGGCTTTCCATTCGTCTTCTTGATCGTCAACTTCGTCATACCCTGCTGTCCAGCCACTGACCACGATCCCTTCTTGACCTGAGGACTCGAAACAGGAGGACTACTACGAATCCTCTTGTTTTCCTCGGTCAATCGCCGTATCTCCATCTTCGCTGCCCTCAATTCTTCCTTAAGTTGCTGGTAAAGTTGCTCGATGGAGGGCATCTTGGTTCAGTCCACGGGAGCAAACAAGACACTTCTTCACAGAGTTAAGTACAGGTCACCACTGAGTTAAGTACAGGTCACCACTCAAGAGAATAGTGAGAAGAGAATAGTGTTACATAGCATGCCACAGAGACTAGTGTTACATAGCATACCACGGAGACTAGTGTTACATAGCATGCCACGAAGGCTAGTGTTACATAGCATGCCACGGAGAATAGTGTTACATAGCATGCCACGGAGACTAGTGTTACATAGCATGCCACAGAGACTAGTGTTACATAGCATGCCACGGAGGCTAGTGTTACATAGCATGTCACGGAGAATAGTGTTACACAGCATGCCTCGGAGACTAGTGCTACATAGCACATGTCACGGAGAATAGTGTTACACAGCATGCCTCGGAGATTAGTGCTACATAGCATGCCACGGAGAATAGTGTTACATAGCATGCCATGGAGACTAGTGTTACATAGCACGCCACGGAGAATAGTGTTATAGCATGCCATGGTGACTAGCGTTACATAGCATGCCACGGAGACTAGTGTTACATAGCATGCCACGGTGATTTGTGTTACATAGCATGCCACGGTGACTTGTGTTACATAGCATGCCACGGAGACTAGTGTTACATAGCATGCCACGGAGACTAGTGTTACATAGCATGCCACGGAGGCTAGTGTTACATAGCATGTCACGGAGAATAGTGTTACACAGCATGCCTCGGAGACTAGTGCTACATAGCATGGCACGGAGAATAGTGTTACACAGCATGCCTCGGAGATTAGTGCTACATAGCATGCCACGGAGAATAGTGTTACATAGCATGCCATGGAGACTAGTGTTACATAGCACGCCACGGAGACTAGTGTTACATAGCATGCCACGGTGACTTGTGTTACATAGCATGCCACGGTGACTTGTGTTACATAGCATGCCACGGAGACTAGTGTTACATAGCATGCCACGGTGACTAGTGTTACATAGCATGCCACAGTGACTTGTGTTACATAGCATGCCACGGAGACTAGTGTTACATAGCATGCCACGGTGACTTGTGTTACATAGCATGCCACGGTGACTAGTGTTACATAGCATGCCACGGTGACTTGTGTTACATAGCATGCCACGGTGACTTGTGTTACATAGCATGCCACGGTGACTTGTGTTACACAGCATGCCACAGTGACTTGTGTTACATAGCATGCCACGGAGACTAGTGTTACATAGCATGCCACGGTGACTAGTGTTACATAGCATGCCACGGTGACTTGTGTTACATAGCATGCCACGGTGACTTGTGTTACATAGCATGCCACGGAGACTAGTGTTACATAGCATGCCACGGAGACTTGTGTTACATAGCATGCCACGGAGACTAGTGTTACATAGCATGCCACGGTGGCTTGTGTTACATAGCATGCCACGGAGACTTGTGTTACATAGCATGCCACGGAGACTAGTGTTACATTGCATACCACGGAGACTAGTGTTACATACCATGCCACGGAGACTTGTGTTACATAGCATGCCACGGAGACTAGTGTTACATAGCATGCCACGGAGACTAGTGTTACATAGCATGCCACGGAGACTAGTGTTACATACCATGCCACGGAGACTAGTGTTACATAGCATGCCACGGTGACTTGTATTACATAGCATGCCACGGAGACTAGTGTTACATAGCATGCCACGGAGACTAGTGTTACATACCATGCCACGGAGACTTGTGTTACATAGCATGCCACGGAGACTAGTGTTACATAGCATGCCACGGAGACTAGTGTTACATAGCATTCCACGGTGACTTGTGTTACATAGCATGCCACAGAGACTAGTGTTACATAGCATGCCACGGAGACTAGTGTTACATACCATGCCACGGAGACTAGTGTTACATAGCATGCCACGGAGACTAGTGTTACATACCATGCCACGGAGACTAGTGTTACATACCATGCCACGGAGACTAGTGTTACATATCATGCCACGGTGACTTGTGTTACATAGCATGCCACGGAGACTAGTGTTACATAGCATGCCACGGAGACTAGTGTTACATACCATGCCACGGAGACTAGTGTTACATACCATGCCACGGAGACTAGTGTTACATAGCATGCCACGGAGACTAGTGTTACATAGCATGCCACGGTGACTTGTGTTACATAGCATGCCACGGAGACTAGTGTTACATAGCATGCCACGGAGACTAGTGTTACATACCATGCCACGGAAACTAGTGTTACATAGCATGCCACGGAGACTAGTGTTACATAGCATTCCACGGTGACTTGTGTTACATAGCATGCCACAGAAACTAGTGTTACATAGCATGCCACGGAGACTAGTGTTACATAGCATGCCACGGAGACTAGTGTTACATAGCATGCCACGGAGACTAGTGTTACATACCATGCCACGGAGACTAGTGTTACATACCATGCCACGGAGACTAGTGTTATATAGCATGCCACGGTGACTTGTGTTACATAGCATGCCACGGAGACTCGCACCGTTGCATCATGTTATTCTATCGTTTGGCTCTTCAGAATGGCCTTTATGCTTGATTAATTAGAATTTCCTTAACATCTTCGACGGTTGTACGAGGTCATTTCCTGGTCTCTTTTTATTTTTCCAAGTCACATGAAGTGGAGTGATTTAAAGCTTTTCTTCTTGCAGCTTGTTCGTTAATGGGGATGCGAGTATTGATGCCATTTTCTGTACACTCACGAGTTTTTTGTGAACTGTCATGTAATTGGGAGACAAGAAATGTACAGCTGGGGCGTTGCTGTGAAATTTCTTGCTGTGAGAGTTAGCATCCTCTGATTTTTACTACTCACAGTGGGACATTATTAAGTATGTTTCAATCATTACTCACTAATGTTCCAAAAGCATTCTCCATTCCCTCTCTCTCTCTCTCTCTCTCTCTCTCTCTCTCTCTCTCTCTCTCTCTCTCTCTCTCTCTCTCTCTCTCTCTCTCTCTCTCTCTCTATCTCTCTCAAACAGACGGACGGAGCAAGATACTCATTCATCATCTTATTATGATAAGCTATTTGCTCCTTCCAGCAGTGAAAGCATTTGTCTTCATTAAGGTCCTCAGGGGTAAGCTCTGCTGCCTGTGACTGTAACAACTGGTGACGTGACTGTAACAGCTGGTGACGTGACTATAACAGCTGGTGACGTGACTATAACAGCAGGTGACGTGACTGTAACAGCTGGTGATGTGACTGTAACACCTCCTGGCGCGACTGTAATACCTACTGGCGGGACTGTAGCATCCACTGACGTGACGGTAATACCTACTGGCGCGACATTAGCACCAACTGACGCGACTCTATCACCCGCTCTCGTGACAACCAGCAGTACTCACAAGACGGACGAGCAAGGGCGAGATGTGCTCATAGCGTCGACGTGATTTACATTTAGTGGGAGTTTGTACGTTGTTCCGATGTGATTCATTCCAATTATTTCGATAAATATTGTCATTTACGTGTCAATAATCACCTTTCTTATTTATTATGTCGTGTTCATAGATCACTCTGGCTGTTGCTGGCGTTTTTTGGGGTCACATAAATTATACCATATGATATACAGTACAGTTTTAATATAACATTTTATATACAGGTTAGTTATAGATTTCTTATAGTATTTATATAGTTTAATAGAGCTTTAATAGAGTTGTAATATAGATTTAATTATTTTTATAATGGTGAAGTGACGAACGTGTAGTGGTTATGCAGACTTCTTGGGAATGAGACGTATTACAGTTTGAACCACGGAAGGGGAGAGTAGCTCCAGTTTCTTTGATCAAGAGCCCTTCCTCGGCATCAGGGCACCTCTCCCTTGACAGGGACATATTGGATTTCTGAGTGTTTGAACATTCTCTCACTGAGTGACTGATTACTGTTCTCCCCTCCTTATTGTTCTGTGATGGCTGTTGACACTACAAGGACTTGTGGTGTATTCTGAGTGTGAGTACTGGACGTGTGGTGTATTCTGAGTGTGAGTACTGGACGTGTGGTGTATTCTGAGTGTGAGTATTGGACGTGTGGTGCATTCGGAGTGTGAGTACTGGACGTGTGGTGTGTTCTGAATGTGAGTACTGGACGTGTGGTGTGTTCTGAATATGAGTACTTGAACTGTGATGCGCTCTGAGTGTGACGCAGGGGAGAGAGAGAGAGTCCATATAAACTAGTACAAGTACACAGGTGCACGTACTAGTATACACATGCACGTACAATGACACATACGCAAACAAGCGTACTTATATTTATTCCTGAGCACATTCATGAGTTTCGTACAGGTGAAACACCACAAGCGGCCACAGGAGTAAGTCGGATAAACAGTCGGAAAAAGCTTACGAATTATTGTTGGGTCGAGCGCACAACTTTTCCTGAACGTGGAAAATAAGTCGCTTGTCTCTCTGGTGACGTCAAAGGCTTCATTCCGAGCGACCGCAAGATAGGATCAGCCGGCTACGGTTGCACGCCGCTGCAATAAATGGAGTGGTGTGAGCCCCGAGCTTTGCTCGAGACTTGTTGTGATGTTTCCCGCATGAGGGAGTGAGCCAGTGAGATGTTTGAATCCGACTTTATCAAGTTTCGTGCAAGCTCTGTGTGAGCTTTCAGGCTTCGGGTAGTTTATCTCTGGCTCTTATCTCGCGGGAACGAGTTATCTCTCACAAAGACAAGTTTGTTTAATTGTGCCGTTATATTTTTGTTAGAGATGTCGTTGAGTCCTTTTGAAGACGTGATGCTGATGATAAATTAGACACATGTGCAACACTTGGGAATCTTTATTGTGGAAACGTTTCGCCACACAGTGGCTTCATCAGTCCTATACAAAAAAAATAAAATGGTGAAGATCAGGCGTTTGTCAGATATGCTGTTGAAGGAGTGTTCAGTGGTCAGTTGGAGTGTTCAGTGGTCAGTCGTCACGTGAGGTCACAGACCCTGAGCTGCTTTGGGGATTAGCGTGGACGGTTACAAAGCATGGCTTGCTTCTGCAGTGTTTTAAAAACTGAGGTTGGAGAGTTGAAGGAGGAGGTCTTGCTTCTCCAGGAGGAGATTAGGAGGCTGAAGGTCCACCTCAATGGGCCTGGGAGAGAGTGTGAGGTGGTTGGAGATGTGGGGAATGAGGCTTCTAGCAGTGAGGTGCAGTCTGTCTCTCACTGTGAGGAGGCTGTAGGTGGGGAGGTAGCAACGGCTACCAGCAGTGAGGTGCAGCCCAGCTCCTGCTACAAGTGGCGAGTTGTTCACAGTAATGGGAGGCGCATCAGAGTAAGGAAAGTTAAGAGTGAAGATCTGAAGGTAGGAAATCGCTTCTCTGTTCTCCAGGATGAATGTACTTCAGTGGCCAGTGAAGGTAAGGGTACTACTGCCCCTGCTAATGAAGGTAAGTGCATTCTTGTGGTTGGTGACTCTCAGGTAAGATATGTTGACCGTGCTTTTTGTAATAGGAATAAGAAGATGAGAGATAGAGTGTGCTTCCCTGGAGCTGGTGTTGGGACATTGTCAACAGACTGGATAATATCATGTCAGGTAATGGGAACAAGCCCATTATCTGTCTCAGTGCTGGTGGAAATGATATTGGGAAGGGTAGGAGAGAAGAGCTGCTAGATAAGTACAGGTCAGCTATAGATTTCATTAAGTCTAAGGGAGGGATCCCAATCATATGTAGCATCTTGCCTAGAAGGGGAGTAGGAATGAATGGTTGTCTAGGGCAATTGGTGTAAATTGCTGGCTAGACAGATACTGCAAGGAACTTGCAATCCCATTCATTGACAACTGGAACAACTTTTATGGCAAACATGATATGTATGCAAGGGATGGGGTTCATCTCTCTGGGGCAGGGGTGGTAGCACTTGCAGACTCGATTGAGAAGGCCATTGGTGAAATGCCTATGATTTTAAACTGATGGAAGATAGAGGTATGGGTGTGTGTGGGAAACAAGCAGGTTGCAACACTAGGGTTGGAAACAGTAAATGTATAAAAGGCATTCAGCATGAAGTTATAAATAAAGACAATAGAACAGGTCAGCAAACAAAGGGGGACAGCAGAGGGCAGCAAGGGACTAGCTCCCTTAAGGTTTACTATACTAATAGCAGGAGTGTTAGAAATAAGATAGATGAGCTAAGATTAATTGCAAGTGCAGGAAACATAGATATTATTGCTATAA
The DNA here is from genome assembly GCF_026875155.1 of Cherax quadricarinatus. Taxonomy (NCBI): domain Eukaryota; kingdom Metazoa; phylum Arthropoda; class Malacostraca; order Decapoda; family Parastacidae; genus Cherax; species Cherax quadricarinatus. The sequence continues at coordinate 36,059,478 of NC_069402.1, forward strand.
CAGAGACCTGGCTCAATCTGAAAGATAGAGAGATGCCCTCTGAATGTCACATACAGGCTATAAATTATTCCACACTGACAGGGTCAACAGGAAAGGTGGTGGAGTAGCGATGTATGTCAGAGACAATTTAAATTGTTGTGTTAGACAAGATATTAAATTAGAAGCGTCAGCCACTGAATCTGTTTGGTTACAGCTTCTCGAGGGCCGAGAAAAACTAATTTTGGTGTGATTTACAGGGCCCCAAATCTTGATAGGGAGTGCAGTAAACTTCTATGGGACGAAATTCGTAAGGCATCTACATACGAAAATGTTGTGCTAATGGGAGATTTCAACTATAGACAGATTGACTGGAGCAATTTGACAGGAAATTTAGAGTCGGGTGACTTTCTTGATACGATCCAGGATTGTTTTTTAAAACAGTTTGTGACAGAGCCAACTAGGGGAAATAACCTCCTTGACTTGGTTCTTGCCAGTAGGGAAACACTAATTAATAATCTTGAGGTTAATGATGAGCTTGGGGAGAGTGATCACAAATCACTCAGTTTTAACATATCATGGAATTCCCCTAATAATGGCAATCAAGTCTCCGTCCCTGACTTTCGCTTGGCTGATTTCATAGGACTGAAAAATTACTTAGGTGGGCTGAACTGGAATGACCTGACTAGGGGTCAGGTAGGTGGTGATGGTTGCCGATATGATGCTTTCCAGGGCATAGTTCTAGCTGCTCAGTCAAATTATGTTCCAAATAGGGAAATCAGATCAAACAAAAATGATCCTAATTGGATGAACAATAGATTAAAATATCTGATTGGTCAAAAGAGAGGCATATATGGCAAATCAAAAGAGGAGAGGGGCAATTAAGAAATCGATATATTCAGTTAAAGAGAGAAATAAAAAAGGGAATTAGAAAAGCAAAAAGAGATTATGAGGTTAAAGTTGCAAGAGAATCGAAGACTAACCCAAAAGGATTCTTTCAGGTATACAGAAGTAAGATCAGGGACAAGATAGGCCCACTCAAAAGTTTCCTCGGGTCAGCTCACTGACAGTGATAAGGAAATGTGTAGAATTTTTAACACATACTTCCTCTCAGTTTTTACACAGGAGGATACCAGCGATATTCCAGTAATGATAAATTATGTAGAACAGGACGATAATAAACTGTGCACTTATTAGGGTCACAAGTGACATGGTCCTTAGGCAAATAGATAAATTAAAACCTAACAAATCCCCAGGCCCTGAATGAACTGTATGCAAGGGTTCTAAAGGAATGTAAAGAGGAGCTTAGCACACCTTTGGCTAATCTTTTCAACATATCACTACAAACTGGCATGGTGCCAAAATAAGTGGAAAATGGCAAATGTGATACCTATTTTCAAAACAGGTGACAGGTCCTTAGCTTCGAACTATAGACCAATAAGCCTAACCTCCATAGTGGGAAAATTTATGGAATCAATAATTGCCGAGGCAGTTCGTAGCCACCTGAAAAGCATAATTAATCAACGAATCTCAGCATGGTTTTACAAAGGGCGTTCCTGCCTTACGAATTTATTAACTTTTTTCACTAAGGTATTTGAGGAGGTAGATCATGGTAATGAATATGATATTGTGTATATGGACTTAGTAAGGCTTTTGACAGGGTCCCACATCAGAGACTATTGAGGAAAATTAAAGCACATGGAATAGGAGGAGAAATTTTTTCCTGGATAGAGGCATGGTTGACAAATAGGCAGCAGAGAGTTTGCATAAATGGGAGAAATCAGAGTGGGGAAGCGTCACGAGCGGTGTTCCACAGGGGTCAGTGTTGGGCCCCCTGCTGTTCACAATCTACATAAACGACATAGATGAGGGCATAAAGAGCGACATCGGCAAGTTTCCCGATGACCCCAAAATAGGCCGTCGAATTATTTGACAGGCATTCGGACTCCAGGAAGATTTGAATAGACGATGCAGTGGTCGGAAAAGTGGCAGATGCGTTTAAATAGACAAAGCAAATTTTAAAAATGTTGGACAGGACAAAAACCATCCCACATAAAAAACTAAATAATGTAGTTTAATTTACGGATTGCGAAAAAGATTTAGGAGTTCTGGTTGCAGTAATCTAAAAACCAAGAAACAGTGCATAAGTGTTCGCAAAAAAGCTAATAAAAATCCTTGGCTTCATATCAAGAAGCATAAAATAATAGGAGTCCCAGGTTGTTTTAACTCTATACTTCCTTGGTTGGCCTCTTTGTTATGCTGACAGTTTTGGTACCGTATTACAGAATGGATATAAATTCTCTGGAAATGTACAAAGGAGGATGAAAAAGTGATCCCATGTTCAGAAACCTTCCTATGGGATAGAAAAGGGCCCTGAATTGCACTCTCTAGAAAGACGTGAATTAGGGGGGATATGTTGAGGTTTATAAGGGAAGACAAAATAAATAAAGGGGAGTAAATAGTGGCTAAAAATTTTTACCCTGACAGGATCGCAGCAAGGGTTTTTAAATTTGGGAAAAAAATTCGATTCAGGGGGGGAATGGGAAAAAGTCGGGTTTGGTAATAGAGTTGTGGATGAGGGGAACAAACTCCCAAGTACCGTTTGAGGCCAGAAACGTTTTTGTAGTTTTAAAAAAATAGGGGGGATAAATACATGAGTAGATGGGGTGGGTGATTTTGCCCTGATGCTTGTGCTAACAGGTGGGTTGGGGCCGTGTTTCCCTTAAGTCAATGTGCCCGACCTGTTTGGTTGGGGCTTTGGGGTTAGCGGTAGGGATTTGGGACCTGCCTCGCAGGGGCCCGTAGGCCTTCGCAGTGTTCCTTCGTTCTTATGTTCTTATGTTCTTTACCCAAAGAAATGGAGACACTGTTTTCCCTTAACGAATCAAAAGTAGGAGTGACATATGACCAAGACGCTATGTCACCCCCGGTTTTGGTTTCACGTGAATGTTTTTTTTCAGTGCTCGTGGGACACGCTGTACTGACTTTGTTGTGTCGCGTGACACAGAAGGGTTCCAGCCAGCAGGAGGTGGGAGATGAGTTCAGGTCAGCAGGAAGCAGGAGAAGGGTATCAGTCAACAGGAGCAGGGAGATGAATTCCTGTCGGTAGGGAGCAAGAGAAAAATGGCATCCAGCAGGGGTCGGGAAGGGGGCAGTCAGGTGGGAGGGTTAAGCCCGTTTGAGTCCGCAGCTAACACCACCTACATCCCTCCATTACAATGCGACCCACAAACCCCACCACACAAACAACAACAACACAACAAACCCCCACACACACAAAACCACACACACACACACCCAACAAAATATATATTTATATATATATATTATATATATATTATATATAAAATATTATATATCGTGCCGAAAAGGGGTAAAATTTGCAATTTTGGCTTAAAAGGGAACGCTCCCCTTTCGAATAAGGCAAGCGAAAAAAATTTTTGTAGCGTAATTTCACAAAAATCATTCTGAAAACCCACAAAAACATATATTTTTTGTGTTTGTTTATTTTTAAATTTATCTTCGTCATCTGTTTTGTGCAAAGGGGGGATGGAAAGATAAGGTTTCAGGCGTGTTACCAGGCAGTGTGTTAAAAATGACCTGGGCGACCCAGAGGGTCATGCCCGCAAGGGAGAGAGAGGAATGGAGTGTTGTTGACTCTAGGCTGAGTTGGAGGCAAGTGAGAGCGAGGCAGGTTTGGTATGCCCACCCAGAGACCTGCCCACTGGTGGAAACTATGGAAACTAGCCTTGTAGGCTTACTGTCTACATTTTGCTCGGCCACGTACCATGGTCGTCCTCGACAATGCTTGACTGGAAAAAAAAAACTCACTCTCTCTCTCTCTCTCTCTCTCTCTCTCTCTCTCTCTCTCTCTCTCTCTCTCTCTCTCTCTCTCTCTCTCTCTCTCTCTCTCTCTCTCTCACACAGGAACATTGCACAGAACACAAAATAAAACATATATATTCATGTAGACATGGACAAAAAGAATCTTCCTACAGGGAAGGAAGAAAAAAAAGGTGGGGAGTGTTAAACATCGTGGTCCAAGACAATGAGCCTCGGCGGGCGTCACTGCTCGCCTTCCTGTGTCTGGACAGATACTGCAACACATGAGACATCGCTACAGTTGAGCTGTGACGTAGCAGGGTACAGTCTCCCCAGGAATGGTGAAGCAGTCATTGTGGAGTAGTCACTGCAGGGTTCACTCATCCTGGGGCACAACCTGCTGGTGCCCTTGAGTGAAGCATCGTCAGTACTCGGCAACTGGGTGTGACTTCTTCTGGCAAGGAACTCAGGAGGACATGTCTCGCCTGGGACTGTCACTGCCGGCGAGTATGAAGTGAGTCGTGGCAGGGACGATTCAGGCAAACCATCTGGCAGTCGTAACAGCATACACCATAACTGGAGTGAGAGGGCTAGCAGTCAAAATGGCATTATACTTTGTGCAGGCTGCTCACTGAAGCTGTGACACAAGTCAGACAGTCGCATGCTGACAGGGCTACTGCGGCTTGATCATGATATCAATAAGCCTACATGGCTAGTTTCCATAGTTTCCACCAGAGGGCAGGTCTCTGGGCGTGCATACCCAGTCCTGCCTCGCTCTTACCTGCCGCCAACTCAGTCTAGAGTCAGCAACACTCCACTCTTCTCTCCCTTGTGGGCATGGCTTTCTGGTTCACCCAGAGCCCTTAAACATACTGCCTGTGTACCACTAATCCAAATATAGCAAGAAGCCTCCTAAGCATCATCATTCATCCCCCGCTTACACACACCAAATGACGACAATAAATGGTGGCAACGGTGGGAAGAATGATAAGGCTTCAGAGGGATCTTACTTCATGGTACACAGTGTTTAAATGCCCTGGGCGACCAGAGGGCCCTGCCCGAGAGGGAAAGAGAAGTGGAGTGTTGTTGACTCTTGGTTGAGATGGCAGCAAGTCAGAGCAAGGCAAGCCTGGGTATGCCCACCCGGAGACCTGCTCTCTGATGGAAACTATGGAAACTAGCCATGTACGCTTACTGTCTACAGTTTATTGTGCGCTGTATAGCCCTTGTAGTTTAGCGCTTCTTTTTTATTATAATAATAACAATACAATTTATTGTAAACATATCTAAAATATTTTTAGTTGGATTAGGCTAAATTAAACTGTGCTTGTTATAATAAGGTTAGTAAGTTTTCTAAGGTTCTTTAGGTACAAAATTAGTAATTTTTGAATTAACAAATATATATATGTATATATATATATATATATATATATATTATATATATATATATATATATATATATATATATATATATATATATATATATATATATATATATATATATTATGCAAAACAACCACTGTGAAAGACTAGAGAAATTCCAAGTGCTTTCGTGACTACTCGCATTATCAAGGAACTATGAAAGTAAAGCATCCAAAGAAGGTATATAAGGGGTCTGGCCAACACCTCACTATCAGATCCCACAACAGTTAAACACCTGACGCACGCCAGCCCAACTGGACAGGTCCTTCACACAACCCAACAACAAACTATTCTACCCAAGAAAATTTTAAAAATTATTATTTGTCCAGTGTATTATTAAATTCTTCACAAATCCTATTAATTATAAATGCATCTAATATATATAAACCAAAGGAAATATTCATATTATTGCCAAACTGCTTTTTATGAAACAAGATTCAATTATATTCCTGTCGACCATGGACTTGCTTGATACTACTTTCTCAACTTTTTGAAAATCAATTGGATGGTTAAAATCTCTTACATGAATAAATAGAGCATTGGAATCTTGTCCAGTTCTAATGCTATATTTATGTTGTTTTAATCTTCGAGATTTTTACCAGTTTGACCATAATAAACTTTATCGCAAATTTTACAAGGAATCTTATAGACACATCCATCAGCATTTTGGGGGGAATTCTTTATCAAAAGTTTTTTTACTGTATCAAGATTTTTGAATACAACTTAAATAATTAAAAGTCTTAAGAAGAGAAGGCATATCAACCAAGTTTTCATGGTAAGGGAGAACCAATATATTTTTAGTTGAATAAGGCTGGTTGTCCCTTTTTGGATTGTAAAAAGTATTTCTAGCAACTTTAAAAGATTTATCAATTACATTTCTTGGGTATTTTAAATCATTACCTATTTCATAAATTTTGGATATTTCCTCATCTATGAACTCAGGACTACAAATTCGTAAAGCTTTCAAAAACATTGATGAGAAAACAGACAGTTTGACTCTATATTGATGCGAAGAATAATAGTGGACATAGGAACAGTTATTTGTAGGTTTTCTGTAAATTTTAAATTTGAATTCATTATTACCCTTAATAATTAAAACATCTAAAAAAGGCAATGAGTTATTTTCTTCAAACTCAACAGTAAAGTTTATAGAATGGGCTAAGCTATTTAATTTTCCAAGGAAATGGTGTATATCTACATTTTTGGGCATAAGACACAAAATATCATCAACATATCTGAACCATTTAGCTCTATTAAGGAGGATTGTGTTAAGCAACCTTGTTTCAAAAAATTCCATGTATAGGTTACTAAGAACAGGTGAAAGAGGATTTCCCATTGCCATACCAAACTTCTGAGTGTAAAACTTATCATTAAATACAAATTTTGCATCAACAATGCAAAGTTTAATAAGGAAATAACAAGGAAATAACAAGGAAATAACATCAAAACTAACAATGTTAAAATCATTTAAGTCAGTCAAGGAGCTTAATTTATCAACTAAGTCAATGTTGTTTTTAACATTAAAGTTAGAAATTTTGCCAACAATAGGGCTCAAAATATCAACAAGCCATTTGGATAATTTATATGAAACTGACCCTATGGAGCTAATAATTGGTCTGACTAGATTCCCTGGTTTGTGTGTTTTAATTAGTCCATACATGTAGGGTAAAGATGGATTAGTGGAAGTAAATTGTTTGACTAATTCATCTTTGCCTTTCAGTAGAAGTTTTATTGTTTTATTGAAATTGCTGTTAACGGTTTCTAGGGGATTTTTCCTAAGTTTGGAATAGGTTTCAGTATCATCTAAGAGATTATTCATTTTTTCTTGGTAATCATTTTCTTTCATAATTACTATTGCATTTATTTTGTCTGCTTTAGTAAGGCGCAAATTTTTATTGTTATTAAGTGTATCATAAGACTTAAAGAATCTTTGAGGGCAATTGGGAATGTTTGGTTTTAACATAAAGCTATATACTAATATTAATTTCATCAGAGGATAAATTCCATCTATAGTAACCTATACATGGAATTTTTTGAAACAAGGTTACTTAACTCAATCCTCCCTAATAGAGCTAAATGGTTCAGATATGTTGATGATATTTTTTGTCTTATGCCCAAAAATGTAGATATACACCATTTCCTTGGAAAAATAAATAGCTTAGCCCATTCTATAAACTTTACTGTTGAGTTTGAAGAAAACAACTCATTGCCTTTTTTAGATGTTTTAATTATTAAGGGTAATAATGAATTCAAATTTAAAATTTACAGAAAACCTACAAATAACTGTTCCTATGTCCACTATTATTCTTCGCATCAAGATAGAGTCAAACTATCTGTTTTCTCATCAATGTTTTTGAGAGCTTTACGAATTTGTAATCCTGAGTTCATAGATGAGGAAATATCCAAAATTTATGAAATAGGTAATGATTTAAAATACCCAAGAAATGTAATTGATAAATATTTTAAAGTTGCTAGAAATACTTTTTACAATCCAAAAAGGGACAACCAGCCTTATTCAACTAAAAATATGTTGGTTCTCCCTTACCATGAAAACTTGGTTGATATGCCTTCTCTTCTTAAGACTTTTAATATTAAAGTTGTATTCAAAAATCTTGATACAGTAAAAAAAACTTTTGATAAAGAATTCCCCCCAAAATGCTGATGGATGTGTCTGTAAGATTCCTTGTAAAATTTGTGATGAAGTTTATTACGGTCAAACTGGTAAAAATCTCGAACTAAGATTAAAACAACATAAATATAGCATTAGAACTGGACAAGATTCCAATGCTCTATTTATTCATGTAAGAGATTTTAACCATCCAATTGATTTTCAAAAAGTTGAGAAAGTAGTATCAAGCAAGTCCATGGTCGACAGGAATATAATTGAATCTTGTTTCATAAAAAGCAGTTTTGACAATAATATGAATATTTCCTTTGGTTTATATATATTAGATCCATTTATAATTAATAGAATTTGGGAAGAATTTAGTAATACACTGGACAAATAATAATTTTTAAAATTTTCTTGGGTAGAATAGTTTGTTGGTGGGTTGTGCGAAGGACCTGTCCAGTTGGGCCGGCGTGCGTCAGGTGTTTAATTGTTGTGGGATCTGATAGTGAGGTGTTGGCCAGACCCCTTATATACCTTCCTTGGATGCTTTACTTTCATAGTTCCTTGATAATGTGAGTAGTCACGAAAGCGCTTGGAATTTCTCTAGTCTTTCACAGTGGTTGTTTTGTATATTCTGAAATCACCTGTTTACTGTGATCTTATTGGCATATATATATAATATATATATATATTATATAATATATATATATATATATATATATATATATATATATATATATGTATATATATATATATATATATATATATATATATATATATATATATATATATATATATATATATATATATATATATATATATATATCGGATCACAAGCAACACCTAACGCTGCTGGGTGTCTGATCTTTGAAGGATTGATGGTCAAGTGGTTAAGGCAATGGGACTGTTGTTCTGTCCCTTGAGGAGGGAGAATGGGTCGCAGGATCTAATCCCGGCTGGCTGCAGTTTGGTAACTGTTTCAAGACCACACATCCCACAACAAAGCAACACCTGACGCGCGACTCATAAGAAAGAGAACACTACAGCAGGCCCGCTGGCCCAACTAGACAGGTCCTTCACACAACCCACAAACAAACTATTCTACCCAAGAATTAAGAATTTTAAAATTTATTATTTGTCCAATGTATTATTAAATTTTTCCCAAATTCTATTAATTACAAATGGATCTAATTTATATCCCAGGCAGAGTAGAAACATTGGGCGTGTTTCTTTCCACCTGTTGTCTATGTTCTCCATCAGTAAAATGGGTACCTGGGTGTTAGTCGACTGGTGTGGGTCGCATCCTGGGACACTGACCTAATTTGCCAGACATGCGGAGTATAACAAGGGGCTCTCTATGTAGTAGTATGTCATTGTTGCCAGCTAGGTCTGTATACCATGTACATGTACTTGTAGTAAATAAAAATATTATTGTTATATAAACCAAAGGAAATATTCATATTATTGTCAAAACTTCTTTTTATGAAACAAGATTCAATTATATTCCTGTCGACCATGGACTTGCTTGATACTACTTTCTCAACTTTTTGAAAATCAATTGGATGATACAGTAAAAAAATTTTTGATAAAGAATTCCCCAAAAAGTGCTGAAGGATGTGTCTATAAGATTCCTTGTGAAATTTGCGATAGTTTATTACGGTTAAACTGGTAAAAGTCTCGAACTAAGATTAAAACAACATAAATATAGCGTTAGAACTGGACAAGATTCCAATGCTCTATTTATTCACGTGAGAGATTTTAACCATTCAATTGATTTTCAAAAAGTTGAGAAAGTTACATCAAGCAAGTCCATGGTCGACCGGAATATAATTGAATTTTGTTCCATAAAAAGCAGCTTTGAAAATAATATGAATATTTCCTTTGGTTTATATAAATTAGATCCATTTACAATTAATAGAATTTGGGAAGAAGTTTATAATACATTGGACAAATAATAAATTTTAAAATTCTTAATTCGTGGGTAGAATAATTTGTTTGTGGGTTGTGTGAAGGACCTGTCTAGTTGGGCCAGCGGGCCTGCTGTAGTGTTCTCTTTCTTATAAGTCGCGCGTCAGGTGTTGCTTTGTTGTGGGATGTGTGGTCTAGACCCTTTATATGCCTTCCTCTGGTGCATTACTTTTTCTAGGTGCTTGATGTCAGATGGGAGGACTTCGCCACAAGCGAGTCTCTCCATTCCCAATTAGACATCCATGCGCTGAATCTGTACTGGAAGACGCTCAGTGACAGACAGACAAACTTGAGACACGACATGACTACTGGACCTCTCTCCTTGACGAAGACATTCGCAGACCCACAAACCAACACAACCTTTTCTACTCCTTGTATGATCCTGCTCCTAACCCTATTTACAAATAACCTTGGATTCGCTGACAGGTACCTTCTATGACAGGTACCATTCTCTGACCCACGTTCGCCTTAGCTTTTGGGTTATGACATGGCTCAGTTCTGCACTCCTCTCTAGCGCTAAACGTCGCATGTCCCTTCCTCCCCGCTCACCCCACCGGAGTCCCAACAGAAGAGCCTGAATTTCTCTTCTCAATATCTGTCCCACGATCGCCTTCGCTGCTGGGTTAAGCCCTGGCTATGTTTCTACGACTAAGAACACTCCTCTCCAGCACTATTCTTCGTCTGTCCCGTCTTCCCCGCTCATCCCATTTGGGATCTTACCTGAACTTTCGTTCGTTAGTTCGTCCATTACTTTTATTGTTTCTTGATAATGTGAGTTGTCACGAAAGAGCTTGGAATTTCTTTATTCTTTCACAGTGGTTGTTTTGCATATTCTGAAATTACCTTTTTACTGTGATCTTATTGCATATATATATATATATATATATATATATATATATATATATATATATATATATATATATATATATATATATATATATATATATATATATATATATGTGTGTGTGTATGTATGTATAAAAATATAGGGAGGTACCACCTCTAGAACCGTCATGGGGACCCTCATCCTCAGAGAAAAGAATAAACTTGCTTCAGGGAAAACTCAAGGTTCTCCCTGAAGCTGTTTGAGAATTTTCTCCTACCACCCCCTATATTTCAAGTATGTTTTATTTAAAGACAAAATACATTGGCCAAACATTCACAAAAATACAACAGAAAGTAAAACAACATAGGTAACTCAGAGCTACATCTCGAATACTTCGTCCAGCTCCCCTGCGGTGGGCCGCGTGCCCAGAATGCTGCAGGCATTTCCTCTCTGGATTGCAACACTGAGTCTCTGAAAGAGGAAGCTGGTCGCCCTGTGGTCCTTGGTTTCTATGATGAGCTTTTCACCCAGCTCTTTGAGGAACTTTAGAGCACACTTGCCCCATGCTCCAAGGGTCTCCGACCCTATTGAAATGAAGTTATAGCAAGGGGGAAGGTCTTCATATTTTCGGATCTTCTGGGTCTCCCTGTGGCTGGCAGCTCCACCCCCTTCCACTACAGAGTATGGCAAGTAGGTGTCTGCCAATGTGGCAGCACAGGTGTAGTCCCAGGCAATCTGCTTTCCATCCTTCCAGGGTAGCATAGTGGCTCCATCAGGACGCTTTTGACTTCCATCAGAACTCTGTACTTGGGGTTCCCGTTGAGCTGGGCAACGGGCTGTGGCGAGGCTTCTCTTTATTATGTCATTGATCTCCTCATGTCTGGCATACTTCCCTTCTGCTGTGTGGCACACGAGACCATGAAGTCCGAATTGATCAGCTGTCGCCCTGCCGCAAATACACCTATGTTCGGTGAGGATGGGGGCGGCTAGGTGAAGAGCAACACCAATCCGAATGGCCTGTGGGTCGAGACGGGTGCCCAGGGAGGAACAGCTAGCAGGAAATCTCCTGAGTGTGGTGCCTTCACTGCCAGGAGACGAGCTTTGTTCTTTCCTGAAGCATTGGAGAGCATTGTGTTGGCGATTTTTTCCATGATCGGTTTGTCCCAGTGGGACTGTTTGTGCTGTTTGGGAGGAGCTGGTCTACTGGAGGAGTCTGTAAGGGTGTCCCACCGAATCGCTGCTTCAGTAAACCTGGGGTCTTGAGCTCCTACGAAGTCTCTCAAGCGTTCGGGCACTATCTTCTTGATTAATGCACTGGAAGCCAAACACGAAGACAGAAAAGCAGGTAAAGCAACGTGCGTTGCTTTACGCACCCCTATACCCATTCCACCCTGGATGCAGTTGGAGACGGTGTCTCGGATTGTGAGGAAAGAGCATATAAATGAAGACTGAACGAATTCCAGAGAATGTTTTTCTATCAGTTGGTGTTTGAGTAGCGGCTATTATTCTCTGGTGGGTATGAGTCAGCCATTACGACAAGGCTTCTCTCTCTCCCCTCTCCGTGAAGACCCTTATGTAACTACCCTTTCATTTTCTGCTTCATTTCCCCGGGTAATCTTGTCCGTTGTTGTGCAGGCAGAGGTGCAGCTGAAGACTGCACAACTTAAGTCTTATTTCACACCACATTCGTTGCGATACGTTGGTTGTTATCCTGGTACAGTGGTAGCTGAGTGAGGCTGACTCCCGGCTTGCCTTGGCTCCTGTGTCCAACTTGCTTTTTCTCACAAAGCTGTTTAATTGTCTGTTTTCATGCTACGATTTTTAGTTTTTCGAGTTCATGGAAACAAAATTAGCTGAAGATTGGCTAGTTAACTTCATAATTCATTGTTGCCAACAATAAACCTTTGGTTTGTTGAACCTTTATTACACTTCCATTTTTTCGACAACGTAAAAGAGAAAATATTGCAGTCCAACACAGAAATAAAACTAGAAACAGTTATTTAGATTAATAATAAGTCTTTTCGTATTATTAAACCCAGAGGATTAATTAAACCGATGGTATAGTAACCCGGGAGAGTTAATAAAGGAGATGGTTTTATAACTAAGGGGGTGGGGTTAATACCTCCGTCGAGTTGATAACTGAAGGAAGCCAAACATTAAGGTTAATTTTTATTTGGGCCTTTAGGTGCTTCCTTTGGGTGCGACCCATAACACTCTAGTCATTCACAAGTATTCGTTTGCTGCTACATGAACAATGCGCAGCAAGTGTAACTAGGCTTACCCCCCCCCCTCCCTTCTTTCGTCTCAGCCCGCATGTTGATGAATCCGGGTTCTTTCGATTCTGAGCCGGGAGAGCTACCATTCAACTACACAGAGGCTAGAGGAACAACTTTAACTGCAAACAATACGATATTCACAAATGTGGTTCTCTATCCCAGGAAGCTCTGGCATGTGGACTGTCTCTGGCTATCCAGGACACTCCTGGGGCTGAACACGGCTGCGCACACCTAATGCAGAACATAATCTGTGATTTATATAATTGCTACAGTCCATGAACTCTATATTTTTATACTTATTTTTTAAGTCGCTCACTGTCACGGATCTGGTTCTTTCAAACTTTGTCAAAAACTTTCCATTCTTGTGCTTTGTTATCTCTGGCGTGTTTCAACTCCACTGCTTTCAACAATTCTTCAGGAATATGAAGATACAAATTTTGGCGTCTCTGCTTCCATCTCAGCATAATACTCAACATCTCTGACTGCGTCCCTTGATACGACTCCCAACATCTTTGCTTGTATCACAGAATATGACTCTCAGTGTAACGGCCTATATCTCTGGATACGACTCTGAGCATCCCTGCTTGGATCTCAGGATACAACTTGCAGCATCTTCCGTCTGCCTAAGTGTGAGTTATCTCCGACGTGAGTGAGAGAGGCTCACTGCCGTCATTAATTAGTCGATATTACTTTCCCCTCTCAACAGAGGGACCATTACCTCACCTCTCTTCAGCACTGATGTATAGAATTCCCACTGGAGTATGAGTGTGTCTGATCTGTTGGTGTATGAGTGTGTCTGACCTGTTGGTGCATGAGTGTGTCTGACCTGCTCGTGTATGAATGTGGCTGACCTGATGGCATATGAGTGTGGCTGACCTGCTGGTGTATGAGTGCGGCTGACCTGCTGTTGTATGAGTGTGTCTGACCTTCTGATATTAGTGTGTCTGACCTGTTCATGTATGAGTGTGTGTGTGTTTATGTGTGTGTGTTTATGTGTGTGTGTGTGTGTGTGTGTGTATGTGTGTGTGTGTGTGTGTGTGTGTGTGTGTGTGTATGTGTGTGTGTGTGTGTGTGTGTGTGTGTGTATGTGTGTGTGTGTGTGTGTGTGTGTGTGTGTGTGTGTGTGTGTGTGTGTGTGTGTGTATGACTTTTTTGTATATACAGAAAACCAATAAATATCTGTTCTTATGTGAACAATTATTCTTCACATCATGACAGACTTTTGTATCCTCATCCAATTTTTTGAGAGCTCTCCGTATTTGCAGCCCAAAGTTCATAGATGAAGAATTTTGAAGATTTATGAAATAGCGAATAATCTAAAAGACCCAAAAACTTAATTGACAATTTTTTTAAAATGGCCAGAAAAGCATTTTACAGTTCGGAAAAGGACAAATAAACATATTTAACCCAGAACATGTTGGTTCTCCCTTACCATGAAAACCTTCTTGATATACCTTCTCTGCTTAAGAATTTTAAAATCAAAGATGTTTTTAAAAAAAACGTGATACAGTAAAAAAAAAAGGATTAAAAATTCTCCCAAAAATTCTGATGGATGTGTTACAAGATTCCTTGCAAAAAAAAAAAAAATTAAATAAAATTACAACAACATAAATATAACATTTTAACTAGACAAGAGTCTAATGATCTGTTTATTTATGCGAAAGATTATAACTATTCATTTGATTTTCAAAAGGCTGAGAAAGCTGTATTTAATAGGTCCATTGATGAGAGAAATATAATCAAATCAAACTTCATAAAAAATAGCACTGATTTTAATATGAATATTAGTTCAGGGTTATATAAATTCATTAATTTATAATTAGTAGAATGTTTGAGAAATTTAATCTATGCATGACATGTCACTCATAAAATTTTACTTGACATGTGACCTGACCAAATCTTGACTATATTCCCACGGTCGACGTGTTGGGTCAGGTGTAAGGTCACATGTGAAATGATACATCAGCGTTATAAGTCTTCTGCTGTCCTTTTATTTTTACAATTCCTTGATACTATGAAAAATCACGAAAGCGCTTGGAAATTCACTCTTTTGTCCACATAAAAATATAAGGAATTTCCATTCAGTCTTATATAATACACTACAGTTTTCAGACTTTTTTCGCTTGTGTTCAGTGTGGTTCTCCCGCACTGGTCTCCAGCAGTACTCAATCTTAATAGGGATCGTCAGGTTTTCTTGATATCCCTTCTCCGTGATGACTGTCTTGGTATAATCGCTCACCAAGGGATTCTGTTTCACAGACTTCATGTTGTAGCAAAATATTAGTTCAGATTTGAATTCAGCGTATAATTATTTAGAAAGCATGTTTTTAGATGCGAACCGTTGAACACTGTAATCGGAATAAAGCCTACCTAAACCATTTTATTGTTTAAACCCACAGTAATACAATAAATGAACTGTTGTGATAAACCCTTTAAAATGTGCATATAATGGGTTGCATAAAATATATTTTAGTCGTGCATTAGAAGTATGAAGTATGAAAGTAGAAGGCAGTGCAGCCCAAGGAAGCAGCGGGAGACCCACCACAGGCACACATCGCAGTTCCTGGAAGGACGTCATAATTTCACGATAGTTTGCAATTCCTTCAAAGAAATACAGAGCGACAAAAACAGGAGGAACAGACAGTAGAGCAGTCGGTAGGCTGCCTTGACACAGAGAGAATCTGGTTAATGATCGCAGGAGGTGGAGTATCTCAACAGACATCGTCAGACAACGGAACCCATAAGATGCTACCATGGCACTGAAATGTTCCCGCTAAAGATAACAGAAGGTGAAGAACCTCAGGCAACGGACCCAACAGAAAGTTGCCTTAGCACTGGGATGATCAGGCAACCAGGTGGTGGTGGTGTATCTCGGCAGGCAACGGAGCACTCAGGAAACCGCCATAATACCGGGATAATCCTCTGCCATAAAAGCCAACTCCTCTTCCCCCGCGCGAGTCTGTGGAGAGCAGAGAAAAAGAAAACAAAGGATTAGCCAGCTTGCCAAGGCGCTTGCTTGCTTACAAGTGGCTTCCACACCGCGGGGAGGAATCCATGATATTTTTAAGGAGGAGGGTAAATGGGGTCGTCGGCTAGGAATGGAGAGAAGGAACTGGGCGCATGGTTGTAGAAAACGAGAAAGAGGAATGGGGAAGAGGGAGAAGTAACGCGACCGTTCTGTGGTTGGCTAAACAGGTTGACTGCAGAAAGAGAGCGGTGATTTGAAGGCCGGGAGAGAAACTAATAGTTATATAGATAGAGAAGCTGACGGAGTAAGGGCTGAAAGACCAAGAGTTACTGGACACAGTCAAAAGGTAGAAGTTTATGGGGTAAAGACTGGCTTCCCAAGTCGTGCAAGCAGCGGATACTTGAAAAGTGATACTGAAGGGGAACATGGAAAAAATGGGTGACGGAGAAGACAAGGAGGGTGATAAATGTGATGTAGGCAATGGAGAGGAGATAAAGCCTGGGAACATTCGAAGATGAAGGGAGAGATGATAAATATGTCAGACGTTAAGGGAGATTAGTCAGCAATGACAATGATAATCTTCATTACCATAAGGTACAGTATACAAGAGAAGGACGAAAGACATAACCGATTAACAAGAGTATATTAATAAAATATTTGGGTGATGAATATAATTCATAATTCTAAAAAGATCGAAGCCAGTTATTGATATTCTAATCTTTCCTGCAACGATTCATGTTTTTCATGTAACGTCACAGAGAGGAGGGGGTTGAGACAAGACGGGGAGAATAGCACACAGTAGGGGTTAGGGGTAAGACATGGTGAGGAAAACTGGACGTGGTGGGGAGGAGGGGAGGACACTGCAGGGGTGGGAGGATATTACTGGGAGGGTGCAAGAGGGAGGTTTCGGGACACGGTGAGTAGGGGGAGGGATTGACACAGCGTGAAGGGGGGCTTGAGGACACGGCGGGGAAGGGGAAGGACTAACAACATTTCCGAGGGTAAAGCTGCACTCTAAAACATTAGACTTTTAACACAATATCTCCTGTGGATCCCTACACGATGCGCCCTCAGTCCACGCTCTGGGATAAACACATTTAGTGTGGAACTGCGTGTGTATATATATATATATATATATATATATATATATATATATATATATATATATATATATATATATATATATATATATATATATATATGTATATATATATATATATATATATATATATATGTGTGTGTGTGTGTGTGTGTGTGTGTGTGTGTGTGTGTGTGTGTGTGTGTGTGTGTGTGTGTGTGTGTGTGTGTCGTGCAGAATAGGTAAAACTGGTCAATTAGCAAGAACTCATTTAAGATTTTATCTTATACGTTTAAAGATTTTTTTTTAAATTTATGTTAATGTCAAAGTTAAAAAAATTGTACCCCAAAAAAATTAGAAAACTTACCTAACCCTATTACATCAAGCGCAATTTAATTTAGCCTAATGCAGATGAATATGTTTTAGATAAGTTTACAATAATTTAATAATAAACAAAGACAATGAAATATATTTTTTCCGTTAGGTTCAGAATGAATTTTGCGAAATTTTTGCATACACAAATTTTCGCTTGCCTTATTCGGCTAGAAGAGCGTTGCTATTTAAGCCAAAATCTCAATTTTTACCTATTCAGACTTCAAGAGGATTCTGCTCTTGACTCTCGCCCAGGCAGGTCATAGCAGCTCTCCTTACTTACTCTGTCTCCCTACGATCCCCGTTGGGGAGGGGAACCTTTACCAGCGTTGTCATCGCCTTGACTTACACGATGAGCTACGCAAATCGTGTAAAGATCAAGCCAAAAAATGGTACCGTTGATGATTCAACGAAGATTGCTCTTGCAACTGTTGTTCAGGGAGCACTGCAAGTAAAATTCAGCACCATATTGTCACTGAAAGAAGCATTCATTGTTGTGTGTCACGATGATGCTGAAGCAGAGAAGCTACTCACTACAGAAGCCACCACAACTCTTACTGCTCAAGGGTTTACTGTTACATCATCTCCTGCCCTCAGGGCAAGGAAATCAGTATTCCTTAAAAAACTTGACAAGATTCTGACTTCTCAATCAACTGCAGAACTCAAGTCATCCATCGAGACGCAAAATACTTGGGCTACTGTTGACAGCATTACAAAAATCCCAAATGCAACGTCCATGATCAAGGTCACCTTCACCGACGTGAACATGGCTGCCACTGCTCTGAACGAAGGTCTTGCTGTCTACTACTACTACATCAGTCCCACCTACATTGAAGCAGAAAGATACCACTACATCCAACATTGCTGGAACTGTTATTCATACCATCTCCTGGTCCTGGTCTGAGGGGACAGTCGCGCGCGTTTGTGCTCCGTCAAAAACTGCGTGTCTTGATGGCAGTGAAGGGAACAGAATGCGGGAAATAAGCGTGTGCAACCATAAAGTGCATATACTCCTTTGAACACAAAAAAAGGAATATCAGTGAACGCTAAATAGGAAAATAGTGATTATAGTGTCACATAGAGAGTGCCGGTGGAGAAACGGTTACCGTGGGAAATAGGCCTGACCAGCACTAGTGAATTATTGCCGGGTGTCGACACAAGTGGAAATAAACGAATATCGATCTATCTATCTATAAGTAATATAGTGAGTGACAAGGATATATATGTGCAGTGGCATAGTGAACTAAATTGTAGATAAGAGCAATCCAAATTATCCCCAAGTATAGCGTTCAATATATAGTGTAGAAAGGGGAATATCTTACAAGCGACTGGCACTAGCGAACTATTGCCAGAGGCCCAGTGAAGTGTTAATAACGGATAAGAAACTACTATAGTCATAAGATATGAAAAGAGTGATGGTAGCATTGAGGTGCAGGGAATCACAGCATACATAATTTGAGCATACAACCGTTACCTCTACAATATAGTGTAAAAGGGGAATATCTTACAAGCGACTGGCACTAGCGAACTATTGCCAGAGGTCCAGTGAAGTGTTAATAACGGATAAGTAACTACTATAGTCAACAGATATGAAACGAGTGATGGTAGCATTGAGGTGCAGGGAATCACAGCATACATAAATTGAGCATACGACCGTTAAATACCCAATACATAGTGTACAATATATGGAATATATATATGGGTTGACCACTCACCAGGAAAATTATTGCCAGAGGCGACAGAGAAATGTAAACTATCGTACAGGTGTTATAACGAGGAAAAAGGATTTGAATAGGCAGTGATATAGTGTACTGAATTGTGGATGAGAGTAATCCTTTAAAACCGAGTGCTAGTGTAAGCTATGGTGTAATTATATGGGAACAACTGCTCAAGTTTACGGTCTCCCCACTGATCCCCCCACCTCTCCCCCGCCCCTTCGTATCCCAACCAGCGGGGGTTGTTCCCTCCCTACTGGTACCCATACCATGGACCCACTTATCACCAAACCAAGCAAAGTGGAGACGTGGGGATACAAACTGGATAAGTATTAAGCCATAGTAGAAATAATAAAATAAGAGATAGTTGATTGATGTGCAGGGAAACAGTGAACATGCAGTGACTGGATAGTGGAAAAGGATAAACCACCACCAAATCCTCTCGCCACCCTCCCCCTCCGACACCCCAACCAGAAGGGATGGTCCTCACCCCCCCTATTGGCACCCATACCCAATTCTCCTGACCACCGAACTACCTTTCATCACCGAAACCCAGCCACCACCAACTACATATAACTGTCCAGGACAAGATAAACAGCAGTGATCATGACAGGAATCAGATGCTGTAGGATGTATGATATATGATGTTATACAACATAAAAGTTTTTAATGGGTAATAAGTCTCCATGCTAATTTAACATCCCACATACCCATGTATTGACCTATAACACCCACACCTGCGTGCAGAGCTGAAAGGTAAAGTGAAGATCAAGCTCTTGTGGTACCCAGTTGCAAATAGGATACAGGCAGGATGGCAGTACAGTATACCTGTGGACATGTAGAAAGGCTCTTGGGAAACAATCTAGAATCACATGCAACCTTTGCTTTTCAAAACATCATGTTACCTGTGCAAGAATAAACACTGCAACCAAAAATGACATCTATCTAGATAGGTGTTTCTGGATCTGCAACAGGGATGTGGAACTATGGATAGATATCAGGAAAGCACTCAGGAGTTAATAAACAATAAACACCAGAAAAAGGAGGAACTATTGAATAGTCTACCTGAAATATATAGAGCATGGGAAGATAGGAGAGGAGTAAAGTCTAACACAGAGAATGCCCAGTCTACAACAAACTGACCCAAAAATAAGCAGATACACACTAGAAAAAAACACGGGAAACAAAAACAACAGCTAGTTCAGTGCCCAGCCTTAGGGCTGACCCAGACCCAGCCCCCAGCCATTGTGAAAATCTGGATTCAGTTAAAGACTCCTCCACAGCTACCAATGCCATATCCCCTAGTACAGATGTAGTAGAGGAGCCCTCCTCTGGAGTAGACTCTTCTGCAACCATCACAGTCATAGCCCCAGCCCCATCCCCCAGCCCCAGTGCTGACCCAGACCCAGCCCCCAGCCTTACTGCCAGCCCAGACTCTCCTAGGGACACTACCCAAACCACCACAAAAACAGTAAATATACAACCATCATTGCACAAGACCGTGGCCCACAGTACAGATGTTGGAGAGGAGTCTCCTTCCTCTACTGGGGAAAGTAGATGGAATCCAGGACGGGGTGGCCCTGGCTTGGATACTGAGGATTATAGTGCAGTCCCAGAACCTGCAGAAATTGACAACACACCTCCCAACAATTCTCAACCAAAGGTGAATTTGTGCAAATATTATGCTTGGGGCATCTGTAAGCATAGAATAACAGGGGAAAAAAATGGGACATGCAACTTTGACCATCCCAAAAAATGTAGCGACCTCCTGTCTAAAGGAATGTGTCGCTCTTTCTTCCTGTACTTCTTCACCCAAAAATGTGCCACTCCTCGTCCTCCAGAAGCAGTGTTACAACATCGAGTGCCTGCATACCATCTAAAAGGGACCAGGAGGCACAGACCCCACAGGACAAACAATAGTAGCTACGACTACCCAACTCCAGGTGATTTTTTTAGTGGCAGGAAACGAAAAAAGAAATGGAAGGAAATAACAAAAATAGTCCACCACCTTGGAGCCTTGTTGGACTGGAGGCGCAGCCAGTGGCCACCCATGGCCCTCCAGAATTACAACTACTGATGCCAATAACCAAAATCCCCCCCAACAAACACAGAATACAACCTCGTTCATATTTGCTAATATACAGGGCCTTAAGCCATCCACCAACAACAAAATACCTTTTATCAGTGGACTTCTAGTGGAGTCTAATGCAATGTTTGGCAAGCCTTCACAGAGACTCACACAAAAGATCACTTTGACAGTGAAATATGGATAAGTGGTTACAACCTTTTAGATGCGACAGAAAAAACAGGCAACAAGGGGGGTTGGCCTGTATGTCAAAGAGTCCCTTATCTGCACGGAGTGCTGAACACCACAAATGAGGTAGTTGAAGTTCTATCAATAAAGATCGAGAACCAAAACCTAGTCATTGTGGTTGTATACAAGCCACCAGATACAACCTCCCAACAGTTCAAGGAACAGCATACTGAAAATCGATTACTGTTTGGAAAACCTTCCAGCTCCCATCCCCAAACATCTTACTGCTTGGTGATTTCAACCTAAGCATACAAAATGGAAAATGTAGCAAATAATGTTATAGCTGAAACAATCCCGGAGGTAGCGCAGATGAAAGGTCTCACACACATGAGCTACTAAGTCTCTGCGAAAAACACTCCTTATGCCAGCAGATAGTGGAGCCAACAAGACTAGAAAACACACTTGACCTTATCTTCACAAATAATGAGGACCTGATAAGAGACATAAGAATATCAAAAACAACTAATTCCGATCACAATCTAATCGAAGTCCAGACGTACATGCATAGGGTCCTGAACAGCAGAATGCATGTACCGGTGAAGGTGTCTTCACAAAATACAATTTCAACAACAAGAACATCAACTGGACCAGGTAAACCATGTCCTAAACGAAACATGTTGGGAAGATGTCTTAAAGACATGGACCCAACCAGTGCCTTGAAAAGGATCACTTCCTGGTAGCCGAAGCATGTTCTAGCATATTCCCCTAAGAAAGAAGAAGAGCAGGAGTAAACTGAGAGAAAAAGACGCTCCCTCTACAGAAGACGACGAAGAGTCACTGAAGCTCCTCAGGAGTGCTAGAATATCTGATAAACGAAAGGAGGCGCTGACCAGGAAGTGGAAACTAACGAACTTAAGCTAAATGACTCTTACAGGAACCAGGAGGCAGGAGGAGCTTAAAGCTATTAGTGAAATTGAAAGAAATTCAAAATATTTCTTTTCATATGCAAAAACAAGGCAAATACCACATCTAGTATCGGGGCCCTTACCAGACAGGATGGACTTACAACAGATGACACAAGGAAATGAGTGAAATATTGAAATCCCAGTACGACTCTGTGTTTATGAACCACTAATCGGTCTGAGGATCGACGACCCAAATGATTTCTTCATGAATGAGCCTCAAAACTCCATAAATGTATGCCAATTTCCGACATTACCCTAACTCCGATAGATTTCGAAAAAGCCATTGACAACATGCCTATCACTCAGCCCGGGGCCCGACTCGTGGAACTCTGTTTTCATTAAGAACTGCAAGATACCCAACTCGCGTGCCTAAGTACACTATGGAGGAGGAGCTTGGACATGGTGAGATTCCACAGTCACTTAAAACAACGGATATAGCCCCGCTCCATAAAGGTGGCAGCAAAGCATTAGCTAAGAACTATAGACCAATAGCTCTGACGTCCCACATCATAAAAATCTTTGAAAGAGTGCTAAGAAGCAGGATTGCAAATCACCTGGATTCCCCAAATCTGCACAATCCAGGGCAACATGGGTTCAGGGCAGTCGCTCTGCCTCTCACAACTACTGGATCACTAATGACAAAAGGCCTTGGATGCACTGGAAGAAAATCAGATGCAGATGTAATATACACAGACTTTGCAAAAGCTTTGACAAATGCGATCATGGTTAATAGCCCATAAAATACTGCTAAAGGAATAACTGGGAAAGTGGGGAGATGGATCTTCAACTTCCTAACAAATCGAACACAAAAGTAGTAGTCAACAGAGTAAAATCGGAGGCTGCCTAGTGAAGAGCTCGTTCCACAAGGCACAGTACTCGCCCCCATCTTATTCCTTATCCTCATATCAGACATAAACAGAAATATACGCCACAGCACCGTATCATCCTTTGCGGATGATACTAGGATCTGCATGAGGCTGTCATCTGCTGAGGACGCGGTTAACCTCCAAGAAGATATAAACAAAGTTTTCCAGTGGGCGACGGTAAACAATATGATGTTCAATGAGGACAAATTCCAACTACTCCGTTATGGAAAACTGGAAGAGATAATAACTAGAACAGAGTATACTACTGACTCCGGCCATACAATAGAGCGGAAAAATAATGTAAGGGACCTGGGAGTAGTAATGTCTGAGGATCTCACTTTCAAGGATCACAACAGTGCCACGATCGCACGTGCAAAGAAAATGATAGGATGGATAATGAGAACTTTCAAAACGAGAGATGCCAAGCCCATGATGATCCTTTTCAAGTCACTTGTTCTCTCTAGGCTGGAATACTGCTGTACATTAACATCTCCATACAAAGCAGGTGAAATCGCAGATCTAGAGAGTGTACAGAGATCCTTTACTGCACGTATAAGTTCTGTCATGCACCTTAACTACTGGGAACGCTTGAAAGCACTTGACTTGTACTCGTTGGAACGCAGGAGGGAGAGATATATCATAATCTACACTTGGAAAATCTTGGAAGGAATGTCCCAAATCTGCACACAGAAATCACTCCCTACGAAAGTAAAAGACTGGGCAGGCGATGCAAATGCCGCCAATAAAAAGTATGGGCGCCATTGTACACTAAGAGAAAACACCATAAGTGTCCGTGGCCCAAAACTGTTCAACAGCCTCCCATCAAGCATTAGGGGAATTGCCAATAAACCCCTGGCTGCCTTCAAGAGAGAGCTGGACAGATACCTAAAGTCAGTGCCGGATCAGCCGGGCTGTGGCTCGTACGTCGGACTGCGTGCGGCCAGCAGTAACAGCCTAGTTGATCAGGCCCTGATCCATCGGGAGGCCTGGTCGTGGACCGGGCCGCGGGGGCGTTGATCCCCGGAATAACCTCCAGGTAACCTCCAGGTAACCACCAAAGCATGTCCAGTAAAAGACAAGAAGTTCTGCACTACATGTTGTAGTGAGGGACACACCTTCAGTTCCTGTACCGCTGCTGCTACAACACAACCAACGTGTTTAAACTGTAAGAGTAATGATCACCATACACTGGCAGCAAAATGTCCCACAAGAAAGGATATAATGAAGAAAACACAAGATGCAGCAAAGAAAAAACCTACTAGCAACACTCCAACGTATGCAGCAATTGCAAAGATACAAGCAGACACTACAAAATTACTTCAAGCATCTACTCAGCCCGCCTCCACCATCATCACTCCTCCAACATGTGACGTAACCAAGATCCACTACTGTTTAATATACGCTCACATGCAGAACATGGCTATACCTGGAACCTTTAATTCTACCATCAACGAACTCTTTGCATTAAATAATATGCCATCATTCATATTCCCAGCATCTCCACCTTCAGAAGAAATTCTAAAATTCACCAAGGACTTAATTAACACCTCTGCGACAGCAGTTCCAACACCACCAACAACTAGTGACGTCACTCCAACAACGTCCAATAAGAAGTCTCCATCGCCTCCACTTCACAATGAAAACCGACCAATCAGAAGCCTTTCTACCAGAACCATCTTCCCATTCGTCCATTGAAGATGACAATGAAGATGATAATGCATATTTACCAGCACCAATAACACCATCCCACGACCCTAGATTCGATACTGTACACGATGAAGATATCGACAAGTACATTGATTGGGGAAGAGTATCTTTCTGTACCACAGCAAATTATCCTGAAGACATGGAGCCATCTGAACTCAAATCTCACCTCATCAAAAAGACAGTCAAGTATGTCATCGAATCTTCCGAAGAAGCTAGTAACATTGAACTTTCAAGACTTATAAAGCATGCTGAAAAATGCATTCAAGATCCTCGATATCGACACTTGTTAACGCGTCTCATGATAATTCCTCTCCAACGATTTAAACGTCTTGAAAATGAAACTATACTCTCCAAGGACACTTTCTTCGTCAAAAAACGCCACAATTCCAAATAACCACCAAGCCATTATGAAATGACCAATCAACGTTGAGCTCCTCCCTTGTCGCCTGCAGCCACCAATCACCATCAAGAAGCAGCAACCTTCCATCCAGCAAGATGCAGTCAGCACCTGCAGAGTTCCTGCTGTCTTCTATATCGTCTTCGTCATTGTTTATCCAGGCTTAGCAGTTGGGTCTAGTCCTGACTCTTCTCTCTTCGACTCGGGACATTCCTCTCACCGTCTATTCTTCGCACTGTCCCCACTTGCCCCTCGCCCCTAGTGGGCCCTTACCTGTGAGTCCAGTTCAGTTCAGTTACCTATTCGGCATGATACACACGCACGCACACACACACAACACACACACACACACACACACACACAACACACACACACACACACACACACACACATATATATATATATATATATATATATATATATATATATATATATATATATATATATATATATATATATATATATATATATATATATATCGTAAAAAATATCAGGAATTTTCAGTTAAACATATTTACATTATACTTTTCAGATTTTTTCGCTTTTGTTCAGTATGGCTCCATTGTTTAGCTACTAGAATAATTAAACGCAAGAGGTAGAGATATAAAGCCAAGAATATTCGGTCCTCTTTGAATACATTGAAATCTTGACTAGCACTTTCAGTTAGGAAAAGTAATCACCTACAAGCTCATCGACTCCTACAAAAGAAAACCTATAGAAGCAGCTTTAAAACTGGCCATCAACCAAACTTCACTATTTCAAAAATTCATTGGAAACCTAATACGATTGGAAATTTCATTGAAACTAACGTACTGCAGCACCAAATTTGAAATACCTGATTAGGAAATGAAATTAAGCCAATGTAAATAGATTTTTTTTAACAGTAATGACTTGAAATGTTCCCAAAAAGCCTACCCCAGACTAGGATATATCTACTCCTAAACATTACTTACATCGTTTGGAAACAGGACTGCGTCCGAATCTCCCTTCTCTGGTATGTCATTAACATACCATTCCTCGCAAAACCACTTCTTAGTTTCTTATTCTGACATCTGTAATCGAACAGTCACTATCTCCTTTCCTTGTGGTACTCTTTCACCCACTATACTATATTTCCTGGTTTAAAAAAACACGTAAACAAACACTAGGAATTTATTAGAAAACGTTAAGGTCAGGACCTGGTACCTTGAACACTTCTAACATACAGAGGTTGAAAGACAGTATATATAGGCGGAGAGTGAGGTGACTTTCAACACCTTTATGTTGGAAGTGATCAAGGTCCCAGGACCGAAATGTTTTCTAATAAATATGTCCTAGTGTTTGCTTACGTGTTTTTCTAAACCAACTTGTCGGTATTTATTACCAACGTTTATACCGTCCAGTACATTTCCTGTTATTTCTGCTTGCTTCTCAAGTTTTCGTCCCAGTCTTTCATGAGATAGTGTATCTGTGGAAAATTGCATTTATCTGAATGTAACTAATTATGTACATAACAGTAAATGATAACAAAGATAATTATTATTTATCAATGTTACATAGACGAGTAGGAATTTGGGACACCTAGGTCGCAAAAAATGTCCCCCTTCGATACCTACCACTGTCATAACCACAAGTTGCTCTGGACCTATTAATTAAATGAAATATACATACACCAGGAATACTGGTAAATATATAAATTTGTGGACTGTATATTAAAAATAATAAATGGTTATATATATACACAATTACATAACAGAAGGAAAATATATCTTAATATCACTCACCAATTTGACTGGATATTAAGTTGTATCATACTCAGAAAAACTTCACTAACTAAATTTATGAAAACACTGGCCAGAATTATACACAAATCTAGAGAGCTTATCTGAGGTTCCTGGAGCTGTCTTGTCCAGTCGTCTGATATCTCAAGTTATGCAGGAATGCATGTCCAACAATTTTGCCTCCTATTTGAGAGGTGTCAGCCCAATTTTAACCTCTAGAGCACGAAAAATTCTTCCCATTACTGTTACTCAATTCAAACAACAAAATGGCGACTCACCTGCCCAGCCGCAGGTTTCCCATTTTTTCGATAACATACTTCTTTTAAAAATACAATATAGGGCATCTATTTACCTATAAATTACCGTATTTCCGGAAAATATATACAGTATTTTCCACAGTATCTAAGGCCTTGGCAGTACAAGAATGAGCAGCTCATTCCTACCTCTCCTGCCTCACTGCTGTTACTTTGTCTTAGAACTCCAGTATGTTTCTGAGACAAGATTTGCCATCTCTCAACCTATACTGGTTAATGTTTATAAACACTTCTCTCCAAGTGCTCCTACTCTCCCGCATCCTGTTAGTGTTGCTTCTTATCTGTCTCCTTAAATATCGGAACAACATAAACCACCTTGCAGATCTCCGGCAATTGTCCCGCTCGCTTCCATTGACTTATTGTATATTTTAGGTAGTGGTTTAGACGGTTCTTCTGCACTCTCTCGCAGAATCGATACGACATTATGTCGGGTCCTCTTGATTCTGACGAATCCAGCTGGTTCAAAGAGTGTTTTTTGCCTCTGTTATCAGTATCATGTCTGGTTCTCGTGTTGCTCCTGCTTTCATTGAGGACACTCTGTAAATAATTAGTTTAATTCCTCGCATATTGCATTGCTATTTTTTGTTAGCTCTTATCTTTTCTGTGTTGTCTTTCTTCTGATACGACTGTGTAACAGTTTCGGTTCAGACTTGGCTTTAGCTGCTATGCCATTCTCAAAATTGTCATTCAGCTCTTCCATGCTCTTGCATGTTTATTTCCATTCTTCCCTCCTCTCTGCATCTTTGGTTGAACCATACGCCAGTTTCCCTTTCCAACGCAGTTCCTTCAGGAGTTCTCTCATCCTTTCATAATTTCATATTCTGAAATCTGGTTTCTCCCGTCCTGCACCTATTCTTTCCCCAGTGATTTCTTCCACTAGGTATTCGAAATTCAATACGGTATGGTTGCTAGCACCCAGAGGCTACTCCACTTCAATTTTTCCTATGTCAAATACACTTAGGGTAAATGCTAGATAAAGTCTTGCTGGCTCATCCTCTCCTCTCTCTTGTGGTGTTCTTGATATACTGATACAAACTTTTCCGTCAACATCTCCATCATTTTAGCCTCCGAGTTTCTGGTCCTCCATGCGAGTCACAGTTCTCCCAGTCCATTTGTTTGTGGTTAAAATCGTACATGATCTCCATCTTTGCTTTTGCTTTAGCTATGATATTAACCATTTCTTCGTTGTTGCTGTTGCTGTTGTTGTTGTGTAAATAAATGAGCATAACTAGCAGAGGTAAATGACAAAAATTATTGAAGGAAGGACGAAAGGAAGGAAGGCGAACAAAAAGGGATTGGCGAAATTAAGAAGAGGTGGAGAGAGAAGAAAAGGAAGGAGATATCCTTGGCAGGAAGAGATGTTTGTCAAGTTTGTTTAAACCTGCCCTTCAAGGTGGGCGACTTGACGCTTATAAAAATCTCTTGATCCAAGTAGAGGTAACCTTCCCTTCCTTGGATCAAATCCGAAAGCCTACCAGTCTCCATGCACTAAGTGACCCTTACAGGTTGAGCGCCTTCCAGCGAATATAATAATGCAATAATCAGGCCTGGTCATGGACGGGGACGCAGGGGGGTTGACCCCCGGAACACCCCCCCCCAGGTATGTTTACACCCTCTGTCCCTGTTCAACTACCAGTAAACAAGTACCACGATTATAGTAGACTATTATGGGTCGCATTATAGAAGGGAAATACCATACAGTAAATAAGTGACTATGGCAAGGCTTTCAAATAATCTGAGGCAGGAAAACAGCTCTTAGCTTCTTAAAATGGAGGAACTGTGCACAAAAAAGAGAAACCAAAATAAAAAAAAATACGAAAACAAAAAATTCTAGGAGGGTCGTCAGGGAAAAGCCCTCCATTGTAAGAAGTGACTTGTTCGTTGTGCCTCATTTGTTACTGCAGAAAACACGGGTATAAATCTAAGGGAAACAGTCGACCATTGTGGGACCCGGAGCCTCCAGTTAGTGAGTCTTAACTGGTGGTGGTGGTGGTGGTGGTGGTGGTGGTGGCGGTGGTGGTGGTGATGGTGGTGATGATGGTGGTGGTAGTGGTGGTGATGATGGTGGTGGTGGTGGTGGTGGTGTGGTGATGATGATGGTGGTGGTGATGGTGGTGGTGATGGTGATGATGGTGGTGGTGGTGATGATGGTGGTGGTGGTGGTGGTGATGGTGATGATGGTGGTGGTGGTGATGGTGGTGATGATGGTGGTGGTGATGATGGTGGTGGTGGTGATGATGGTGGTGGTGATGATGGTGGTGGTGGTGATGATGGTGGTGGTGGTGGTGGTGATGGTGATGGTGGTGGTGGTGATGGTGATGATGGTGGTGGTGGTGATGATGATGGTGGTGGTGGTGGTGGTGATGGTGATGATGGTGGTGGTGGTGATGGTGGTGGTGATGGTGATGGTGGTGGTGGTGGTGATGGTGGTGGTGATGGTGATGATGGTGGTGGTGGTGATGGTGGTGATGATGGTGGTGGTAGTGGTGGTGATGGTGGTGGTGGTGATGGTGGTCGTGGTAATGGTGATGGTGGTGGTGATGGTGGTGGTGGTGGTGATGATGGTGGTGGTGGTGATGGTGGTGGTGATGGTGGTGGTGATGGTGATGATGGTGGTGGTGGTGATGGTGGTGGTGATGGTGGTGATGGTGGTGGTGATGGTGGTGGTGATGGTGGTGATGGTGGTGGTGGTGATGGTGGTGGTGATGGTGGTGGTGATGGTGGTGATGGTGGTGGTGATGGTGGTGGTGATGGTGGTGATGGTGGTGGTGGTGATGGTGGTGGTGATGGTGGTGATGGTGGTGGTGATGGTGGTGGTGATGGTGGTGGTGATGGTGGTGATGGTGGTGGTGGTGATGGTGGTGGTGATGGTGGTGATGGTGGTGGTGATGGTGGTGGTGATGGTGATGATGGTGGTGGTGGTGATGGTGGTGGTGATGGTGGTCATGGTGGTGGTGGTGGTGATGGTGGTGGAGGTGGTGGGATGATGGTGATGGCGATGGTGGTGGTGATGATAGTGGTGGTGGTGGAGGTGATGGGGGTGGTGATGGCGGTGGTGGTGGTGGCAGTGGCGGTGGTGGCGATGATGGCGGTGGTGGTGATGGTGGTGGTGATGATGGTGATGGTGGTGGTGATGGTGATGGTGGTGGTGGTGATGGTGATGGCGGTGGTGGTGATGGTGGTGGTGATGGTGGTGGTGGCGGTGGTGGCGGTGGTGGCGGTGGTGGCAGTGGTGGTGATGGTGGTGGCGGCGGAGGTGGTGGTGCCGGTGATGGCGGTGGCAGTGGCGGCGGTGGTGGCGGCGGAGGTGGTTGTGGAGACCGCCGCGCCGCCGCCTTTACAGGATGACGTTTTTAACGAGTTAAGAGAATACAATGTTACGTAACTTAACATTTCTAATATATGAAAAAAAAATATCATCCAGGAAGTTACCCGAAGAAAAGAATTTGACTTTGTATGCAGCTACAACGTGTTATATACTTTTCACAGTATATATAAACAGTGGTATACATCTTTTCATAGACACCAAGAGGTATCTATGCATATATACAGAGAAGTAATCTTCGTGTATATACGCGGAGTTCCCGTCAATCCTAATTTTAGAGATTTATGTGTAGAAATCGCGTGATATGTAACCTTAATAACACTCCTACAGACTTTTACACTTTAACGATGTTTCCCACCAATACAGACTGATAATACTCGACATGACAGAGAACTCGATATATAATTTGGTTCTTCCTCAATCACGTATCTCAATGGGTTTAATTCCCGCTCGTCTTCCCCTCCGTTCAAAGGTGTTCACAATTGTATCATTATGATTTCGCTAATCAAGTTGTCAATCTGCCAACAAATAAAATAGCCCCTGGTAAATTTGTTGCATGTGTCAAATAATATATATATATATATATATATATATATATATATAAATATATATATATATATATATATATATATATATATATATATATATATATATATATATATATATTATTTTTTATTAACACATCGGCCGATTCCCTAGGCAGGGTGGCCCGAAAAAGAAAAACTTTCATCATTCACTCCATCACTGTCTTGCCAGAGGGGTACTTTACGCTACAGTTATAAAACTGCAAGATTAATACCCCTCCTTGAGAGTGTAGACACTGTACTTCCCATCTCCAGAACTCAAGTCCGGCCTGCCGTTTTCCTTGAATCCCTTCATAAATGTTACTTTGCTCACACTCCAACAGCACGTCAAGTATTAAAAGCCATTTGTCTCCATTCACTCCTATCAAATACGCTCAGGCACTGTTGCTGGGAGCCCAAGCCTCTCGCACACAAAATCTCCTTTACCCCCTCCTTCCAACCCTTCCTAGGCCGACCTCTACCCCGCCTTCCCTCCACTACAGATTTATACACTCTCGAAGCCCTTCTGTTTTGTTCCATTCTCTCTACATGTCCGAACCACCTCAACAACCCTTCATCAGCCCTCTGGATAATAGTTTTGGTAATCTCACACCTTCTAATTTCCAAACTACGAATTCTCTGCATTATATTCACACCACACATTGCCCTCAGATATGACATCTCCACTGCCTCCAGCCTTCTCCTCGTTGCACCATTCACCACCCATGCTATACACCCATACAAGAGTGTTGGTACAACTATACTCTCATACATTCCCCTCTTTGCTTCCACGGACAAAATTCTTTGTCTGCACAGACTCCTAAGTGCACCACTCACCCTTTTCCCCTCATCAATTCTGTGATTCACCTCATCCTTCATAGACTCATCTACTGACACGTCCACTCCTAAATATCTGAATACATTCACCACCTCCATACTCTCTCCCTCCAATCTGATATCCAATCTTTCGTCATTTAATCTTTTTGTTATCCTCAT
>NC_069402.1:36096658-36111658 GCF_026875155.1 Cherax quadricarinatus
GCATTTAGATAAGGCTAAAGAGGTCTTTCTGGCATTTATGGATTTGGAAAAGGCGTATGACAGGGTGGATAGGGGGGCAATGTGGCAGATGTTGCAGGTGTATGGTGTAGGAGGTAGGTTACTGAAAGCAGTGAAGAGGTTTTACGAGGATAGTGAGGCTCAAGTTAGAGTGTGTAGGAAAGAGGGAAATTATTTCCCAGTAAAAGTAGGCCTTAGACAAGGATGTGTGATGTCACCGTGGTTGTTTAATATATTTATAGATGGGGTTGTGAGAGAAGTAAATGCGAGGGTCTTGACAAGAGGCGTGGAGTTAAAAGATAAAGAATCACACATAAAGTGGCAGTTGTCACAGTTGCTCTTTGCTGATGACACTGTGCTCTTGGGAGATTCTGAAGAGAAGTTGCAGAGATTGGTGGATGAATTTGGTAGGGTGTGCAATAGAAGAAAATTAAAAGTGAATACAGGAAAGAGTAAGGTTATGAGGATAACAAAAGGATTAGGTGATGAAAGACTGGATATCAGATTGGAGGGAGAGAGTATGGAGGAGGTGAATGTATTCAGATATTTGGGAGTGGACGTGTCAGCGGATGGGTCTATGAAGGATGAGGTGAATCATGGAGTCTGTGGAGACAAAGAACTTTGTCCTTGGAGGCAAAGAGGGGAATGTATGAGAGTATAGTTTTACCAACACTCTTATATGGGTGTGAAGCATGGGTGATGAATGTTGCAGCGAGGAGAAGGCTGGAGGCAGTGGAGATGTCATGTCTGAGGGCAATGTGTGGTGTGAATATAATGCAGAGAATTCGTAGTTTGGAAGTTAGGAGGAGGTGCGGGATTACCAAAACTGTTGTCCAGATGGCTGAGGAAGGGTTGTTGAGGTGGTTCGGACATGTATAGAGAATGGAGCGAGACAGAATGACTTCAAGAGTGTATCAGTCTGTAGTGGAAGGAAGGCGGGGTATCGGTCGGTCTAGGAAAGGTTGGAGGGAGGGGGTAAAGGAGGTTTTGTGTGCGAGGGGCTTGGACTTCCAGCAGGTGTGCGTGAGCGTGTTTGATAGGAGTGAATGGAGACGAATGGTTTTTAATACTTGACGTGCTGTTGGAGTGTGAGCAAAGTAACATTTATGAAGGGGTTCAGGGAAACCGGCAGGCCGGACTTGAGTCCTGGAGATGGGAAGTACAGTGCCTGCACTCTGAAGGAGGGGTGTTAATGTTGCAGTTTAAAAACTGTAGTGTAAAGCACCCTTCTGGCAAGACAGTGATGGAGTGAATGATGGTGAAAGTTTTTCTTTTTCGGGCCACCCTGCCTTGGTGGGAATCGGCCAGTGTGATAATAATAAAAAAAAATATATATATATACATATATATATACATTCATACACACACACATATATATATACATTCATACACACACACACAGCAACACACACACACACATGTATATATACATTCATACACACACACACACACACACACACACACACACATATATATGTATATATATATATATATATATATATAATATATATATATATATATATATATATATATATATATATTACATTCATACACACACACACGCACACAGTACGAACAACAGGAAAAAGGAACGCAAGAGGTGCTGACACAATGGAAGGGAACATAAAGCCTGCACACAACAGCCTAGGAAGGAGGGGCTGCAGGTGACGATGCAGCTGCACGTTTAGTGATCACGAAACACACAGACACGATTTTGTGCAAGTAAGCTAATCCTTCCCACAACAGAAGCCTCGACACCCCAGGCAATGTTCCAACCCCAACACTTGTCTCGGGTGCGCGGCGCCGCATTAGAGCAGGGTATGACGACGCATTATAACAGAGGCTAATCAATGCGTAGCCAGAGGATTATTCAGTGTGTACGCGAGGCGTGAGGTGATCCACACCTCTCACTGTTATGAGTGGCGAGAATTGATTAAGGCGACTTGGACACTAGAGTTCCCTCGTTTCACTAACCACTTTTTTTTTTTTAAGTTGTGGGTTAATAGTGACTTATTCCATTTACGATATTGTGACTTTTATTCTTCTTGGGTTACCTTCTGCTTCAGATATCTGTACGTCTCTTACTATGCTTTAATGAAAACATCTAAACTGATAGATGCTACAGGGAGTTAGGACTGCTAAGATACAGCGGAAAGTAAACATAAGTATGTACACACTTCTATCTTATGCTCTTTAAGAGTAAAAGTAACTTGAACTGGGCTGTACGAAATTCAGATTAACCCAGAATTTCTTGCTAAATCTTTCGACGACGTTCCACTTCGTTCTGGACATTACAAAGTGGCAAGTGATTTGATAGGGTCACATTATTAACTTTCACAGCATTACGTGGAGCTACAATACAGCACCAGGATGTATCATATACTGAGAGGTACATATTTCTTTTGTACGTATGCTGAAAGTTTGCTTTAATCCCTATGTTAGGGATTAAAGCCTTCTTGATGTTAGGACACGGATGAATTACAGCCTTTAATGCCCCTTGTGCAATCGATAGATTTTAAAGCCAACAAACTAAGAAGCATACGACCTTTGTGAAGGTTTTCTGCGCGTAATTCATTGACTTCATTATAACTGACATCGCTGCTGAATCCCTCGCCTTCTATATTTTAAGAGCTTAAATGTTATAACGTGACGCTGTAAATACTCTCTCTCTCCGAGTATGAAGAATTTGCAAGGCCGTATAGTGAGTGTGTTTTGTATGCAGTAACTGGACTCTGGAGGAGACATATGGTGATAGCTCATGGAAGAGTCGAGCTGCACCACACGCTTACAGAATCAATACCGAGCTGATACTTAAGAATTTACATTATCCTGGGTAAGCTACAGTAACTGCTGGGAAGACAAAATAAGTTTAAAATACATTAAGCTGTGATAGTAACAAATGTGAACAGACTGACTATGGTCACTATCACGAACACTATGTGCTTCATTGTCCACTTATTGAAGAATATTGAGATAGACAATATAATAACCTATGTGACGTGTCAAGGTATCTTATTAATGGAAATAAGGTACCAGATATATTAAGCAAATTTCCTAAATTTCCTTGTAACAGATAAGTGAATTGTAGATATGAATCCAGATGTACTCATGTTGACCCTTTTGGGTCCTAGTTCATAAGCCTGTTGTGTATCCATATGCTCTTGGGCTACCATCCACATGATGGATATGGGATGCACAATAAACTAGTCACTTCGGAGGCAAAATCTAAAAAAAAAAATCTAGCAAACATTATATATATATATATATATATATATATATATATATATATATATATATATATATATATATATATATATATATATATATATATATATATATATATATATATGCAAACAATCGCAGACAGGCCATCTTAACTATGCATGGCAAGCCACGGGGGGTGGAAATTTTTAGCTCAAGTACTTTCACACTTCTCAGTGCATCATCAAGAGCTATATAATGTTGCAAAGCAGCAACAGAAGGGGTGAGGGGAAGTTTACTCAGAGTAGGGCAGTGCGGGTCTGTCAACTTCTGCAGTCTCTCTCAGAATGTGGGCCAACCCTGCATTACCACTATTCCCCTCCCCCCTATGGGGGTAGGAGGGTTTTGAGATATTAAGTATTATGAAATAAGAAGATATAATAGCCAGCCCCAAACTTTTTCTAGCCATCTAGAACAGGTCAAGTGACTTGAGAAAATACGTTTCTCAGTGGATACTGTAAATATGGAAAACTATTATTCTGTGTAACCTTTTTAATTAATAAAAGAAAGGAAATGAATGTGCTCTTTGTCTGTTTAAATGTCCTGTTCTGGGGAACTTGAATGTTCCCAGGGGTACTTAGAAGTATCTGTTTATAGTTTCCTAAATATTGTTGTCTACCATTCTTCTCAGTATCGATTAATAAGCCTTACTTGGGAATCTTCTATACCATTCCAATAATATTTCTATGATCCAAATTTCTACTTCTAATATCCTTTAACCCCACTAGCTGTGTTATCACAATCTTGTGTACCTGTTAATGTATGGTATAATAACGTATCATTAAACCATCCACAACTGACATAGCATGAAGTTTTGTGCCTAGACACAGGTCGAATGTCACCAATCCTTCATGAAACTACCTGGAATAATGAGCAATCCTGTGAGTTTGTGTAGCATAGTTGCTTAAGGTTGTGTACAATATTCTCTACTAAATAGCTATCTAGCATGTATAACCCAAAATTCGAGTTATATATGGTATTCCTGTCATGTTTCAAGAGAGAAGATTCAATTATGTTTGATACAATAATTTGGGCAACAGCCCACCCTGGTGGGTGATCACCGGAACTAACGTGGTTAAAGATAGCATTCAACTCCTGCCCTGTCCTGAGTATTTATGCTGGGCTATTCTTGCTTCCAGAAGTTTACCTGTTTTATCAATATATGAGAGAGGACACTGAGTACATGGTATCCTGTAAACCCCACCAACTTTGTAGGAGGGTGAGTTTTAAATCAGTATTTGTTTCACAGTCCCAGTATTTTTGAAAGCAAGGTTTATATTGGACTTTTTTAATGCCTCACACAGGCAAGCTAGGTTCTCATTGTATGGTAAAACTAGTACATTTTTACTGGCAATCATTTCCTTAGGTTCAGTCCTGTAGAAAGTGTTTTTTACTGACATTATTGCCTTCTTGACAAAATCCTTAGGGTATCTCAGTTCTTTGACTATGTTGAATATCTTGCTGATTTCGTCCTCTAAGTACTCTGGACTGCAAGGCTGGCACCGACCGTTGGCTCACATTCTGAGAGAGACTGTGGAAGATGACAGACCTGCACTGTACTGCGCTACTCACTCCTTCTGTTGCTGCCTTGCAGTATTGCATAGCTCCTGATGATGCACTGAGAAGTGTGAAAGTGCTTGAGCTAAAGATTTCCACCCCCCCCCCCCGTAGCTTGTCCTGCATATATCAAGAACATATATATATATATACGTGTGTGTGTGTGTGTCATGCCGAATAGGTAAAACTGGTCAATTAGCAAGAACTCATTTAGAATTAAATCCTTTCTAAAAAAAATTCGTATACATATAAAGATATATTTTTTCATTTAGGTTAATGTAAAAATTAATATTTTTTTTTACCAAAAGAACCTTAGAAAACTTACCTAACCTTATTATAACAGGCACAATTTAATTTAGCTTAATCCAACTAAATATGTTTTAGATAAATTTACAATCATTTAATAATAAACAAACACAATGAAAAATATTTTTTTTCGCTAGGTTCAGAATGATTTTTGCCAAATTATT
This sequence comes from Cherax quadricarinatus, assembly GCF_026875155.1. Classification (NCBI taxonomy): domain Eukaryota; kingdom Metazoa; phylum Arthropoda; class Malacostraca; order Decapoda; family Parastacidae; genus Cherax; species Cherax quadricarinatus. The sequence continues at coordinate 36,101,965 of NC_069402.1, forward strand.
GCGAGTGGTATTTAACCACTAACAACACTGCGACTAACCAGGGGATCGAACCCGTGTTGTTTTAACCCGGTTCATGGTGAGAAAATATTCATGACTCAATGTTGTTATTAATTAAATACCACTTATTCGTTGTTAGAGTACTATATATACTGCTCGTGAAGGCTAGTACACCAAACAGGGAGTAGAATGAAATTATCTCTGAGACACCCACACCATCGTATGTCCTCGGATCATGATACAACACCTAGCTCTGGTGAGTGCGTGATTCTTGTAGGATTGTATGGTCCAATGAGTTAGAGCATCGTGAATTTTCGCTCACCCTCAGGTGGGCTAAAACAAGACGGGTTCGATCCCCCGGCTAGCTGCAGTTTGAACAATAAAATGGTATAAAATACCGACAGGTTGTTAGGTAAGACACATATGCAACAGTTAGGTATCTTTATTTCGAAACGTTTCGCCTACACAGTAGGCTTCTTCAGTCGAGTACAGAAAAGTTGATAGAAGCAGAAGATACTTGAAGACGATGTAATCAGTCCATCACCCTTAAAGTTTTGAGGTGGTCAGTCCCTCTGTCTGGAGAAGAGCATTGTTCCCTGGTATGAAACAATTGTTTCATACCAGGGAACAATGCTCTTCTCCAGACAGAGGGACTGACCACCTCAAAACTTTAAGGGTGATGGACTGATTACATCGTCTTCAAGTATCTTCTGCTTCTATCAACTTTTCTGTACTCGACTGAAGAAGCCTACTGTGTAGGCGAAACGTTTCGAAATAAAGATACCTAACTGTTGCATATGTGTCTTACCTAACAGCTAGCTGCAGTGTTGTTATTGAACCCATGGGGAAGTAGAATGCCCCGGGGTTGTTTTGCATCCTGTATCGCTTGGTTTTCGATATATGCATAATATATATATATATATATATATATATATATATATATATATATATATATATATATATATATATATATATATATATATATATATACATATATAGGATGGGGTCCACCTCTGGTGTAACGCTCATCTTGCCATATAGGACAAGCGAAAATTTGTGTATGCAATAATTTCGCCAAAATCATTCTGAACCTAACGAAAAAAATATATTTCACTGTGTTTGTTTAGTATTAAATTATTGTAAACAAATCCAAAATATATGTAGTTGGGTTAGGCTAAAATAAATTGTTCTTACTATAATAAGGTTAGGTAAGTTTTCTAAGATTCTTTTGGTGCAAAATTAAAATTTTTTACATTAACGTTAATGAAAAAAATATATCTTTAAACGTATAAGAGAAAATTTTAGAAAGGACTTAATTTTAAATGAGTTATTGCTAATTGACCAGTTTTACATATTCGGCACGACATATGTATATATATACATATATATATATATATATATATATATATATATATATATATATATATATATATATATATATATATATATATATATATATATATATATACGTACAGTACAACATGGGATCGAATCCTTGGCTAGCGCAGTGTTGTTATTGATCAATACCACTCGTTCGTGGTTACAATAATATATAAATACTGCTCGTGAGGTTAGTACACCAAACAGGGATGAGAATGAAATTAGCTTAGAAGCTCCTACACCTCCGTATGCCCTCGGATGGCGGCCCAACAGCTAGCTGTGTGCTGGCTGCGCCATTCTTGTAGGGTTAGGTGGTCCTGTGGTTTAAAGCGTCATGTGGTTCTCGCTTACCATGAGGCAGGCCAGTACAACATTGGTTCGAATCCTTGGCTAGCGCAGTGTTGTTATTGATCAATACCACTCGTTCGTGGTTACAAATATATATATATATATATATATATATATATATATATATATATATATATATATATATATATATATAATTCGTTGATTAATTATACTGGGAGGAAAATTTTAAAATTCTGAAGTCATCAAAATTCTTTTTTTATTGGAACAGAGATTAATCATGTATATCTTAAGTCAGTCCGAGCATTTATTATACATTAAGTTCGCTAAGGCGGGAGCCAACTGCGCTTTTAATGGAAATAAATTTTTGATTAGGTGGTCCCTAACCCCAACTTAAGAGCTTAAGTCTCCTTGAGGACACACAGGAAGACTGCAGCTCCTGCTGCTGCACGAGCCTCTTCCGCTTCATTTGTTTTCATAAGAACATAAGAATGGAGGAACACTGCAGAAGGCCTACTGGCCCATGCAAGGCAGGTCCTTATCAAAACGACCTCTAAAGGCACTTGATCAATGAAATTAAATATCTTTCCCTTCCTTGGTTTAAACGTAATTACATCCCATTCACCCAGGCACTGTGTAACACCTTTCACTACCATACCTTTGTTGCAGGTCTGTAGCGGCCAGTTACAATCACAGGGGAGGAAGATTGACTTGGAAAATCTTGCTTACTATATATACATTGATTTTCGACAAAAGCCAAGTTAACAGCAAACAGTGAATATGAACTTTCAAACGGAATCAAAGATCACAATGGGATATGCGTCAATCGACGGCCTTAGTGTTTGCCTGGATGGGAGAATTACCTTGACAAAGTAATCGAACTATCCCACTGGTTCCTCCCTGACAAGTGAGTATGCCACAGCACACTTAACGATCATCAGACAATATAGGGCTGTTTACTACCCATACATACATGCCTCTGGTTACCCTGCTTACAACTGGTAAATATGACTACAGGAATGGCGGTTGATCTTGTACACTGCAGATATATATATACATATATATATATATATATATATATATATTTTTTATTATTATCACACTGGCCGATTCCCACCAAGGCAGGGTGGCCCGAAAAAGAAAAACTTTCACCATCATTCACTCCATCACTGTCTTGCCAGAAGGGTGCTTTACACTACAGTTTTTAAACTGCAACATTAACACCCCTCCTTCAGAGTGCAGGCACTGTACTTCCCATCTCCAGGACTCAAGTCCGGCCTGCCGGTTTCCCTGAATCCCTTCATAAATGTTACTTTGCTCACACTCCAACAGCACGTCAAGTATTAAAAACCATTTGTCTCCATTCACTCCTATCAAACACGCTCACGCATGCCTGCTGGAAGTCCAAGCCCCTCGCATGCAAAACCTCCTTTACCCCCTCCCTCCAACCCTTCCTAGGCCGACCCCTACCCCGCCTTCCTTCACTACAGACTGATACACTCTTGAAGTCATTCTGTTTCGCTCCATTCTCTCTACATGTCCGAACCACCTCAACAACCCTTCCTCAGCCCTCTGGACACAGTTTTGGTAATCCCGCACCTCCTCCTAACTTCCAAACTACGAATTCTCTGCATTATATTCACACCACACATTGCCCTCAGACACGACATCTCCACTGCCTCCAGCCTTCTCCTCGCTGCAACATTCATCACCCACGCTTCACACCCATATAAGAGCGTTGGTAAAACTATACTCTCATACATTCCCCTCTTTGCTTCCAAGGACAAAGTTCTTTGTCTCCACAGACTCCTAAGTGCACCACTCACTCTTTTTCCTCATCAATTCTATGATTCACCTCATCTTTCATAGACCCATCCGCTGACACGTCCACTCCCAAATATCTGAATACGTTCACCTCCTCCATACTCTCTCCCTCCAATCTGATATTCAATCTTTCATCACCTAATCTTTTTGTTATCCTCATAACTTACTCTTTCCTGTATTCACCTTTATTTTCTTCTTTTGCACACCCTACCAAATTCATCCACCAATCTCTGCAAACTTCTCTTCAGAATCTCCCAAGAGCACAGTGTCATCAGCAAAGAGCAGCTGTGACAACTCCACTTTGTGTGTGATTCTTTATCTTTTAACTCCACGCCTCTTGCCAAGACCCTCGCATTTACTTCTCTTACAACCCCATCTATAAATATATTAAACAACCACGGTGACATCACACATCCTTGTCTAAGGCCTACTTTTACTGGGAAATAATTTCCCTCTTTCCTACATACTCTAACTTGAGCCTCACTATCCTCGTAAAAACTCTTCACTGCTTTCAGTAACCTACCTCCTACACCATACACTTGCAACATCTGCCACATTGCCCCCCCATCCACCCTGTCATACGCCTTTTCCAAATCCATAAATGCCACAAAGACTCTTTAGCCTTATCTAAAATATGTTCACTTATATGTTTCACTGTAAACACCTGGTCCACACACCCCCCACCCCTCCTAAAGCCTCCTTGTTCTCTGCTATCCTATTCTCCGTCTTACTCTTAATTCTTTCAATTATAACTCTACCATACACTTTACCAGGTACACTCAACAGACTTATCCCCCTATAATTTTTGCACTCTCTTTTATCCCCTTTGCCTTTATACAAAGGAACTATGCATGCTCTCTGCCAATCCCTAGGTACCTTACCCTCTTCCATACATTTATTAAATAATTGCACCAACCACTCCAAAACTATATCCCCACCTGCTTTTAACATTTCTATCTTTATCCCATCAATCCGGCTGCCTTACCCCCTTTCATTTTACCTACTGCCTCACGAACTTCCCCACACTCACAACTGGCTCTTCCTCACTCCTACAAGATGTTTTTCCCTCCTTGCCCTATACATGAAATCACAGCTTCCCTATCTTCATCAACATTTAACAATTCCTCAAAATATTCCCTCCATCTTCCCAATACCTCTAACTCTCCATTTAATAACTCTCCTCTCCTATTTTTAACTGACAAATCCATTTGTTCTCTAGGCTTTCTTAACTTGTTAATCTCACTCCAAAACTTTTTCTTATTTTCAACAAAATTTGTTGATAACATCTCACCCACTCTCTCATTTGCTCTCTTTTTACATTGCTTCACCACTCTCTTAACTTCTTCTTTTTCTCTCCATATACTCTTCCCTCCTTGCATCATTTTCTACTTTGTAAAAACTTCTCATATGCTAACTTTTTCTCCCTTACTACTCTCTTTACATCATCATTCCACCAATCGCTCCTCTTCCCTCCTGCACCCACTTTTCCTGTAACCACAAACTTCTGCTGAACACTCTAACACTACATTTTTAAACCTACCCCATACCTCTTCGACCCCATTGCCTATGCTCTCATTAGCCCATCTATCCTCCAATAGCTGTTTATATCTTACCCTAACTGCCTCCTCTTTTAGTTTATAAACCTTCACCTCTCTCTTCCCTGATGCTTCTATTCTCCTTGTATCCCATCTACCTTTTACTCTCAGTGTAGCTACAACTAGAAAGTGATCTGATATATCTGTGGCCCCTCTATAAACATGTACATCCTGAAGTCTACTCAACAGTCTTTTATCTACCAATACATAATCCAACAAACTACTGTCATTTCGCCCTACTCATATCGTGTATACTTATTTATCCTCTTTTCTTAAAATATGTATTACCTATAACTAAACCCCTTTCTATACAAAGTTCAATCAAAGGGCTCCCATTATCATTTACACCTGGCACCCCAAACTTACCTACCACACCCTCTCTAAAAGTTTCTCCTACTTTAGCATTCAAGTCCCTACCACAATTACTCTCTCACTTGGTTCAAAGGCTCTATACATTCACTTAACATCTCCCAAAATCTCTCTCTCTCCTCTGCATTCCTCTCTTCTCCAGGTGCATACACGCTTATTATGACCCACTTCTCGCATCCAAACCTTTACTTTAATCCACATAATTCTTGAATTTACACATTCATATTCTCTTTTCTCCTTCCATAACTGATCATTTAACATTACTGCTACCCCTTCCTTTGCTCTAACTCTCTCAGATATCTCCAGATTTAATCCCATTTATTTCCCCCCACTGAAACTCTCCTACCCCTTCAGCTTTGTTTCGCTTAGGGCCAGGACATCCAACTTCTTTTCATTCATAACATCAGCAATCATCTGTTTCTTGTCATTCCGCACTACATCCACGCACATTTAAGCAACCAGTTTTATAAAGTTTTTCTTCTTCTCTTTTTTAGTAATTGTATACAGGAGAAGGGTTACTAGCCCATTGCTCCCGGCATTTTGTCGCCTCATACGACACGCATGGCTTACGGAGGAAAGATTCTTTTCCACCTTCCCCATGGACAATAGAAGAAATAAAAAAGAACAAGAGCTATTTAGAAAAAGGAGAAAAGCTAGATGTATGTATATATATATATGCATGTGCGTGTCTGTGAAGTGTGACCAAAGTGTAAGTAGGAGTAGCAAGATATCCTGTTATCTTAGCGTGTTTATGAGACAGAGACAGAAAAAGAAAACCAGCAATCCTACCATCATGCAAAACAGTTACAGGTTTTTGTTTCACAGTCATCTGGCAGGACGGTAGTACTTCCCTGGGTGGTTGCTGTCTATATATATATATATATATATATATATAACATTACATAATATATAATATATATATATATTATATATATTATATATATATATTATATTTATATATATATTATACACATATTCTGCACACGCAATAGCACCTAGATGTTCAGCGCTTCCCTATGACTGTTACTGTGTCTATTACAAATGTAGCATACTCGCTTCACTGTCATCCTCTTTACTCAGAGGCAATTGGTTTCAACTTTGACCAAATTGTTTCAAGTTTTTTATACCTGTGAATAACAGGATTACAAGCAGGTTAGACTTACATGCACACGGCTCAGAGTTTGGTCTCTGCCATTATCTCTTGATTCTCATTGTTACTTTCATGGCATTGTAAAGTTTCGATTGGTGCAGGTGAGAGTAAAATGAAAGCATTCATACCATTTACATAGGTAAAGGTGGGTAGGTATCTGGCACTTATCAGGGCCTTCCATAATCTGATTAGGACATTTGAATAAGTAGTACCAATAATTATGTCTATCTGCCCGTGGCAGACATAGTAACACTTGGGATCTCCATGTCGATGGGTCTGAGAACTCGGCTGGAACTAGTCTCATTTTTATTTTTCATGAGCCGAGTGTCAGACTCTTATGCATAGCAATATGAAGCCCATTTAAATGATGATTTTCTGAGTGTTCCTGAAGCTGGCAGAACCAACGTCTTCAGATTCATTGTGTCGTAGACATGTATCATTGTTTATGCGCGAAGTCCCAAATTCTCTGCTTATCATCAAATTCAGGGTAACACTGTGACTTCGTCAAGATACTTCTAAATGTTGTATGTAAGAATAGACACTTTCTTTCTGACAGACAGATGGTTATGGTGAAACTTCTCTTGATTATATTGTAGATCTCTTCATGCTTTGCATTTTTCTCTTCATCTATCGCAGATTACTCCATGAAACCCATATTGGCTCATCTATGCACTACAACTGATGCGTTTGTTTTCACTGAGGACAGGGTCAGCATCATAAAGGCTTACATCAACACAATCTAAGTGAGAATCGAATGTAGTCCTCAGGGGAAATAATAGGGATAGCCAATGTGAAATCCCTAGTACGAGGAACTCTCATACCAAGAAAGCAAGTTCTGTTCTTTTCTTTTTTTCCTTTTTTTTTGTTTTGGCAATCTCAAGAACCATTAAGGTGATATTCGTCACTGTGAAACAATCCCGGTGAGATTTTTTTTAATGTATCAGAGAAGTTGATCTGACGGAAGAGGTTGCAAATTCCCACCATCTAGCTAACAAGCAGAACAACACCTCTCAGCCACTTATCATTTAAAAGTAATTAGTGATGACTGATTAGGTAGTCATTTGGGCCAAAACTGTTAGTGCGAAATGATTTTTAATGAAATTTCCCAATACTGGTTCGGGTCTATTTGTCCATGTGCCTTACACGCCCCTCAATTTAAAATTAGATATCTTACGTTTGTGAAAGTAAGTGTGAAAAAAGAAATAGGGTAGGTTGTAATTTCCACCTCTAAAACTCGAGTCCAGCTAACCGGTTTCCCTGAATCCCTTTATAGACATTTCCACGAAAGGTCAAATCCCCCCACTTAAAAAAAAAAAAAACTTGCTTCCAGTTCTAACCAGCAAACATCGTAGCCGGAAAATTAAATACCTCTTCCTTTATGCTTCACAGCCTGTCGGGGAATTAAACATGTGTTAATATATTACTAATCCAGTTCCAAGAGCATTGGACTCGCAAGGGCCTCACATGAAATAGAGAATCTTAAAACAAGTATGTTTTCCCAACACCGCCCCCACTCTGGCCTAAAATGACAAGTATTTCACATATCCACAGATAAGACTGCCCATATACACTAACATAAAATGTAGATTGTTTCAAATTAATACGCAATATTAAACATATCACTGTATTATCAGGCTTAAGACCCCAGTAACTGTAATATATTTGCATTTCTTGCGCTGATGAGCACGCTATGCGATTGTAATGTTATAATCCGCCCTCACGCCTGTGATGTAACACAGGTACGAGGCTCCTCCCATCATGTTTACTTGGATAATGTGGAAACATCAGACATACGTCGCTTCCACAATTGAAGTTTTCAGACATCACTACCCCACATTAAGAAAGCGGAGGTCACTACTACAACTGACGACATTAGACATACACACGTTGCTACCTCTACTGTAAATATACTCGTGTCTTTACCACATCTGTAGATATACGCATGTCACTGCCATGCCTGGAAACTTTAGACATACAAATGTCTGTAATGATACAACCCTTATGACTCCTCTCTCTCTCTCTCCTCTCTCTCTCTCTCTCTCTCTCTCTCTCTCTCTCTCTCTCTTTCCTCGAAGCATTCAGCAAGACTTGCCACAGATGTCTCCTATGAGTTGGTGTCGTTTAGCATAATTCACTTTGGTCAAACTACAAATCAAGTATCTTCAGCTTCACACAACCACCTTATCTCTACTTGTTGACTGCCAAGTTGTTATTTGTTGGACTGAATTATTAATTTAATTATCACAGAACTGGAAATTTATGCTGCCACCGCCCGCTGGTATTCACCAGTGTACCGGCCACGTGATTATCACTGACTACATAAAGAATAAAGCACAATAGATCCTAAGACCAAAACAAAGGGTCACAAGAAGAGTTAGATTAACACACTTGAAGAGTGTTTCTAAGCTATCGTTCTTGCCAGTTAGGAATATGTAAAAAAGTCTGAGGTTGGTATACAAGCGAGTGCCTTACAGTTACAGTTCAAGGGCCTACCAATGCCCAGTCACCTCTTGGAAAAGACCCGGGGCGGGACCATACCGACGAACTACTTGTTTGAACTCGATCTCTGCTTACGAAGATGACCCCCTCACCTGAAGGTTCAGAAAATCTAAATCAATATAACAATAAAGCAGAGCTGTATGACCCTAGTGGTTTAGCGCTTACTTTTGATTATAAAATAATAATGTCGCCTATTAGCAACTGAAGGCCAGTTTTCAATTTTAGTGAATTTTATTGAAAATAAATATCGTTTAATCACTTTTCGACTATAATTGCTGTAAATGACAATATATGTTTACTTAATATGTAACTTTTATTCTTATGACTTTATGCTGTCATTTCTATTTTAAACTCGAATTAAGTACTTATATATCTGCTGAAGAGGATCCCAGAAAAGGATCGAAATATACAGATCAATCAATCTCCTGATTTTCTGTCTCTTGTGGGTTATTATTGAGCACACAAAAACATGAGCGAATCAGCACTATGATTAGCAAACTTCCAGGACAGTTATCCCATGGAAGTTGCAACTGAGAGCAAAAATAATGTGCAAGAGGACCTCGTAAGAGTTTTA
>NC_069402.1:36116658-36137223 GCF_026875155.1 Cherax quadricarinatus
ACAGGAGACGTAATGATGGCTAATGTAAGTGTGTGGATAATAAACTGGAGTGAATAAGCCAAGAATGTGCTAGCCCAGTAAATAGAATTAGTTAAGATACAGCGCTAATGAAGAAGACTGAAATATTAGGTTAAGAAATGAAGAAAGCTCTTGAAAAACACTTGTAATGAATATGTATAAGATTGACTATTTTTTCCACCTACTATAATGTTACTGTTGCAGAAGTTAGGACAACTAAGTTATGGAAATTTGTGGTACGAAGCCTATCCAAGAATCATTTTGAGATACAAAGGCAGATGAAATGCTGAATGATAATAGGAAATGACAAGGTAAATGAATATTTGGGTAATAAAATACTTCCGAGTCGAATTAGTCTCAGAAAAGCAAGCAAACACGAGGGAAAAAAACTTGGAAAAAATACGAACTGAGAGATTCAGAGATGAAACGAATAGAACATGCTAAACATGACAGCCATGGCGCAAATTTTATGAAGGAGGGGAGAGGAGTCAAAGGACCATTGGCAATAAATAAAACACTCCTAGCCCACTCCATCCCCCTTCCCTATCACGACAAGGCCCCGTATTCCATATCCTCCCCTCTCTTCCAGCAGAACCACCCTCCCACAATATTTCATTCATTCCACTTCACAGCCACCCTTATCCCCCACCTACCACCTTTATCTAATAAATTGTGAACCCCCCTTGCCCAACCCCTCAAACCTTCCCTAGGCACAATGCACCCTCTTCCACATCTCTCTACCTCCCATATACTGAACCACATCCCGGAGGGGTGCATAGTAACCAAGTGGAGAGACCGTTCAACTCAAGCTATCGAGGTTGAGGAACGCCATGCAAAATTATCGACACAATTAACGTATTCCACGTGAATAAAAGAAAGACATTTTTATGGTAACATAGACCAAAGTGTTAAACGAGTGGCAGTACTGAAACCCCGAGTTGGGATGTGCCCAGATGTACTGCAGATGATAGGAAATGACTGGTTGTTGATGTTATGAATTAAAGTAAGCATGGTGTCCCAACATTTAGTAGTAATGATTAATCTAACGAAATGCGTAATTTTGTAATTTGTGTACATTGTATAATAATGGAAAGGGCTATATGGAAAAGGATGCATGAGTATGCAGTAGGTGTTACAACCACTCAAAATATCAACAAAAATACGTAACAGGTTAAATACTTTTAAGAAAAACGTACACTGCCTCTCGGTGGTGGAAATACACATTACACACGTCCTGCAAGAGACGTCCGTACATTGCCAGTTGTTGCTCAGAACGCATGAAAGAAACGTAGGTACAATATTGTACACAACACAGGCAATAGACTCGCATATGCTATGTGTTCATGAAATTAGCTTTTATTGGATATAAAAGCTACATTATTGTTGAGGCGTGTTGAGCGAGATCTGGGAGAGTTCTGAGGTAAACTTTTAAGACGATGTGGCCGAGAGTAGTGCTGCCAGTGTGGCCAAGTGTGGTGTGGCCAAGACTGATGCTGCTACAGTATGGCCAGGAGTGATGTGGCCTAGAGCGGTGTGCTCAATATCGGTGCTGCCAGTGTGGTTAAGAGCTGGGCTCACATCCCTTAAGTCGCACTGCCAAATCTGTATAAAAGTCCAAGTGGATTTATATAATATTGTTCGCATTCTTCTGAAGTTTCCTTTGGTTTTGAAATCAACTAGAGATCGTAACACACAAAGTCCCTCAAGCTTATAGGTCTGCGCACAAATATAACTATGGTGGTGTGCATGTGCATTAATGTATGTACATGCAGCATTCACATGTATAAATACTTTTACATTTCTCTGTCTCTGCCTGTCTCTCTCTCTCTCTCTCTCTCTCTCTCTCTCTCTCTCTCTCTCTCTCTCTCTCTCTCTCTCTCTCTCTCTCTCTCTCTCTCTCTCTCTCTCTCTCTCTCGCTCTCTCTCGCTCTCTCTCTCTCTCTCAAGGCTCAGCTGCAGAAAAGCTTGAGAGAGAGAGAGGCGAGGGAATGGGAGACGCATGTTCCAGACTCGACCAGAGACTCCTTTGTTCCGGCTGGATTAACACAAAAATGGATGGGAATTTTCTGTATTTCAGGAATAAACTTGGCTACGAAGCGGAGAATTCTTTATTACGTTTGCCGGTGGTCTCAGGTATGATATTGGAAATCTTAGCTTATGCCAAATGGAAACACATATAGACTTTTTAAGATCTCGGCGAAAAGAAAGATATGATGTGAATTCAATTTTCCAGGGAGATTTTTTTTTATCCCACCGTATATATGATTTGTGGGCGCCGTTACGTAGCCCGGGTTTATTTTGGTTTATTTTTATGGTAGTTGGTCGAATACCATTTTATCTGAATTAACGAGTTAAGGATTTTAAGGAAATCTTGATCTAGGACTGTGAGTTATCTCTCTGGGTGTGATGAAGTGATCTTATCAGCCTGAAGGGAAAGAGTCTCACGGACATGTGATATTTAAAGGCCTTGTTATGAATGATTAAAATAACTATTTTCACCACTTACGGGAATTAATTCGCTAACTTTTCAACTTTTAGCAAAAGTGACTCCACACAGCTTATTCAAACATCACGACACAACACTGAATGGAACAGCACAACACTTCTGTTCTTTCTTTCAAAACCGGTGATAAATACGACACATGTGTAACATTTAAGTATCTTTATTCCGAAACATTTCGCCTACACAGTAGGCTTCGAATACAGCGGCAACAGAAACAGTAGAGATGTGTGAAGACGATGTAATCAGTCTATTATCATGGAAAACGTAGTTTTGAGGTGGTCAGTCCCTCAGCCTGAAGATGAGCTGTGCTCCATAGTCTGGAGCAATGTGAAGCTGAGGCAACAGAATGGAGATTTACATACTTTAAAGGTGAAGCCTAGAAAATATTGATGACAGAAGATGCGTACTGTGCAGGCGAAACTTTTCAAAATAAAGATACCCAAATGTTGCACATATGTCTTATTGATCAACTTGTCGGTATTGTCAACCATCATATTGACAGAACTCACGGTGACGGTTCCACTCAATCTATTTCTTTTCTCTTTTCAGTATCCAGAAATCATTTCTTTATCCCCTCTTTAGTTAATTCAGTATCCCCAATGTCAGCTATTTATTTGGGATTAGAATCCCAAATAAAATATCTGTAAACACTCGCTGAAACTTTGTATTGTTTTCTTTCTGCCTCGCACCTTTCCTCCTCAGCTTCAGTGGATCTGCCATTGGCCTTCATTCTTTGTATTCTGTCTTTAACATTTAGTTTACTTGAATAAGAAATCCGATCCTACCTTGCTCGTATTAACTTTCTTATTTAAAGTCTAATTCTTGCTGCTTTCTTACAGTTTCTGGATAGGCAAGTTTCCTATACTGGTTAACAGCTTAGTTTCCATAGCTCTCCAGCACCTCCCCCCCCCGACCCATTAAACCATAGCCAACCGCGTTCACAACCGTGGCAAATCCTGAAGTGTGTGTGTACTCACCTAATTGTGGTTGCAGGGGTCGAGACTCAGCTCCTGTGTGTGTGTGTGTGTGTGTGTGCGTGTGTGTGTGTGTGTGTGTGTGTGTGTGTGTGTGTGTGTGTGTGTGTGTGTGTGTGTGTGTGTGTGTGTGTATGTGTGTGTGTGTGTGTACTCACCTAGTTGTACTCACCTAGTTGAGGTTGCAGGGGTCGATTCCAAGCTCCTGGCCCCGGCTCTTCACTGATCGCTACTAGGTCACTCTCCCTGAACCGTGAGCTTTATCATACCTCAGCTTAAAGCTATGTATGGATCCTGCCTCCACTACATTGCTTCCCAAACTATTGCACTTCCTGACTACTCTGTGGCTGAAGAAATACTTCCTAACATCCCTGTGATTCATCTGTGTCTTCAACTTCCAACTGTGTCCCCTTGTTGCTGTGTCCCATCTCTGGAACATCCTGTCTTTGTTCACCTTGTCAGTTCCTCTCAGTATTTTGTGTGTCGTTATCATGTCGTCCCTATCTCTCCTGTCCTCCAGTGTCGTCAGGTTGATTTCCCTTAACCTCTCCTGTTAGGACATACCTCTTAGCTCTGAGACTAGTCTTGTTGCAAACCTTTGCACTTTCTCTAGTTTCTTTACGTGCTTGTTTAGGTGTGGGATCCAAACTGGTGCCGCATACTCCAATATGGGCCTAACGTACACAGTGCACAGGGTCCTGAACGATTCCTTATTAAGATGTCGGAATGCTATTCTGAGGTTTGCTAGGCGCCCATGTGCTGCAGCAGTTATTTGGTTGATGTGCGCTTCAGGAGATGTGCCTGGTGTTATACTCACCCCAAGATCTTTTTTCTTTAGTGAGGTTTGTAATCTCTGGCCCCCTAGACTGTACTCCGTCTGCGGTCTTCTTTGCCCTTCCCCAATCTTCATGACTTTGCACTTGTAGGGGTTAAACTCTAGGAGCCAATTGCTGGACCAGGTCTGCAACCTGTCCAGATCCCTTTGTAGTTCTGTCTGGTCTTCGATCGAGTGAATTCTTCTCATCAACTTCACGTCATCTGCAAAAAGGGACACTTCGGAGTCTATTCCTTCCATCATGTCGTTCACAAATACCAGAAACAGCACTGATCCTAGGACTGACCCCTATGGGACCCCGCTGGTCACAGGTGCCCACTCTGACACCTCGCCACGTACCATGACTCGCTGCTGTCTTCCTGACAAGTATTCCCTGATCCATTGTAGTGCCTTCCCTGTTATCCCTGCTTGGTCCTCCAGTTTTTGCACCAATCTCTTGTGTGGAACTGTGTCAAACGCCTTCTTGCAGTCCAAGATAATGCAATCCACCCACCCCTCTGTGTGTGTGTGTGTGTCTGTGTGTGTGTGTTTTACGTATATATTTCTTCAAACAAAAGTGCCCAAGAAGACCCCAACCTCCACCTCCACCCTTGCACCACCCCCTCTCGCTACTCGCTCGGTTTCCTCGCCACGCACATACACACACATTCACACAAAACGTCTGGAAGCGTAACATTTATTCCAGCTGGACCACTTCAGCTCCCCCACCCGTCCAGGTACAAACCCAACTCCCCTAAATCCAATTCCAGCACTCACCATCGCTTTTGTAGCACCTTCTTCTCTCCCCATTGCCTGGAATCCAATCACCAGATACCTTTTGAGTACTCTGTGAGTCTCATTGTCTCTCGTGAGTATATGAGATTCTCTCTGCTCAGAGGTGATAAAGAGTGGCAGTGCAATGTCTCAGAGCCCCGAGGGATAAGAGTTGTCATCGAATCTGCACGTGTATTGCTCGACAAACAAGAAAAGAAAATGATTTGATAATTGGATTGTGGTATTTCGTGTCTCTAAGTGAATACACACACAGTTTTTCATATATATATATATATATATATATATATATATATATATATATATATATATATATATATATATATATATGTGTGTGTGTGTGTGTGTGTGTGTGTGTGTGTGTGTGTGTGTGTGTGTGTGTGTGTGTGTGTATGTATGTATATAATAAGATCACAGTAAACAGGTGATTTCGGAATATTAAAAAAAAAAAAAAACACTCTGAAAGAATAGTGAAATTCCAAACGCTTTCGTGACTACTCACATATATCTTTCTTTCAACACATCGGCCGTATCCCACCGAGGCGGGGTGGCCCAAAAGGGAAAACGACAGTTTCTCCTTTTATATTTAGTAATATATACAGGAGAAGGGGTTACTAGCCCCTTGCTCCCGGCATTTTAGTCGCCTCTTACGACACGCATGGCTTATGGAGGAAGAATTCTGTTCCACTTCCCCATGGAGATAAGTGGAAATTAACAAGACCAAGAACTAGTAAGAAAAATAGTAGAAAAACCTAGAAGGGAGTGTTTGTAGTGTGACCTTAATGTAAGCAGAAGTAGCGAGACATATATATATATATATATATATATATATATATTATATATATATATATATATATATATATATATATATATATATATTATATATATATATATGCAAAACAACCACTCTGAAAGAATAGAGAAATTCCAAGCGCTTTCGTGACTACTCACATTATCAAGGAACTATGAAAGTGAAGCATCCAAGGAAGCTATATAAGGGGTCCGGCCAGCACCTCACTATCAGATCCCACAACGGTTAAAACACGTGACGCGCGGCGACCCAACTTGGATAGGTCCTTTGCACAACTCACCCCCAAGTTGTTTACTGTGATCTTATTGCATATATATATATATATAAAATATATATATATATATATATATATATATATATATATATATATATATATATATATATAAAGGTCGTGAACAAGCGATACGGTGGGAGTTGAATGAGAGTTCTAGGCCTTTCGTGTAGCAATGAACACATTGTCAGGAGCTTGCAATGTTGCAGAAACGAGAAAGAAATATATTAAGATCCGTTCAAGGAAACGACTCTAGCTAGAATCGTTCCCTTGAACTCCCCAGTGGTTGTTGTGCATATATATATTGTGTGTGTCACACGAGCCACAAAAAAAAATATTGAATCGTTTAATTTTGTTTCCAGAGCAATACACGAGCAGATTCGACGACAACTTTTCGCTATATATAACACAAGACGACAAACACAACACAGCACATCACACAAGACACACGACTACACACACAACCTACTCTTCTCCATTTCTTCTTTTTGCTACCTACCTTACCACCACCACCACCACCACCACCACCACCACCACCACCACCACCACCACCACCAACAACAACACCACCACCACCACCACTCCTCCACCTCCTCCTCCTCCTCCTCCTCCTCCTCCTCCTCCTCCTCCTCCTCCTCCTCCTCCTCGTTCCTTCCTTCCCTCCCCTCTTCTTTCCTCTTCCCAGTCCCCTTCAGCGTATTACCATCCTCTTTCCTCTCTTCCATTGTAGTGTCTGTAACGATAATCTACACACACTTCCCGCTTCACCAGGAGAAAAAGGCTCAATAAACCAGATTTTTTCTTTGAGGAGGAGGGGGGGATAAATCCGTAACGATTAAACATATTTAAACATTATATAGATGTGAATGTTTATTAAAGATAGAGAAGATAATTAAAGGCGTGAATTAGTTAAACACATTTTGCCCCTACGGGTTTTACGCTTCCCCACGATACAGCAAAAAAAAAAACACATGGAACTCTTAAACACTGAACAATGAAACTTGAACGACATTTCGGTCTTGGACCATTTTAACCAAAACCCCATGTGGGGGGTTACCTGTATAACTGCTACTACTACTACTACTACTATTACTAGTATAGCTACTGCTATCACTACTACTACTAGTATAGCTACTGCTATCACTACTGCTACTACTACTTCTACTACTACCGCTATTGCTACTGCTACTACTACTACTACTACTACTACTACTACTTCTGCTATTACTACTACTACTTCTACCACTATTGCTACTGCTACTGTCACTATTATTATTACTACTACTGCTATTACTACTACTACTACCACTATTTCTACTGCTACTACCACTGTTGCTACTACTACTACTATTACTACTACTACTACTACTACTACTGCTGCTATTGCTACTGCTACTGTCACTATTATTACTACTACTACTGCTATTACTACTACTACCACTATTGCTACTGCTACTACCACTGTTGCTACTACTACTACTATTACTACTCCTACTAGCGATAAGTATATTAATAACACTTCTATTATAAGCATCAGGCTGCTTCGAGATACACGGTGTGGTTATAAAAGGGATTCTTCCTCGGTAAGATCTCTTCTTCCTCTGTTACGACTAAAACTTCCACAACAGTGATTACTTGCCTACGCATTTACCGTTATTACGACTACCAGTGTTACCAGAACTACAACACAGTCTTTATTACAGTACAACTGCAGCTGTAGTTACTAAAACTATCCCAACCATTGCTACCACCACTCTGACTACCAGTTACAACTATCATGACTACCAGTTACAACTATCATGACTACCAGTTACAACTATCATGACTACCAGTTACAACTATCATGACTACCAGTTACAACTATCATGACTACCAGTTACAACTATTATGACTACCAGTTACAACTATCATGACTACCAGTTACAACTATCATGACTACCAGTTACAACTATCATGACTACCAGTTACAACTATCATGACTACCAGTTACAACTATCATGACTACCAGTTACAACTATCATGACTACCAGTTACAACTATCATGACTACCAGTTACAACTATCATGACTACCAGTTACAACTATCATGACTACCAGTTACAACTATCATGACTACCAGTTACAACTATCATGACTACCAGTTACAACTATTATGACTACCAGTTACAACTATTATGACTACCAGTTACAACTATCATGACTACCAGTTACAACTATCATGACTACCAGTTACAACTATCATGACTACTAGTTACAACTATCATGACTACCAGTTACAACTATCATGACTACCAGTTACAACTATCATGACTACCAGTTACAACTATTATGACTACCAGTTACAACTATCATGACTACCAGTTACAACTATCATGACTACCAGTTACAACTATCATGACTACCAGTTACAACTATTATGACTACCAGTTACAACTATCATGACTACCAGTTACAACTATCATGACTACCAGTTAAAACTATCATGACTACCAGTTACAACTATCATGATTACTAGTTACAACTATCATGACTACCAGTTACAACTATCATGACACCAGTTACAACTATCATGACACCAGTTACAACTATCATGACTACCAGTTACAACTATCATGACTACCAATTACAACTATCATGACTACCAGTTACAACTATCATGACTACCAGTTACAACTATCATGACTACCAGTTTGTAACTACACCTGTCAACACTGCATCTGCTTCATTAGTAAACTATAACTACTGTTGCAACTACTGTTACAGCTACCACAATCGTGGCTACCTCCGCCACGATGCTAGTGCATCGACCATTACAGTAACTATTACTACCTCTCTAATAACTATTACAACTGTAATTAGTTTTATAATAGCCACAGTTATAAGTAGTTACACTGATAACTGTTGTTGCCCAGGAAGCCAATACAAGAACTTTTACTTCTTCTCTCACACACCTAACTACTGCTAAAATTACCAATAATGTTCAGTAAAACGCGACTACTGCCACACCCGCCACTATCACCACCACTGCCACAACCGCCATTATCACCACCACTATCACCACCACTATCACCACCACTGCCACAACCGCCACTATCACCACCACTATCACCACCACTATCACCACCACTGCCACAACCGCCACTATCACCACCACTATCACCACCACTATCACCACCACTATCACCACCACTATCACCACCACTATCACCACCACTATCACCAGCACTATCACCACCACTATCACCACCACTATCACCAGCACTATCATCAGCACTATCACCACCACTATCACCACCACTATCACCAGCACTATCACCAGCACTATCACCAGCACTATCACCAGCACTATCACCAGCACTATCACCACCACTATCACCAGCACTGCCACAACCGCCACTACAGTTACTACCACCACCACTATCACCTCCACTATCACCACCACTATCACCAGCACTATCACCACCACTATCACCAGCACTATCACCACCACTGCCACAACCGCCACTACAGTTACTACCACCACCACTATCACCTCCACTATCACCACCACTATCACCAGCACTATCACCACCACTATCACCACCACTATCACCAGCACTGCCACAACCGCCACTACAGTTACTACCACCACCACTATCACCTCCACTATCACCACCACTATCACCAGCACTATCACCACCACTATCACCAGCACTATCACCACCACTGCCACAACCGCCACTACAGTTACTACCACCACCACTATCACCAGCACTATCACCACCACTATCACCAGCACTACCACCACCACTATCACCAGCACTATCACCACCACTGTCACCACCACTATTACCACCACTACCACCACCTCTATCACCACCACTATCACCACCTCTATCACCACCACTATCACCACCACTCTCAACACCACTATCCCCACCACTACCACCACCACTATCACCACCACTCTCAACACCACTATCACCACCACTACCACCACCACTATCACCACCACTATCATCACCACTATCACCACCACTATCACCACCACTATCATCACCACTATCACCACCACTACCACCACCACTATCACCACCACTATCACCACCTCTATCACCACCACTATCACCACCACTCTCAACACCACTATCCCCACCACTACCACCACCACTATCACCACCACTCTCAACACCACTATCCCCACCACTACCACCACCACTATCACCACCACTCTCAACACCACTATCACCACCACTACCACCACCACTATCACCACCACTATCATCACCACTATCACCACCACTATCACAACAACCATCACCACCTGAGTACTAAATCCCAACCTCACAAGTCCCAAATCCCCAAAACAAAATCATGAGAGATGGAAATTTCAAAGTAACAGTAACTGCAGTTCTGACAGTGATAACGCAGCTGGTGAAATATTAATGGAATACTTAATATCAACATTACCGTACTGGAGGTCTCCTTACTCAGGCTGACACTGTATGTAACCCATCCTGTGTGATGCAATATAGAATATATAGAGTAGAATATATAAATTATTATTGCAGCGCACTGTTGATGCATCCAGTTTATCATTTACCAATAAATAATAAATATATACCTAGTATAATCATGGGTATCGCCTTGTTACGAAAGATATTTTTTTTTAAGTAGCGTGCTGCTACTCTATTCTATGTGATGTTTACACGGAGGGAACAATAGCTAACGAAGGGAAAATAATGGGTAAGGGGGAAGGGGCTTCGACCCCCATAAGGACAAAGAGGGGGTGAGGATGGGGGGAGTTAGGGTGGTGCCAGAGCCCCCACTAAAGGGATATCCCAAGCCGGATTTATTTTACTTAAGCGAGTTTTATGGGAAAACTTGTGCCTCTCTCTTACGGGATGAAGGTGAGGTCCTCTACCCAGATTTATCGAAGATAATCGAGTTTATGAGACAGTGGGGCCCAGTCATTTGTTATTGTTTGTTTTCCCTGTGGCTGCCACCCTCCTGGTTACCATTCTCGTGGCTGCCATCCTCGTGGCTACCACCCTCGTGGCTACCATCCTCGTGGCTACCACCCTCGTGGCTACCATCCTCGTGGCTACCACCCTCGTAGCTACCATCCCTCGTAGCTACGACCCTCGTGGCTACCATCATCGTGGCTACCATCCTCGGGGCTACCACCCTCGTGGTTACCATCTACGTGGCTGCCATCCTCGTGGCTACCATCCTCGTGGCTACCACCCTCGTGGCTACCTTCCTCGTGGCTACCATCCTAGTGGCTACCATCCTCGTGGCTGCCACCCTCGTGGCTGCCATCCTCGTGGCTACCACCCTCGTGGCTACCATCTTCGTGGCTACCATCCTCGTGGCTACCACCCTCGTGGCTACCATCTTCGTGGCTGCCATCCTCGTGGCTACCATCATCATGGCTACCATCATCATGGCTACCATCCTCGTGACAACCATTCTCTTGGCTACCATCCTCGTGGTTGCCATCCTCGTGACTGCCATCCTCGTGGCTACAATCTTCGTGGCTGCCATCCTCGTGGCTGCCATTCTCGTGGCTACAATCCTCGTGGCTACCATCCTCGAGGCTATTATCCTCATTACTACCATTCTCTTGGCTACCACTCTCGTGGCTGCCATCATTATGGTTACCATTCTCCTGGGTGCCACCCTCGTGGCTATCATCTTCATGGCTACCATCCTCGTGGCTGCCATCCTCATGGCTACCATTCTCTTGGCTACCACCCTCGTGGCTGCCATTCTTATGGTTACCATCCTCGTGGCTGCCACCCTCGTGGCTACCATCCTCGTGGTTGTCATCTTCATGGTTATCATCCTCATGGCTTCCATCCTCGTGGCTGCCATTCTCTTGGCTACCATCCTCGTGCTTGTCATCCTCATGGTTACCATCCTCATGGCTTCCATCCTCGTGGCTGCCATCCTCGTGGCTGCCATCCTCGTGGCTACCATCCTCGTGACTACCATCCTCGTGGCTACCATCCTCGTGGTTGTCATCCTCATGGTTACCATCCTCATGGCTTCCATCCCCATGGCTGCCATCCTCGTGGCTACCATCCTCGTGGCTACCATCCTCGTGGCTGCCGTCCTCGTGGATACCATCCTCGTGGCTATCATCCTCGTGGCTACCATCCTCGTGGCTACCATCCCCGTGGCTACCATCCTCGTGGCTACCATCTTCATGGTTGTCATCCTCATGGTTACCTTCTTCATGGCTTCCATCCTCGTGGCTGCCATTCTCTTGGCTACCATTCTCTTGGTTGTCATCCTCATGGTTACCATCCTCATGGCTTCCATCCTCGTGGCCGCCATCCTCGTGGCTGCCATCCTCGTGGCTACCATCCTCGTGGCTACCATCCTCGTGGCTGTCATCCTCGTGGCTACCATCCTCGTGGCTGCCATCCTCGTGGCTGCCATCCTCGTGGCTACCATCCTCGTGGCTACCATCCTCGAGGCTGCCATCCTCGTGGCTACCATACTTGTGGCTGCCATCCTCGTGGCTGCCATCCTCGTGGCTACCGTCCTCGTGGCTACCATCCTCGTGGCTGCCATCTTCGTGGCTAGCATCCTCGTGGCTACCATCCTCGTGGCTTCCATCCTCGTGGGCACCATCCTCGTGGGTACCATCCTCGTGGGTACCATCCTCGTGGTTGCCATCCTCGCGGCTACCATCCTCGTGGCTACCATCCTCGTGGCTACCATCCTCGTGGCTGCCATCCTCGTGGCTGTTATCCTCGTAGCTACCATCCTCGTGGCTACCATTCTCGTGGCTGCCATCCTCGTGGCTGCCATCCTCGTGGCTACCATCCTCGTGGCTACCATCCTCGTGACTACCATCCTCGTGGCTGCCATCCTCGTGGCTGCCATCCTCGTGGCTACCTTCCTCGTGGCTATCATCCTCGTGGCTACCATCCTCGTGGCTGCCATCATCGTGGCTGCCATCCTCGTGGTTATCATCCTCATGGCTTCCATCCTCGTGGCTACCATCCTCGTGGGTACCATCCTCGTGGTTGCCATCCTCGTGGCTACCATCCTAGTGGCTACCATCCTCGTGGCTGCCACCCTCGTGGTTGCCATCCTCGTGGCTGCCATTCTCGTGGCTACCATCCTCCTGGCTACCATCCTAGTGGCTACCATCCTCGTGGTTGCCATCCTTGTGGCTACCATCCTCGAGGTGGCCATCCTCGTGGCTTCCATCCTCGTGGCTGCCACCCTCGTGGCTGCCATCCTCGTGGCTGCCATCCTCGTGGCTACGATCCTCGTGGCTATCATCCTCGTGGTTACCATCCTCGTGCCTGCCATCATCGTGGCTGCCATCCTCGTGGCTACCATCCTCGTGGTTGCCATCCTTGTGGCTTCCATCCTCGTGGCTGCCACCCTCGTGGCTGCCATCCTCGTGGCTGCCATCCTCGTGGCTACCATCCTCGTGGCTATCATCCTCGTGGCTACCATCCTCGTGCCTGCCATCATCGTGGCTGCCATCGTCGTGGCTACCATCCTCGTGGCTGACATCCTCATGGCTGCCATCTTCGTAGCTGCCATCCTCGTGGCTACCATCCTCATGGTTATCATCTTCATGGCTTCCATCCTCGTGGCTACCATCCTCGTGGCTGCCATCCTCGTGGCTACCATCCTCGTGGCTGCAATCCTCGTGGCTGCCATCCTCGTGGCTATCATCCTCGTGGCTACCATCCTCGTGGCTACCATCCTCGTGGCTACCATCCTCGTGGCTACCATCCTCGTGGCTACAATCCTCGTGGTTGCCATCCTGGTGGCTACCATTCTCATGGCTACCATCCTCGTGGTTGCCATCCTGGTGGCTTCCATCCTCGTGGCTACCATCCTCGTGGCTACCATCCTCGTGGCTACCATCCTCGTGGCTACCATCCTCGTGGCTACCATCGTCGTGGCTGCCATCCTCGTGGCTGTTATCCTCATAGCTACCATCCTCGTGGCTACCATTCTCGTGGCTGCCATCTTCGTGGCTGCCATCCTCGTGGCTACCATCCTCGTGGCTACCATCCTCGTGACTACCATCCTCGTGGCTGCCATCCGCGTGGCTGCCATCCTCGTGGCTACCATCCTCGTGGCTATCATCCTCGTGGCTACCATCCTCGTGGTTGCCATCCTCGTGGCTGCCATCCTCGTGGCTACCATCCTCCTGGCTACCATCCTAGTGGCTACCATCCTCGTGGTTGCCATCCTTGTGGCTACCATCCTCGAGGTTGCCATCCTCGTGGCTTCCATCCTTGTGGCTGCCACCCTCGTGGCTGCCATCCTCGTGGCTGCCATCCTCGTGGCTACCATCCTCGTGGCTATCATCCTCGTGGCTACCATCCTCGTGCCTGCCATCATCGTGGCTGCCATCCTCGTGGCTACCATCCTCGTGGCTGCCATCCTCGTGGCTGCCATCTTCGTAGCTGCCATCCTCGTGGCTGCCATCCTCGTGGCTATCATCCTCGTGGCTACCATCCTCGTGGCTACCATCCTCGTGGTTGCCATCCTGGTGGCTTCCATCCTTGTGGCTACCATCCTCGTGGCTACCATCCTCGTGGCTACCATCCTCGTGGCTACAATCCTCGTGGTTGCCATCCTGGTGGCTACCATCCTCATGGCTACCATCCTCGTGGTTGCCATCCTGGTGGCTTCCATCCTCGTGGCTACCATCCTCGTGGCTACCATCCTCGTGGCTACCATCCTCGTGGCTACCATCCTCGTGGCTACCATCCTCGTGGCTGCCATCCTCGTGGCTGTTATCCTCGTAGCTACCATCCTCGTGGCTACCATTCTCGTGGCTCCCATCCTCGTGGCTGCCATCCTCGTGGCTACCATCCTCGTGGCTACCATCCTCGTGGCTACCATCTTCGTGACTACCATCCTCGTGGCTGCCATCCGCGTGGCTGCCATCCTCGTGGCTACCATCCTCGTGGCTATCGTCCTCGTGGCTACCATCCTCGTGGCTGCCATCATCGTGGCTGCCATCCTCGTGGTTATCATCCTCATGGCTTCCATCCTCGTGGCTACCATCCTCGTGGTTGCCATCCTCGTGGCTGCCATCCTCGTGGCTACCATCCTCCTGGCTACCATCCTAGTGGCTACCATCCTCGTGGTTGCCATCCTTGTGGCTACCATCCTCGAGGTTGCCATCCTCGTGGCTTCCATCCTCGTGGCTGCCACCCTCGTGGCTGCCATCCTCGTGGCTGAAATCCTCGTGGCTACCATCCTCGTGGCTATCATCCTCGTGGCTACCATCCTCGTGCCTGCCATCATCGTGGCTGCCATCCTCGAGGTTACCATCCTCGTGGTTGCCATCCTCGTGGCTTCCATCCTCGTGGCTGCCACCCTCGTGGCTGCCATCCTCGTGGCTGCCATCCTCGTGGCTACCATCCTCGTGGCTATCATCCTCGTGGCTACCATCCTCGTGCCTGCCATCATCGTGGCTGCCATCCTCGTGGCTACCATCCTCGTGGCTGCCATCCTCGTGGCTGCCATCTTCGTAGCTGTCATCCTCGTGGCTACCATCCTCATGGTTATCATCCTCATGGCTTCCATCCTCGTGGCTACCATCCTCGTGGCTGCCATCCTCGTGGCTACCATCCTCGTGGCTGCCATCCTCGTGGCTACCATCCTCGTGGCTGCCATCCTCGTGGCTGCCATCCTCGTGGCTATCATCCTCGTGGCTACCATCCTCGTGGCTACCATCCTCGTGGTTGCCATCCTGGTGGCTTCCATCTTCGTGGCTACCATCCTCGTGGCTACCATCCTCGTGGCTACCATCCTCGTGGCTACAATCCTCGTGGTTGCCATCCTGGTGGCTACCATCCTCGTGGCTACCATCCTCGTGGCTACCATCCTCGTGGCTACAATCCTCGTGGTTGCCATCCTGGTGGCTACCATCCTCATGGCTACCATCCTCGTGGTTGCCATCCTGGTGGCTTCCATCCTCGTGGCTACCATCCTCGTGGCTACCATCCTCGTGGCTACCATCCTCGTGGCTACCATCCTCGTGGCTTGTCCTCGTGGCTGCGACCTATTTAAATACACTCCTGGGGATATATATCTCCTAATCTATTACCAACATGAACAATGAAACTCAAATGAATACAGAAATATTGAAAGGAAATTAAAACAGATTTTATTCGAATTTCCTCGAGGCTATATATATATATATATATATATATATATATATATATATATATATATATATATATATATATATATATATATATATATATATATATATATATATAAGTAGTCAAAAAAGCGGCTGGGGGCCCCTTCAAAGGATGCCGCCTTTTCACACCTATGTGCTAATGACCTTGACCCTATGATAATGACCCTTCCGGACACGTGTCCCCTTTTCACACCTATGTGCTAATGACCTTGACCCCGCCCATGACCCCACGACCCCCGCCCACGACCCCCGCCCGTCGCGCCGCGCGCCCACCCGCGCCCTTCGCGACCCCCGCCCGCGCCCGCCCGCGCGCCCGCCCGCGCCCTTCGCGACCCCCGCCCGCGCCTTCTGCTGCACCTTCTGCAGCGTCGTCCGGATCGCCCCCGCGCCCCGAATTTTTTTTCTTATGATCTCCCTGGATCCAGGTTTTTGGATTCTCCCCTATGGGGTTTCGAATTTTTTTGAATTTCATTTTCTTGTGCTCTCCACTTCCTCAGATCAAATTTTTGAGGTTCCCCCTCCCACTTTCACCCCCATCCCAAAATTTCTCGAAATCAAAGTCTCCACTTCCTCGGATCCCCCTCCCACTTTCACCCCCCCCACCCCAAAAATTTCTCGATATCAAAGTCTCCACTTCCTTGGATCAAATTTTTGGATTACCCCTCTCACTTTCACCCCCATCCCAAATTTTCTCGATAATACAAGTTTTTTGGATTCCCCCCTATGGGGTCTTCGAAATCAAAGTCTCCATCTCCTCGGATCAAGTTTTTGGATTCCCCCCTATGGGGGTTTCGAAATTCTTATGATCTCCTTGGATTACCCCCTCTCACTTTCACCCCCATCCCAAAATTTCTCGAAATCAAAGTCTCCATCTCCTCGGATCAAGTTTTTGGATTCCCCCTATGGGGGTTTCGAAATTCTTATGATCTCCTTGGAGTGCCCCCTCCCACTTTCACCCCCAACCCCAAAAATTTCTCGAAATCAAAGTCTCCAATTCCTCGGATCAAATTTTTCTCGAAATCAAAGTCTCCATCTCCTTGGATCAAGGGTTTTGAATTTCTCCATCTCCTCGGATCAAATTTTTGAGGTTCCCCCTCTCACTTTCACCCCCACCCCAAAATTTCTCGAAATCAAAGTCTCCATCTCCTCGGATCAAGTTTTTGGATTTCCCCCTATGGGGGTTTCGAAAGTCTCCATCT
Source organism: Cherax quadricarinatus (assembly GCF_026875155.1). Classification (NCBI taxonomy): domain Eukaryota; kingdom Metazoa; phylum Arthropoda; class Malacostraca; order Decapoda; family Parastacidae; genus Cherax; species Cherax quadricarinatus. The sequence goes on from NC_069402.1 coordinate 36,134,223, forward strand.
CCTTGGATCAAGGGTTTTGAATTTCTCCAATTCCTTGGATCAAATTTTTGGGTACCCCTCCTTTCACCCCAAATTTTCTCGACAATACCATGACTCCATCTCCTCGGATCAAGTTTTTTGGATTCCCCCCTTGGGGTTTTCGAAATTCTCCAATCCTCGGGGATCAAGTATTTTGGATCCCCTCTGGTAAGCATTCTTACTACAGGTCTAAACAGTCAAATGAACTACAGAGGTGTTTACTCGCGGTCAGTGACGTCACACATACAAGCAAAATCTTGTCGACCCTTTTAAGTTCATTAAAGTTAAATAAGGGGACAGTCACCTTCTGACAGGACGCCACGTGATGACGCGCGCATACACAGGCTGAATCTTGTCGATTCCCCTTTTAGTTCATTCAATTAAAAGGGACACGTACAACAGAAAGTCCACATTTTTTTCGTTAATAACCCACAATTTATTTACAACAACAAGTCAGACATTTTTAACTATGTTCAACTCAGGTCACTCCCCGCGATGTAACCTCCTCCCCACCCTCAACCAAACCTCACACTCCACCAACACCTCACAATTTCACATCATAACCCCCCACTTTTTCTCTTTTAAAAACCCTTTTAGTTTCATTAAAGTTAATAAGGGGACACAGTGCATCAGAAAGTCACCACATCGCTTAATCCCCACTATCGTAAATTCCCAAACTCCACAATGTTTACATATTGAAAGTTAAATGACGGCACTTTTAACTTTGAACATCTTCAAACGAACACTCTCATAAATCATTTGAATCCTCACAAAAAATTACCTATATACATTTCCCAAACAACACTGAAATACTCCGAAAACATCATTCGAACACCCCCAATCACCTCTGAATACTCCCTGAACACCTTTCAAATACTCTTTTCTTGCAACATCAATTGAACACCTTCATAAAGTACTCTAGGACAACAATTGAACACCCATACAAAGTACAGTCTCATAATCATTTGTCACACCACAAAAAAAAACAACCTTTGAATATCACATCAAACACCCTTGAAACACCTTCAAAACACCTTTGAAACACCTTCAAAAGCACACTCTTAATCATTAGAACACAGCCTCAAAACACCTCTAATAACCTCAAAACACCTTTAGAACTACCTTTCAAAACACCCTGAACACGCTTAAAACACCCTTACCACTTCAAAAAACAACATTTGAACACACTAAAACTCCTTTGAACTATTTCCAACACCCTATTTTGAGTACATCCCCAAATAATATTTGACATTCTCTAATTTATCGCCCTTACACATTTCATTAAATTACAACTCAAGACCCCTCAGTCTCCAGACCTAGGCATATTTCACGATTTTTTTACCCTTTTTAGTTCATTAAAGAGTTATTAAGGGGACAACAATACATCAGAAAAAAAGTCACAAAAACTAACTCAAACACCTTAACTTTGACACCCCCAAAACACTCTCATAATCCTTTGAAAACTCACATAAACACCCATGAACACCTTTGATCTCGTTTAAAACTATTTCATCACACAACCCACTATATCATCTTTTTTTTTTCGGTAACTCTAATTCGACCTACATTACCCTCATCACATTATCAACACATTTTACTCGTTATAACTAATTCATCACTGTAACCAAGATTTTCACAAAAAAACCTATGACACTAACACAACACACACACACACACACCCCACAGCGAGGGGGGGCGGGGCGACGGAAGGGAGCGGCCGGGGGAGAAATTTTTTCTTCGGTTTTTAACTAATTTCATCGGGGGGGGGGAGAAAGTCACAACACCGGGCACAACCCCCAACCACAACATCCACAACCCACAAAATAGGGTTCTCGTTTTAGGATAATTTCATCCAAGAAAGTCACAACAACTACACCCACTAGCACCCACGACCCACAATTTTTATCTCGTTTTTAACCCTTTTAGTTCATTAAAGTTAATTAAGGGGACACAGATACATCAGAAAGTCACAACAAAACAACCCACAACACCCACAACCCACAACATCCGACCCCCCCCAACCCACAATTTTTTCTCGTTTAAAACCCTTATTAGTTTCATTAAAGTTAATAAGGGGGACCCAACTACACAGAAAAAAGTCACAACAACCCACAACCCACTTCACCCACAGCCCCCACAAACACCCCACATACACGCACTATCCCACAATTTTTTTTTCCTCGTTTTAACCCTTTTAGTTCATTAAAGTTAATAAGGGTACACACTAACAAACAGAAAAAAGTCACAAAAACCACCCCCACCTTATATCCATCTTTTTTTCGGTATCTCTAAATCGACTACATTACCCCAACCCCTCTTCAATTACCAATTTATTCACATTTTTTTCCGCTTCTTATTAACTACTAAAATTCTAATAACATCCTCTCCATAGCCCATCCTACTTGTACCACATAAATGTAAATATTAACTCGCTCACAACTACCTCAACTATTGCGACATGTGATTTCAAACACCCCCACCAATCCTTTTTCCCGAATAACATGCTAACTTTTCAATTCTAATAATTTCTTTTTAAATATTTCACACATTACCTTATATTCAGGGAAGAGGAATCTTCCCCATATGTTCAAATTACAACCCTCCCCATGACCCTCTCCAAGCTCACCCCATTTCTTCACATCCACTCACCCATCTCACAACACACCTCTTCTGAACCACACAAAAAAATCACATTTCACATCCCACAAATGCATCTAAATCCACTAAAATCACGTAACCAAGTTATTCACAAAACTCTATGACCACCTAACACACACACACACACACACCACACACAAACAACCCCCCAACACATCACTAACCTAACCTAACCTAACCTTAACTAACCTTACATACCCTAACCTAACTATCCTAACCTAGCCTAACCTAACTTATCCTAAACCTAGCCTAACCTAACCTAACCGATACCAATTCCTAACCTTACCTAACTTATCCTAAGCCTAACCTAACTTATCCAACCCTA
>NC_069402.1:36142723-36155223 GCF_026875155.1 Cherax quadricarinatus
AGCTGATGTAGGTAACAGCTCTTAGCTTGCCAATAAAGTTAGGAATCCTTAACCTGTAAATAGCTTGTCAATAAAGCTAGGGATCCTTAACCTTGTCAAACCCTGTGTAAAAAAAAAAAAAAAAAAAAAAGAGAGAGAGAGAGAGAGAGAGAGAGAGAGAGAGAGAGAGAGAGAGAGAGAGAGAGAGAGAGAGGGAGAGGGAGAGGGAGAGGGAGAGGGAGAGGGAGAGAGAGAGTACAAAGCATGGCGAAGGTATAAGAGACATCCCTAAAACCGTAAATATACAACCATCATTGCACAAGCCCGTGGCCGACAAAAGATTTTTGGAGAGGAGTCTCCTCCTTCTTCCTTTTACTGGGGAAAAAAAAAGGGAATTTCCGGGACGGGCAGCCCGGGTTTGGATACTGAGAAATTTAGTGCAGTCCCAAAAACCCAGAAATTGAAAACCACACAACCCAACCCAATTCTCAACCAAAGGTGTTTTTGTGCAAAATTACGTTTGGGGGCTTCGTAAGCAGGGAAAAACGGGAAAAAAAATGGAACAGGGCAATTTTGGGACACCCAAAAAAAATGTGCGACCCCCTTTTCCCCAAAGGAGTGTCCCCGTTCTTCTTCCTTTTACTTTTTTTAAAACCCAAAAAATGTGTCACCCCCGGGTCCTCCAAAAGCAGTTTTACAACATGGGACGCCCTGCAAACCATCTACAAGGGACCAGGGGGCCCAACCCCACAACACAAAAAATAGTGCTACGAAAAACCCAACTCCAGGTGATTTTTTAGTGCGGGGAAAACGGAAAAAGAAAAGGGAAAGGGAAAAATAACAAAAACAGTCCACCCCCCTTTGGGAGCCTTGTTGGACTGGAGGCCAGGCAGGGGGCCACCATGGCCCCCCCCAAAATTACAACTACTGATCCCAAAAACAAAACCCCCCCAACAAACACAGAATACAACCTCGTTCATTTTGCTAATATACGGGGTCTTAACCATCCCGCCAACAAAAATCCCTTTTTATCAGGATTTTCTAGGGGAAAGCCCAAATGCAATGTTTGCAGCTTCTTAGGGGACCACACAAAAGTTTCACTTTGACAGTGAAATATGGATAAGGGTTAAAACCCTTTAAAAAGATGCACAAAAAGGGAAAAAAGGTAAAAAGGGAGGGGGGTTTGGCCTGAAATTCAAAGAGCCCCCAACTGCACGGATTTGCGAAACACCAAAAAAAATAGGAGTTGAAATTCATCAATAAAGATCGAGAACCAAAACCTAGTCATTGTGGAAAGTAAATAAGGAACCCGCTACTGAAAATTTATTACTGTTTTAAAAAACCCCCTTCCCCGCCCCCCTCCCCCAAACATCTTACAGCTTGGGGATTTTAACCCCAAGGGATACAAAATTGGGAAAAATTAGCAAATAATTTATAGCTGAAACCCTTTCCCCCGGGGGTACGCAGAAAAAGGTCACACACAAAATGAGCTACAAAATCTCGGGGAAAAAAACAAAACCTTTTAAACCAGCAGATGGGAGCCAACAAGACTAGAAAAACAACCCCTTACCTTATCTTCACAAATAAGAGGACCTGATAAAAAGAAAATAAGAATAAACAAAAACAACTAATTCGATCACAACCTAATAGAAAATCCGACGTAAAATCATAGGGGGCCTGACAGCAGAAAAGCATGTACCTGTGAAATGTCTTTACAAAAAAACAACTTCAAAAACAAGAACCCTCAAAGGGGCCAGGTAAAAACCCTGTCCTAAAAGAAAACCCTGTTGGGAAGGGGTCTTAAAACATGGATCCAAACCAGTGCCTTTTAAAGGATCACTTCCTGGGGACCAAAGGTTTTAGCATATTCCCCTAAGAAAGAAGAAAGGGAGGATAAAATTTGGGGAGAAAAGAAGCTCCCTCTACAGAAACGAAAGAAGAGTCACTGAGCCCCCAGGAGTGCTAGAATATCTGATACACGAAAAGGCGCTGACCAGGAATGGAAAAATAACGAACTTAAGTTAAAAGGGCTCTTTTCAGGAACCAGGAGAGGACAGAAAAAGCTTAAAGCTATTATGAAATTGGGAAAAAAAATTTAAAATATTTCTTTTCAAAACCAAAAAACAAGGGAAATCCACATCTAAATATCGACCCTTACTCCCAAAAGGGTGGGACTTACACAGAAGACAACAAGGAAAAGAGTAAAATATTTAAAACCCCTTTCACTCGTATTTAGTTTAACCACTAATCCCGGGCTGAGGGTCGACGGGCCCAAATTTATTTCTTCATGAATGAGCCTCAAAACTCCATAAATGTATGCCAGATTTTCGATATTACCGTAACTCCGATAGACTTCGAAAAAGCCTTTGACAACAGCCTATGCACTCAGCCCCGGGCCCAGACTCGTGGAACCCTTTTTTCATTAAGAACTGCAAGAAACCCCTCTCGCGTGCCCTAAGTACACTATGGAGGAGGAGTTTGGGGACATGGGTGAAATTCCACAGTCACTTAAAACAACGGATATCGCCCACTCCTTAAAAGGTGGCAGCAAAGCATTAGCTAAGAACTATAGACCAAAAAGCTCTGACGTCCCACATCATAAAAATCTTTGAAGAGTGCTAAGAAGCAGGATTACAAATCACCTGGATTCCCAAAATCTGCACAATCCAGGGCAACATGGGTTCAGGGCAGGTCGCTCCTTCCTCTCACAACTACTGGATCACTATGATATGGCCTTGAATGCACTGGAAGAAAATCAGAATGCAGATGTAATATATACACAGACTTTGCAAAAGCATTTGACAAATGCGATCATGGCGTAATAGCCCATAAAATACGTGCTAAAGGAATAATTGGGAAAGTGGGGAGTTGGATCTTCAACTTCCTAAAAAAACAAAACACAAAGATATTTGGTCAACAGAGTTAAATCGGAGGCTGCCATAGTGAAGAGCTCTATTCCACAAGGCACAGTACTCGCCCCCATCTTATTCCTTATCCTCATATCAGACATAGACAGAGATATACATCACAGCACCGTATCATCCTTTGCGGATGATACTAGGATCTGCATGAGGCTGTCATCTGCTGAGGACGCGGTTAACCTCCAAGAAGAATATAAACAAAATTTTCCAGTGGGCAACGGTAAACAATATGATGTTCAATGAGGACAAATTCCAACTACTCCGTTATGGAAAAACTGGAGGAGATAATAACTAGAACGAGTATACTACAGACTCTGGCCATACAATAGAGCGGAAAAATAATGTAAGGGACCTGGGAGTAGTAATGTCTGAGGATCTCACTTTCAAGGATCACAACAGTGCCACAATCGCACGTGCAAAGAAATGATAGGATGGATAATGAGAACGTTCAAAACGAGGGATCCAAGCCAATGATGATCCTTTTCAAATCACTTGTTCTCTCTAGGCTGGAATACTGCTGTACATTAACATCTCCATTCAAAGCAGGTGAAATCGCAGATCTTGAGAGTGTACAGAGATCCTTTACTGCACGTATAAGTTCTGCCAAGCACCTTAACTACTGGGAACGCTTGGAAGCACTTGACTTGTACTCGTTGGAACGCAGGAGGGAGAGATATATCATAATCTACACTTGGAAAACCTTGGGAGGAATGGTCCCAAATCTGCACACAGAAATCATTCCCTACGAAAGTAAAAGACTGGGCAGGCGATGCAAAAATGCCCCCAGTAAAAAGTAGGGGCGCCAATGGTACACTTAGGAAAAGCACCATAAGTGTCCGGGGCCCAAGACTGTTCAACAGCCTCCCATCAAGCATTAGGGGAATTGCCAATAAACCCCTGGCTGCCTTCAAGAGAGAGCTGGACAGATACCTAAAGTCAGTGCCGGATCAGCTGGGCTGTGGTTCGTACGTTGGACTGCGTGCGGCCAGCAATAGCAGCCTAGTTGATCAGGCCCTGATCCATCGGGAGGCCTGGTCATGGACCGGGCCGCGGGGGCGTTGATCCCCGGAATAACCTCCAGGTAACCTCCAGGTAACCACCTATAACAGGAACTTGCACAGGCAAGCCTGTAGGCATATGGGTGACGTTCAAAAGTGGGACATTGCTAAATGGGAGGTGGACACTAAAAGAAAGCTAGCATCAGGTAGGGTAGGCTCCAAAACCTGGTGGTCCCTGGTCAAGGACAGACAAGGTTATCTGCCTGATGAACTAATTCCACCTCTAAATCGACAGGATGGGACCACCTCTACTAGCAGTCAAGAGAAGGTGGACCTCTTTGCCGAACACTTTGCTACCAAAATGCAAGTTCCTGATCCAGCAAGGGACCCTCCTTGGCTAGCTGCAAGAACTGTGTCAAAGCTGTCAGTGGTGACAATAAGGCAGGAGGAGGTGCATTTCCTTCTTAAATCGCTTGACCAAGAAAAGGCTGTGGGCCCAGACAAGTTGAGCCCAAGATTGCTGAGATGTGCAGACCAGCTAACAGCACCTCTAACTAGCATCTTTCAGCACTGCCTAGTACAGTGTAAATGACCCTCTCTGTGGAAAGAGGCAAATGTAGTCCCTGTTCACAAAAAGAAGAGCAGAGCAGAAATCAGCAACTATAGACCAGTGTCACTCCTGTCAATCACTGGTAAGATCCTTGAGACAATAATCTCAAGACAAATGACAGAGTTTTTTGGCTACCACTCACTACTTTGTGATCGTCAATATGGCTTCAGGAAAGGTTACTCTGCTGCTGATCTGTTGTTAAACCTCTCCACTAAGTGGCACCAGTCACTGGATAAATCCAAAGTCAGCTGTGTGGTAGCACTGGACATTGCTGGCGCTTTCGACCGGGTGTGGCACCAGGGCCTCTTAGCAAAACTTCAAGCACTGGGAACTGCAGGCTCTACGCTATGTCTCCTCAGTGATTACCTTCATGGTAGATCTCTAAGTGTAGTTCTCAGTGGAACGAAATCAGCAAGACATCCTATTGGGGCAAGTGTTCCACAAGGAAGCGTGCTGGGACCATTGTTGTGGAATGTCTACTTCAACGACCTTCTTCATCTCATCCCAGAATCACATGCATATGCAGACAACTGTACATTGACATTCACTTATCCAAGAGAAGAAATGCCAGCTGCTCTAAGCTACATCAATCACCAGCTAAGAGCTATATCTGCTTAGGGAAAGAGATGGCAAGTAACATTTGCAACTGAGAAAACACAAATGATTGTCGTCTCTAGGCACCATGATGGTAATGCTGGAGCAGTAGTAAGGATGAATGGGAGGGTGTTGGCACCTGGAGAAGAACTTGATATCCTTGGGGTGAAATTTGACTCCAAACTAACCATGAAGAACCATGTTATAAATCTTGCAAACAAGGCAGCCAGGAAGCTTACAGCACTTCGCCGTATCTCGCATCTGCTTGACAGTAGGGGTTGCAAGATTCTGTACGAGGCACAAGTACGCTCACACTTTGAGTATGCTCCACTTTCTTGGTTTGTCTGCCCCCCCCCCCTCTCATGTGCGACTGCTTGACAGAGTAGAGAACAGAGCAAGACGTGTCATCTCTCGCCTGGACCCATCCTGGATAGATCTGTCATTTCAGCAGAGCCTTCAACATAGGAGGGATGTGGGTGGCCTTACTGTTATGTACAAGGCCAATATTGTCAAAGTACCACACTTGGATCCACTTCGAGGACAGCGTGAAACAAGCTTTTATGCCACAAGACGGGCAGAAAGCAGCAACTTCACTCTGGCTGTACCCTTCTCCAGAACATCGCTCCATCTGAGATCATGTATACCCAGGATGAGTCGAGTATGGAACACATTCGTACAGCATAATGATGTCAACGAGATAAAGTCAGTTGATCAAATGAAAATGCTGGCCCACAGATGCCTTTAACTTCATCCTGTTCCCTACTTGTATGTTTCATGACAATAAAAATGCTTTCAAATGAGCTAATGTAGGTAACAGCTCTTAGCTTGCCAATAAAGTTAGGAATCCTTAACCTGTAAATAGCTTGTCAATAAACCTAGGGATCCTTAACCTTGTCAAACCCTGTGTAAAAAAGAGAGAGAGAGAGAGAGAGAGAGAGAGAGAGAGAGAGAGAGAGAGAGAGAGAGAGAGAGAGAGAGAGAGAGAGAGAGAGAGAGAGAGAGAGACAGACAGACAGACAGACTTCTGCTTCTGTGATGCTGCTCCAACCAAACACGCACTTTATAGATGGGTGCACAGTTCCATGTTGCATTATTAAGGGGGAAGAACTACCTAAGTAAAGAGAGAACTCAGAGCCTTGGTCGTGTGCAGACAAACACAGTGGAGGTTTACATGTGAACTAATTGTGGACTAATTCTAAGTGTACCAGTACAGTTTGTAATCCCTTTCCTCATAGCCGTGCAATAGGTCATTATTATAACCCCTCTTTATAGCAATATATTATTCTGTTCTCGGTAATCCTTGTATAAATGGTACTTTGCCAGTCACTGAATGCCCCCATATTTCCATTATTAGTGCTACAAATGACTCTTTCCTAGTATATCTGTGTATCGTTTTCCCACTGAGTATAATTTCTAAGTTATGAAAGATGCAGCTGTCACACAACCATTATCCATTTGAAAGAATTCGCCCAGCTCCCCGGTGCCACACTCGGCCATGCCTCACCCAGTGACCCAGTGCCACACGCGGCAGTGCCTCACCCAGCCGCCCTGAGAAGGAACTAGGCCTCGTGTAAAGTCCCGTCTAGCTTCACCCAAGAGCCATGGGACAGTACAGTTTGATCCTTCACCAGTGGTAGATACGGAAAGGGGCCATAGCCTTCCCTGGCCCATTCTAATTTATTTTTGGCTCGATAAATCCTTTTAATTCTGCATTGATTGGTATTACTCATTAAATTGTTACTGCTAATAAAAAAATCTATGTTAACAATAAATTTTTAAATAAAATCGCACGTCTGGCTATTATTATTTCTTTTTTTGCAATAAAAAATCTGTTTTTTTTTATGAATTGATATTACTTATTAAACTGTTAGTACTACTTTAAAAATCAAGCTCCTAAAACCCACGAATTCATGAAAAAGTAGCATCTACGGGACTATCACCCACCCTTGGCACAGGCAAGGTTGGCTCTCTCCATGGTTAATTCCTGGATCCCTCTCCTGTCCTTCATCCAGCACTGTGCCAAAGCCAAGTGCTCCATCCTGGACACACCCTCATGGCCCAGTGCTCTACATTGGAAAAATGCCTCGGGTGATGCCTGGAAAAAGTGTCAGCCCACCAGCACTTGTGCCCCTTCAGGGATTAAGGTGGAGATTGTTGTTGGTGTTTTTGTATTTCTCCTCTTCTCTCTCCTCTTCAGTCACAATTATCAGTTTTTCCCAAAATGGTATTCCATCTCGGTAGGCCTAACACCAGGGACGCCTTGTGGAGACCTACGAAACTGGAGTTTATGAAAATACATTACTAAATAAAAACATCTGTGCTGGAGCGAGAGTAATTATAAACCATTCATAGACTCGTCTAAAACACACAATGCTGTATTCTTAAGAGCTGGAACAATTCAACTCTTTGGTAAAAGACATTTGTGTGCCTAATGATATTACCTAAAAAGATCCTCTCACTTTCCTTCCCAAACAACCCTCTCCTTCTTATCTATTTATCTTTCCAACTATCTCCGTCCCACTCCTCCCTCCCTCTCATCCTCCTAACACAATAACAGAGACGCACTCAGGCGGAGTGTTGAGGGTGATAGGAGCATCAGTGCCTGGGTGTAAAGGACCTCAGCTTCCTACATGCTCTACTATATTACAAAGCTTATAGCCCTTTCAGCGCCGCTGATACCCTGGGTTGTAGTGTCGGAACAATGAGGCCGCCGATATACACTTCACACAAATACGCTACATGAAGCAGTGTCCCTGGCAGGTTACTAGCTACCTGGCCCACACTGATAAAACATTTGTAGCACATTACTGGAATTAATGCTTGCTGTTGAGTCTAATCTCAGGGCAGAGAAGATGACATATTTAGCAATGATCCTCACTCGATCACCCCAGAAATCATTGGGTGGAAGTCTGAGATTAGCGCGTCTGTTTCGCCATCAGAGAACAGAGGACCGAGTCTCCAGCACTTCTTGCGTTTAAATGACCCTCATGGATTTAGTACCTGACATAAATAAGATTCAGATCTCATCCCAGTGATTTAACTGTCCACACAAAATGACCCTGAGCATCTCAGGTCATCCCTGAGATATTCCATCTAATAGAGAGTACAGAAAATCAGAGAATACTTTTAAGTAGATGAAGGGAGGTTAGTAGAGATATAATCAGGCGTAGTATATGTCAGGTCACATGACTGCCATGTTTAATATGATTAATTGATTTGTCAGACCTTCTGGAATGCTAGAGCTTCCGGTGTTGTGCACAACTGTGTTGCTAAGGCATGAAGATAGTTGCTAGCAACATTCCCTGCGCAGCTTCAAATCTTTTATAATGAATTGAGCCTCGTCTTGCACCACAAGATGTATACTAGTGTTTCTATATATGTCATACATTGTAGAAGCATAGAAACACTAATAGAGTGTTATGGTGCAAGAAACAACGCAGGTCATTTTCACTGGCTGAGTTTCTGAAATCTCGGAATATAAGTGTTGCAGAGATGAAGGATCAAAACATCGTGGGAGGAAGGAGTCATTCTCTTTAGTCTCGAGGATAAACTGAAGAGAGGGTTCACCGATGTTGCTCTCTCTCTCTCTCTCTCTCTCTCTCTCTCTCTCTCTCTCTACTATACTTGTCACTAAGTCTTGCACTTCAAAATGTGTGGTGTTACAACATCAACAATGAATAAACTGCTAAATATCAGGAAAACTATTGTATCATTTGTGATTAATGGAATAGTTAATGTAATTTATTCTTACAGTTCCTTCTATTGTGAGTTATTATGGAAGAGAAGCGAATTTATTTAATCTGAGATTTTTGTTTGTTTAAGGCCTTTCATCTGGCAGAGTCAATAAGAAAGTAGAGTAACTAATTATTTATTATCATAAACTCATTAATATATAAAAAATGAGCATTTAAATAAACTTTCAGTGAATATATTTGGAAAAATACTCCTTGTGGTGAACATTCCCAGTGCTGAATAATTTTTCCTTTTCCCCTGACAAATCTGGAAACATTTTGAGAAAGAACAGCAAACGCCATAAAAATTTACGACTCTGAGGCATTTCCTAATCAACTACTCGCACTGTTTGCAATGTCTTTCCTCGTACCTCTACACTAAATTATTATCAGCGTAAGGGAGGAGGAGCCTTTTGAAAGACACATGAAGTGAAGTGAGTTTACTCTGATCCTGATGCATGAACTTACATACATAGAACAAATGAAGCAGGTGATATAAACCTCCAGAAGAACGCCAGACAAATAGCATTAAAATCACCCTCGTGACTCTTCATCCCTGGCGATGTATCTCAGGGCTGGCCTCACCTTTCACTCATGCTTGCATTATCGTGTTTAACACCTTACATTAGTTTTCTGCGTGAGCCAATGTGCTCAATCATTTTACCATTGCTACTGAATATAATAGTATCTTTATTTTTTCTTAACAATAATTGTTATTAATACTATTAGTAACGTTAAAAAGTCTACGAGATATATTAAAATAAGTATAGAATAAGTTAAGTGAATAAAGACTATAGGTCTCAGGGTGTAAAAAGCAATAGTAATATCATGAGCAAAATAAGAAAAAGTATAAAACGATGCAGTAAGACCCCAAAAATTCCAACTAGCAGTAAAACGACCACAAAATTGAAGGCAAATTGGGTGATGAAATAGAGGATGAGAGACAGAGAGACTCCGAATGTATTTCAGAGTAGTTGATGAGAGGGACATTAGGACACCACGAAGAAATAGTTCATGCTAGACGGTATCAAGATCTCATCAGCAAGAAGTTTATGGAGATCGCAAGAGGAAGGAACAATAACGAGAGTCACTTCCGCGAAGATAAGACATAAACCGAGTCGTCTACCGTTGGGATGTAAATTGGTGTCAGCAGCGCGCTGCAGCACGGAGGTAACAGCATCTGCAAGGTAATAAAGAGAGGACATTACCGAGGCTACACCAATCCTGTGAGAGTCTCAGCAACATGCTGGCGACATGATGCAACGCCAACACAGGCAGGATAACGCACGGGGTATTAAGTACGGGATAATACTTAAGTACATGCTAATGCTTCCTAAAATCTATTCATCAGATGCTAACAGAGAACACTGGAAATCAAGGAATATTTTTATGTCTTTCATTCATGGAGAAGAGCTATATCTGTAAGGATTTTAAAACACCTGAGGATTGAGAGATAATCCCGTTTGGCCTAAATAAAGGGAAGGTTGTTCTAATTTCTTAGATCAAGGTAACGTCTTGCCACTTTAACTGAGGGTCAATATTATATATTATATTTTTATTTTTACTAACACATCGGCCGTTTCCCACAAAAGCAGGGTGACCCGAAAAAGAAAAAAAAACACTGTCATCATCATTCACTCCATCACTGTCTTGCCAGAGGCGTGCCTACATTACAGTTAAGAACCTGCAACACATCAACACCTGTTTTTCAAGAGTGCAGCCACTGCATTTCCACCTCCAGGACTCAAATTCGTCTAACCGGTTTCCCTGAATTCCTTCACAAATGTTACTCTGCTCACACTCTAAGAGCATGTCAAGTCATAAACGTTATTCGTCTACACTCTCTCTTTTAACACGCTCACGCAAGCTTGCTGAAAGTCCATGCACCTCGCACACAAAACTTCCTTTATCCCCAAAATCCAACTTTTCAAAGGCGACCCCTACCCCGCCTTCCTTCCACAACAGATTTATACGCTCTCCAAGTCATTCTATTTTGTTTCATCCTCTTCAACAACCCTTTCTCTACCCTCTGGATAATACTTTTAGATACCTCGCACCTCCTTTTAATCTCCAAGCTACTGATTCCCTGCATTATATTCACATTGCACATTACCCTCCGTATCCCACCGAGGCAGGGTGGACCGAAAAGAAAAACAAAAGTTTCTCAGTTTAATTTTAGTAATGTATACAGGAGAAGGAGTTAGTAGCCCCTTGCTCCCGGCATTTTAGTCGCCCCTTACTACACACAACGGAGGAAGAATTCTGTTCCACTTCCCCCTGCAGATAAGAGGAAATAAACAAGATCTAGTGCGAAAATGGAAGAAAACCCAGAGGGATATACATATATATATATATATATATATAATATATATATATATATAATAAATATATATAATATATATATATATATATATATATGTCGTGCCGAATATGTAAAACTGGTCAATTAGCAAGTACTCATTTAAAATTAAGTCCTTTCTAAAATTTTCTCTTACACGTTTAAAGATATGTTTTTTCATTAATGTTCATGTAAAAATTTTAATTTTGCTCCAAAAGAATCTTAGAAAACTTACCTAACCTATTATAAAAAGAACAATTTATTTTAGCCTAACCCAACTAAATATATTTTAGATTTGTTTAAAATAATTTAATACTAAACAAACACAGTGGAAATGTATTTTTTTTCGTTAGGTTCAGAATAATTTTTGGCGAAATTATATTATATATATATATATATAATATATATATATATATAAATATATATATATAATTTTATATAAATATATATATATATATATATATATATATATATATATATAATGTCGTTGCCGAATATGTAAAACTGGTCAATTAGCAAGAACTCATTTAAGATTAAGTTCTTTCTAAAATGTTCTCTTATACGTTTAAAGATATATTTTTTTCATTAATGTTGAGGTAAAAATTTATAATTTTGCACCAAAAGGAACTTTGAAAACTTACCTAACCTTATTATAACAAGAACAATTTATTTTAGCCTAACGCAACTAAATATATTTTAGATTTGTTTACAGTAATTTAATACTAAACAAACACAGTGAAATATATTTTTTTCGTTAGGTTCAGAATGATTTTGGCGAAATTATTGCATACACAAATTTTCACTTGTCCTATATGGCAAGATGAGCCTTGCTATTTAAGCCAAGATGGCAAGTTCTGCCTATTCGGCACGACATATATATATATATATATAATATATATATAATATATATATATATATATATATAATATATATATATATATATTATATATATATATATTATATATATGTATGTTATATATATATATATATAATATATATATAATATATATATATAATATATATATATATATATATAAATATAAATATATATATATATATATATATATATATATATATATATATATATATATAATATATATATATGTCGTGCCGAATAGGCAGAACTTGCGATCTTGGCTTAAATAGCAACACTCATCTTGCCATATAGGACTAGTGAAAATTTGCGTATGCAATAATTTCGCCAAAATCATTCTGAACCTAACGAAAAAAATGTATTTCACTGTGTTTGTTTAGTATTAAATTACTGTAAACAAATCTAAAATATATTTAGTTGGGTTAGGCTAAAATAAATTGTTCTTGTTATAATAA
>NC_069402.1:36160223-36170686 GCF_026875155.1 Cherax quadricarinatus
GGATGTATATAAAATGTGCTCAGTTAGTCTTGATTGCAAACTACTGTAATTATCGCTTGTCGCTCGTATACTGCCGGCTTCTGAGCTGCAGTTGTCCACGTAGCTATCACGTGATCGAGGGGGGGGTGTCCTCACCTCTCGTGAAGTATTCAGTCTGCTGTAGACTCGCTTGCTGGTTGGACAGATTGTCTGTCTCATTATTCTTGTTAGTTCTGTAGAACTTTGTTCACAGAACATTGTATAGACTTAGTGATTTTCGACGTTGTACTGAGGTTGTGTGTCACATTGACACTGAACATCTCAGGTCCCGAGCTATAGCTTCTGACCTAATTTTGTACTGGTTCCTGTGTATTGTCACAGTCACAGTTTTTCCTATGCTGAACATAGATTCAGTATTATGGGAGTTTTGTAACTTTTGTGGAGGATCTGCAGATGGTCCCTACTTAGTGTCGTAATATTATCTCCTTGTTCCTGATTCTGTGTCGCAGTCGCTTGATATTGCATTGCTATTGGGCTTAGCATTCTTTGTTGTTCAAGCAGACTGTTCGGGTTGCCAGTCGGTCAAGAAGTTAGTTTATTTGAGGACTTTGTCAGTCACTTGTTTAAGTCTTATTCGAGTCTTGAGACATAGCTAACTACTTAAGAGCACTTACACACATACACACACTTACTTGTACATATTTTTAATATCTTATTAAATGTTATTGTACCTGACGGTACTTAAGAATTATAAATGTGATACGTGCTTTTAGCACAATGATATTGAACTCGAGAGATTGATTTTATTTTGGATTGCTGTGAATTTAATTTACTTGATAATATACCTCTAGACAACTTATAGACTTAATAAATTTATTAAATTTTAATTTCTCTAGTTAGTAGCCTACCAGTTGTAATCCTAAAGCACTATTGAACCATACTGAATTTTAATGGATAATTGGACAAGGATACTGACTACTTGTTACGAAAACCCAGTAACACTGGAGATCTCTAAGCTTTTAGAATCGCGTTTTTTGTAACAATATATATATATAAATATATATATATATATATATATAATATATATATATATATAATATATATATATATATATATATATATTCCGTTCAAAGTACTTGATTTTATGATTATTAATCTGTATAAAGATCTCATAATTTTGCTTTCCTACAAATTAAATTAATCTTTTAATTGGCCAACGTAAGACTACACGCCCTGGTGACACGCACTAACATAGCCAGCAGAAGCTCCTGCGGGGATTTATAGGAATACGATATAAAAAGCGCATGATTCATTTATACTGAAACTCATATAAATAGTTAATTTGATAGAGTTGAAATTTATCATTGTACGAGGACACTTAACAAAACACCACACAAAAAAAAGATTATAATCGTAGCAATTTTTAAAGCGGGTGGACCGGTAAGCCAGCAGAAGGCCTCGGCCAGATTACCAAAAGCTCCAGCGGCGGGTTATCATATGACCAAGACCCGCGTCAGGAAACACCTGTCCTGTTTCCTGAAAAATCTTACGTAACCTAACTTAACATGATCTGCGTGTACACTACCATCAAGGCTACTTAATCTCATTAGGACAGAGACTAAATCAACTTCTCATTGTACATAAACAAAGATATGAACACAATGTATATACCTAGTGTATTGAAAGTTACTTTGCTAGCTAAAAAAGACTATAGACTGCACGTATATAATCATATCTTTGCGCATATACACTCTAGAGAGTTGTTAATTAACCTCTAGAGGTAACTAGGGAACTTGCTTTCCATCACGCACGATACTATCACACAATTTACCACCTTCAATTAATTACCTGCGGGACCCCTCACCGTATCTGATGAGATGACTCCTGTGTTTAATGTTCAGTTACCTCATGTCATTAGTGGGAAGACTTTGCTTGTACTCTAATAGTATCTGTAATATGTACTTCATAATTTCGTTTAACCTTTATAGCGCTTTCCAAAAATAAATATATAAATAAATAAATAAATAATAATAATAATAATAATAATAATAATAATAATAATAATAATAATAATAATAATAATAATAATAAGAAGAAGAAGAAGAAGAGAAAAGAAGAAGAAGAAGAATTCAGCTGCAAATCCTTTGTGGTTGTTCACTGAATAAGATCACAATAAGAGTGACACAGCATTTATTGTATTAGCGCCCGTTGTGTTTTGACAGTTAATTTAGATTTAGAATAGGTTAGCCTCCGGTTACCATCATTTTGAGAGGCTCCATTATGTGGGACCAGACACTGAATGTACCCAAGATCTTTTCCCTCGTTGCACTTACCCTTGCTGGTGCTGGACCGGGAATGACACCGTACTTTCCTTGCATTACTACATAGATTCCTTTTTCTCCTTTCTACAACTGACTGCATCTCTTAAAGATCGATTTCTAAAGGTAGTTGTCACTGTAACAGAAGCTTTAAGTCAATCGGTACAAACATACCACAAATAAGTGTGTTTGGTCCCATGTTATTGAATGTTTACTTCAGTGATATATTTCACTTCATCCTGGAATCTCAAGCCTCAGCAGATGATTTCATCAATAATTGTGCACGAAAGAAGATTCGCTCTACTCTCAAGCGATGGTAGCAAGCGATGGTAGGTTACATTTGCTTTTGAGAAAACAAATGGTCTCCAGACTGCATGACGTTATTATTGGAGGTGTAAGTGAGTTCGCACTCAACAGTGAGTAGATAGACTGGGAAGAAGAAATTTGATTTTTGCAGTGAATATAAAGAGCCATGTGAGGACTCTTGCACGCGAGGATCTTACGTGCCAAGATGCAAAGTTTGACTTGTTGCAAAATTCTATACGAGGCACAAATTTGCTCTTAACTTGAGTACACACACCACTCACCTTGATTGCCTTCCCATTCATTTCATCTCCGACCTCCGGACAGGGTAGAGGACTGCACGTAATGGCTTCTCTCTCACCTTGATACAGCTTAGTCGGACATGGTATTTCAACAGACCATTCACGTCTTACGGTTATATACATCACCAGTTACACAACAAGACAGACAACGAACAGCTGTTTAACTCTGGTTGTGTTCTTATTAAGGACGTAACTCCACCATTTATTCATTAATGGGAGTACAAGAAAACAAGCGGATGATCTTTTGGTCGACATCGAAGCTTTTACCGAGAGGGAAAATTAGTGTTTAGCAACCCTAAATATGTCTGGACATTTGGGATTAGGATAATAATCATCAGAAAGTTCTTTCCCCACTTTGGCCTAACCTACGACTTGAATAAAGTAAGGAAGAGATTTACCACCTTCTCTTGAAATGTTTACACGAAGATTTAATAAGGTAGTAGTAGAGTATTTAAAAAGGTAGTAGTAGAGTATGGACATCCACTGCTACAAATACTAACACTATAGTATTATTGTTACTACAACAGACCCTGGAAGTCTTCAAGCTGGCACTGGACAAGCACCTAAAGTCAGTTCCTGATCAGCCGGCTGTGGCTCGTACGTTGTTTGCGTGCAGCCAGCAGCAACACCTGGTTATCAGGGGCTGATCCACCAGGAGGCCTGGTCACAGACCGGGCCGCGGGGCGTTGACCCCCGAAACTCTCTCCAGGTAAACTCCAGGTAAACAACATCTTGGTTCTTCAGGGCATTCCTTGTTCTAATGTCAGGATTCTGGTGGACACAGCCGACTCCTCACTGAAACAACTTTAAAATTTAATGTTTGAAAAGTGTCTGTCCTACCGGTTTGTGAAGGATAACATTGCACATGTATACTGAACATGGCAGAAATCAGTTTATTACAGTGTATTACATCACTGCTTAAAAAAAATATTTTCACCACGTTAGCCTTACGTCTCTTACCTCCTAATTTCATGTCGTTGTTCTGTGTTATTTCACCACTCTTCATTAGTATTTGACAGAGAGTTTCACTACACGGATATATTAGAAAAATCATGTCAAACGAACAGATGAAAGCTCTGACTTCACTCACAGGTATTATGAATATATTTTTTCTTCATTCTGAAATCAGTTGTCTGGTGAGAGTTGGACTTGCCTAGCTTGCGTCAATATGCGTACTTCAGTGCACTTTATTTATGCTCTAAGTTCTTAACCAAGACCTTTTTTATTACTGATTAATGTAATATTGTTTGGGTCTGCACTGAAGTAGAGCCGAAGCAGAGAGAGAGAGAGAGAGAGAGAGAGAGAGAGAGAGAGAGAGAGAGAGAGAGAGAGAGAGAGAGAGAGAGAGAGAGAGAGAGAGAGAGAGAGAAGAGAGAGAGAGAGGGAGAGAAAGAGAGAGAAAGCAAAGAGATGCATGCAGAGAATATCCATCTCAACATAGTATTCGTTCAATTAAACGTTATGGGAGATAGCGGAGATACATTGCCAATAACACAAGACTACATCACAGGTCATAATTTGCCAGAGAGATCTACAAGACAATAGCCACCGATCTCCCTGCGATGTCCACACCAAGTAGTGACACCACAGGCATCGCTAACACCACCCTACAATACCACAGCAACACAGATCTGCATAAATCAGCCTACAACACCACCGTCACTCTACGTTGCCATAGCAAAACAAAATGACAACGCCAACTTGCAGCACTGCTCTGCATCATAACATCTGCAATACCAACTTACACCAATACCACTCTAAAGTACCACTGCATTACACGTATACAGTACCAGACTACAGAAACGCCAGAATTCATAAACAGCAGCAGTTGGTAACAATCGAGTGACTACATGAACATCGCATGACATCACATATCAAAACATCCCACAGCAACACATCAACAGTGTGTGTTGACAATAATTTGCTGGTATAGCGACTATCATTAAAGCAGCTTAGCTTATAATGACGTGAGAGTATGACGCTGCAGCTTGTTGAACATGCACCTGCAATATAATGTACAAGTGGCTGCAACTTGACCCTTCTAACTAATGCTATTCTACCTCAGTTCACTACATCCCACCAGGATGCCACTATGAAAGTAGGCTAATACCTGGGTAACTTTTACTACTAGGCGAGGAGCAGAAGGTGTAGGGAAACATACACAATGTCCTAAACACCTCATGATCAATCCAGTGTCCTTTGCTTGTGAGCCGACGACGTTACCACTGAGCTATGAACGACCTTATAATTACACAAGTCATGAATGATGCATATTACAAGTTTTTTCCTCCCCTAGAAAAGGTGTTCGATTTAGAAGACTTCATAAAACGAAAGAGAGAAAAAAAGTTTATTTCCGGCCACTGAGAAAGGAGGAGCTTATCAGTGTGTTGTGAGCGGAAATACTGCTGCTAGAGACTCCCACCCCAGAGTGTGAAATATATTAGTCCATTAGGGGCAAGCAGTGTGCCTAGACGGTCACGATGGCGTCTCAGTAACACAGGTGATAATTCACAGCAGGCAAGCCATCGCCACCTTGGTGTGTGTGTGTGTGTGTGTGTACTCACCTAGTTGTACTCACCTAGTTGAGGTTGCGGGGGTTGAGTCCGAGCTCCTGGCCCCGCCTCTTCACTGATCGCTACTAGGTCACTCTCCCTGAACCGTGAGCTTTATCATACCTCTGCTTAAAGCTATATATGGATCCTGCCTCCACTACATCGCTTCCCAAACTATTCCACTTACTGACTACTCTGTGGCTGAAGAAATACTTCCTAACATCCCTGTGATTCATCTGTGTCTTCAACTTCCAACTGTGTCCCCTTGTTACTGTGTCCAATCTGGAGTTTACCTGGAGAGAGTTCCGGGGGTCAACGCCCCCGCGGCCCGGTCTGTGACCAGGCCTCCTGGTGGATCAGAGCCTGGTCAACAAGGCTGTTGCTGCTGGCTTTGTCCACCTTGTCAATTCCTCTCACTATTTTGTATGTCGTTATCATGTCCCCCCTATCTCACCTGTCCTCCAGTGTCGTCAGGTTGATTTCCCTTAACCTCTCCTCGTAGGACATACCTCTTAGCTCTGGGACTAGTCTTGTTGTAAACCTTTGCACTTTCTTTAGTTTCTTTACGTGCTTGGCTAGGTGTGGGTTCCAAACTGGTGCCGCATACTCCAATATGGGCCTAACGTACACGGTGTACAGGGTCCTGAACGATTCCTTATTAAGATGTCGGAATGCTGTTCTGAGGTTTGCTAGGCGCCCATATGCTGCAGCAGTTATTTGGTTGATATGCGCTTCAGGAGATGTGCCTGGTGTTATACTCACCCCAAGACCTTTTTCCTTGAGTGAGGTTTGTAGTCTCTGGCCCCCTAGACTGTACTCCGTCTGCGGTCTTCTTTGCCCTTCCCCAATCTTCATGACTTTGCACTTGGTGGGATTGAACTCCAGGAGCCAATTGCTGGACCAGGTCTGCAGCCTGTCCAGATCCTTTTGTAGTTCTGCTTGGTCTTCGATCGAGTGAATTCTTCTCCTCAACTTCACGTCATCTGCAAACAGGGACACCTCAGAGTCTATTCCTTCTGTCATGTCGTTCACAAATACCAGAAACAGCACTGGTCCTAGGACTGACCCCTGTGGGACCCCGCTGGTCACAGGTGCCCACTCTGACACCTCGCTAAGTACCATGACTCGCTGCTGTCTTCCTGACAAGTATTCCCTGATCCATTGTAGTGCCTTCCCTGTTATCCCTGCTTGGTCCTCCAGTTTTTGCACCAATCTCTTGTGTGGAACTGTGTCAAACGCCTTCTTGCAGTCCAAGAATATGCAATCCACCCACCCCTCTCTCTCTTGTCTTACTGCTGTCACCATGTCATAGAACTCCAGTAGGTTTGTGACACAGGATTTCCCGTCTCTGAAACCATGTTGGCTGCTGTTGATGAGATCATTCCTTTCTAGGTGCTCCACCACTCTTCTCCTGATAATCTTCTCCATGATTTTGCATACTATACATGTCAGGGACACTGGTCTGTAGTTTAATGCTTCATGTGTGTCTCCTTTTTTAAAGATTGGGACTACATTTGCTGTCTTCCATGCCTCAGGCAATCTCCCTGTTTCTATAGATGTATTGAATATTGTTGTTAGGGGTACACATAGCGCCTCTGCTCCCTCTCTCAATACTTCTTGCTCGGTTGTGTGCACTGTGTCCAGCACATGGTGGTGTGCCCCACCTCTCTGTCTTTCTTTAGCCCTTTCCGTCTCCTCTGTGAACACTTCTTTGAATCTCTTGTTGAGTCCCTCACTTCACGGTCATTTCATGTTGTCTCTCCTCCTTCCTTCCTTAGCCTGATTACCTGGTCCTTGACTGTTGTTTTCCTCCTGATGTATCAGATTTGGCTTTTGCTGCTATGTCATTTTCATATTGTCTTTGGGCCTCCCTTCTTATCTGTGCATATTCGTTTCTGGCTCTACGAATGCTCTCCTTATTCTCCTGGGTCCTTTGCCTTCTATATTTCTTCCATTCTCTAGCACACTGGGTTTCTGCCTCCCTGCACCTTTGGGTAAACCATGGGCTCATCCTGGCTTTTTCATTATTCCTGTTACCCTTGGGTACAAACCTCTCCTCCGCCTCCTTGCATTTTGTTGCTACATATTCCATCCTCTCATTAACTGGCTTCCCTGCCAGTTCTCTGTCCCACTGAACCCCGTTCAGGAAGTTCCTCATTCCTGTGTAGTCCCCTTTCTTGTAGTTTGGCTTCATTCGTCCTGGCCTTCCTGCTTCTCCCTCCACTTGTAGCTCTACTGTGTATTCGAAGCTTAAAACCACATGGTCACTGGCCCCAAAGGTCTTCATATGTGATGTCCTCGATATCTGCACTACTCAAGGTGAATACTATGTCCAGCCTTGCTGGTTCATCCTCTCCTCTCTCTCTTGTAGTGTCCCTTATGTGTTGGTACATGAAGTTTTCCAGTACCACCTCCATCATCTTAGCCCTCCATGTATCTTGGCCCCCATGCGGATCCAAGTTCTCCCAATCGATCTCCTTGTGGTTAAAGTCACCCATGATCAGGAGCTTTGCCCTGCATGCATGAGCTCTTCTGGCCACTGTAGCCAGTGTGTCAACCATCGCTCTATTGCTCTCGTCGTACTCTTGCCTTGGCCTCCTGCTGTTCTGTGGTGGGTTATACATCACTGCTATTACCACCTTGGGACCTCCAGAGTGAAGCGTTCCCGCTATGTAATCACTTTCTTCTCCGCTGTCTCCTCTCTCCAGCTCATCAAAATTCCAGCGATTTTGATAGCCAATGCCACTCCTCCACCCCCCCCCTGTTCCCTCTGTCTTTCTCAGGATTTGGTATCCCGTTGGAAAGATGACATCTGTTATCAACCTGTAAGCTTGGTTTCTGTGAGAGCTATGATGTCCGGTGATGCCTCTTTGACTCTTTCATGCCACTCCTCCCACTTATTTGTTATCCCATCAGCGTTTGTGTACCATACCTTCAGTTTCCTTTCCAACACTGTGGTTTGGGGGGCCTGTGAGGGTGGGAGACCCTGGTAGCATACTGTGGGATTCTATAGCTCGGTGTTGGTGGAGGCTGTGGGTATGGATTGCAGTGTGTGTTGGGATGGTGTGATAGGTTGTATGGTTCTGAGAATAGTTGTGTGTGTGCTTGCCCTTGCTGTTCTGTTCTGCTCTGACTGACCTCTGCTGGTTCCATCCTCGTCTCTTTTCCCTACTCCTTTCGCTTTTTTGTCCTCTCCCTCAGCTGCTACGTTCTGATTTGTTCTGTCTCTGTCTAGAACACCCTCTGTACTCTTCCGAGTATTTCACGTGTTTCTCTGAGGATCCTGTTCCGCACTGTTTTCCATCCTGAAATCAGCTTGATTGGTCGGTTTCTCCCCTTCGAGTACCCCCCTATTCTCTGAAAATTTACAATCTCGTCCATCTCTTCACCTATTTCCGTGATGATTTTCTCAATCTCCTTTCTTTCTTCCTGCTGCCTTTCAGTGTGTGTCCTTTCCTCTCTCTCCTGAAGCCCATGGATAAACACTGATTTTGCCCTTTCTCCTCCCATTGCCTCACCCTCTGTGACTCTGGATCCTGCCTGTATGTGGTCAGTTTCTCCCTTGATTTTTTCCAGTGGCTCTTGATAGCTGGTTGTGCCTCAGCATTCGACCTATCACCCTCTCCATCTGCAACCAGCTGTTCTTCCTTTCACTCCTTGGTCCTCCTTGGCAGGCTGATATGACCTTAGCATAATTCATAATTCCTTCCTTCCTGTTCGGCCTCGCAGCTTCATATGCTGTGTCTTCTCTGGTCACTGCCCCTGTAACTCGCTTCAGCCTATTTATCTCAACTTCTAGGACCCTTATCTTGGCTACTGCAGTTTCGACTTGTGCCTCCCAATTCTTTGTCTCCTTCTCCAACCTCTTTTCCAATTTCACAGAGAGCTCTTTCTCCATTTTTTCAGAAAGCTCTCCTAATTTTTTCTCTCCCACTCTTGTTCCATCCTTTTCCACTGCTCCTCCATCCACTCCTCCCTACCAGAACCATTCTCATCTGATCCTTGTTCCTGCGAGTCCCCACCATTTTTTTTTTTTGTGAGAGAAGAGAGAAGGGAAAGGTAAGGAGGAGAGAGGGGAAGAGTGAGAGGAAGAGAAGGGGGAGAGAGAGTGTGAGAGGGGAAAGAGAGAAGGGAGAAGGAGAGGGGAGAGTGAGAAGGGAAAAGAAGAGATGGGGAGAGAGAGAGAGAGGAGAGAGAGAGAGAGAGAGAGAGAAGGAAGAGAGGAGAGAGAGAGGAGTGAGAGGAGGGAGAGAGAGAGTGAGGGAAGAGAGAGAGGGAGAAGTGAGAAGGAAAGAGGTGGAGAGAGGGAGATGAGAGGGAAAGGGAAGAGAGAGAGAGAGAGAGGGGAGAGGAGGAGAGGAGAGAGAGAGAGAAGTGGAAGAGAGGGGGAGAGAGAGAGAGAGGGAGAGAGAGGGAGAGAGGGAGAGAGGGAAGAGGAGAGGAGGAGAGAGAGGGAGAGAGAAGGAAGGAGAAGAGAAAGGAGAGAGGGGAGAGAGATAGGAAGGGAAAGGGGAAGAGAGAGAGAGGAGAGGAGAGAGAGAGAGGGGGAGAGAGAGAGGAGAGATAGAGGAGAGAGAGGGAGAGAGAGGGAGAGAGAGGAGAGAAGAGGGAAGAGGAGAAGAGAGAGAGGGAGAGAGGAGGAGAGAGGGGGAGAAAAGGGTGGAGAGAAGGGGGAGAGTAGGGGGAAGGGGAAGGGGGGAGATGGAAGAGGAGAGGGAGGAGAGTAGGGAGTGAGGAGGAGGGTGAAGATGATGGTGAAAGGTGAGTTAGGGGGTAGATAATGGGTGAGGGGAGAGATGTTGTTGAGGGTGGTGTGTAGTGTATGATGTGTAGTGTGTGTGGGATGGTAGAGGGTGGAGTGATAGGGAGGAGTGATAGGTAGGAGAGTGATATAGGTAAAGAGTGAGAAGAGGTTGGAGAGATAGGTCTCTACTAGGTAGGAAGAGAGGGAGGAAGAGAGCGAGGTTCAGATGGTCAGTTCACAGGACGGTGTGAAATCCTGTGTAATG
>NC_069402.1:36171186-36202000 GCF_026875155.1 Cherax quadricarinatus
AGAACAGAGGGGAGACTGATGTCATCACCGGGATGGAGGAGGAGTAACCTCAATTTCATTATACATACATACATATTATATATATATATATATATATATATATATATATATATATATATATATATATATATATAATATATATATATATATATATATATATGTCGTGCCGAATATGTAAAACTGGTCAATTAGTAAGAACTCATTTAAAATTAAGTCCTTTCTGAAATTTTCTCTTATACGTTTAAAGATATATTTTTTTCATTAATGTTGATGTAAAAATTTTTAATTTTGCACCAAAAGAATTTTAAAAAACTTACCTAACCTTATTATAACAAGCGCAATTTATTTTAGCCTAACCCAACTAAATATATTTTAGATTTGTTTACAATAATTTAATACTAAACAAACACAGTGAAATATATTTTTTTCGTTAGGTTCAGAATGATTTTGGCGAAATTATTGCATACACAAATTTTCACTTGTCCTATATGGCAAGATGAGCGTTGCTATTTAAGCCAAGATCGCAAGTTCTGCCTATTTGGCACGACATATATAATATATATATATATATATATATATATATATATATATATATATATATATATATATATATATATATATATATATATATATGTCGCGCAGAATATGTAAAACTGGTTAATTAGCAAGAACACATTTAAAATTAAGTCCTTTCTAAAATTTTCTCTTATACGTTTTAAAGATATATATATATATATATATATATAATATATATATATATATATATATATATATATATATAAACACTGATCTCTGGCTGAAGGAGACTCGAACCTACGAACCTTGGAACTAGGTACGCAGTGCTTTACCAATCTACCCACACTGACAATACCTTGGAGTCCAGCTTGCGCTAGACTTTGATCCAAGCAGCCAGCTTTCAGGGAGAAGGCTTACAGCTTTTCATCTCATCCCCTGCATGCATCAGCCTTACTAGAGATATTAACAATGCAAGGAATTCGCAAGAGCTGTAAGCCTTCTCCCTGAAAGCTGGCTGCCTTGGATCAAAGTCTAGCGCAAGCTATACTCCAAGGTATTGGTCCAGTGTGGGTAGATTGGTAAAGCACTGCGTACCTTGTTCCAAGGTTCGTAGGTTCGAGTCTCCTTCAGCCAGAGATCAGTGTTTGTGTATATTTCGCCTGCTCTTGCGAATTCCTTGTATATATATATATATATATATATATATATATATATATATATATATATATATATATAATATATATATATATATATATATATATATATATGTTGCAACCCCTGAATGGGTTACAATGATTATTATGTATATATAATGTATATTACCTTTTCATTTAATTTTATATTGCTTATATTTGCGATAATAGCTAAATCGTAAATATATTGCTTTATATTCTTATTTGACTTATGTTGTTAGGATGTATATAAAATGTGCTCAGTTAGTCTTGATTGGCAAACTACTGTAATTATCGCTTGTCGCTCGTTATACTGCCGGCTTCTGAGCTGCAGTTGTCCACGTAGCTATCACGTGATCGAGGGGGGGTGTCCTCACCTCTCGTGAAGTATTCAGTCTGCTGTAGACTCGCTTGCTGGTTGGACAGATTGTCTGTCTCATTATTCTTGTTAGTTCTGTAGAACTTTGTTCACAGAACATTGTATAGACTTAGTGATTTTCGACGTTGTACTGAGGTTGTGTGTCACATTGACACTGAACATCTCAGGTCCCGAGCTATAGCTTCTGACCTAATTTTGTACTGGTTCCTGTGTATTGTCACAGTCACAGTTTTTTCCTATGCTGAACATAGATTCAGTATTATGGGAGTTTTGTAACTTTTGTGGAGGATCTGCTGATGGTCCCTACTTAGTGTCGTAATATTATCTCTTGTTCCTGATTCTGTGTCGCAGTCGCTTGATATTGCATTGCTATTGGGCTTAGCATTCTTTGTTGTTCAAGCAGACTGTTCGGGTTGCCAGTCGGTCAAGAAGTTAGTTTATTTGAGGACTTTGTCAGTCACTTGTTTAAGTCTTATTCGAGTCTTGAGACATAGCTAACTACTTAAGAGCACTTACACACATACACACACTTACTTGTACATATTTTTAATATCTTATTAAATGTTATTGTACCTGACGGTACTTAAGAATTATAAATGTGATACGTGCTTTTAGCACAATGATATTGAACTCGAGAGATTGATTTTATTTTGATTGCTGTGATTTAATTTACTTTGATAATATACCTCTAGACAACTTATAGACTTAATAAATTTATTAAATTTTAATTTCTCTAGTTAGTAGCCTACCAGTTGTAATCCTAAAGCACTATTGAACCATACTGAATTTTAATGGATAATTGGACAAGGATACTGACTACTTGTTACGAAAACCCAGTAACACTGGAGATCTCTAAGCTTTTAGAATCGCGTTTTTTGTAACAATATATATATATATATATATATATTATATATATATATATATATATATATATATATATATATATATATATATATATATATATTCCGTTCAAAGTACTTGATTTTATGATTATTAATCTGTATAAAGATCTCATAATTTTGCTTTCCTACAAATTATAATTAATCTTTTTAATTGGCCAACGTAAGACTACACGCCCTGGTGACACGCACTAACATAGCCAGCAGAAGCTCCTGCGGGGATTTATAGGGAATACGATATAAAAAGCGCATGATTCATTTATACTGAAACTCATATAAATAGTTAATTTGATAGAGTTGAAATTTATCATTGTACGAGGACACTTAACAAAACACCACACAAAAAAAAGATTATAATCGTAGCAATTTTTAAAGCGGGTGGACCGGTAAGCCAGCAGAAGGCCTCGGCCAGATTACCAAAAGCTCCAGCGGCGGGTTATCATATGACCAAGACCCGCGTCAGGAAACACCTGTCCTGTTTCCTGAAAAATCTTACGTAACCTAACTTAACATGATCTGCGTGTACACTACCATCAAGGCTACTTAATCTCATTAGGACAGAGACTAAATCAAACTTCTCATTGTACATAAACAAAGATATGAACACAATGTATATACCTAGTGTATTGAAAGTTACTTTGCTAGCTAAAAAAGACTATAGACTGCACGTATATAATCATATCTTTGCGCATATACACTCTAGAGAGTTGTTAATTAACCTCTAGAGGTAACTAGGGAACTTGCTTTCCATCACGCACGATACTATCACACAATTTACCACCTTCAATTAATTACCTGCGGGACCCCTCACCGTATCTGATGAGATGACTCCTGTGTTTAATGTTTCAGTTACCTCATGTCATTAGTGGGAAGACTTTGCTTGTACTCTAATAGTATCTGTAATATGTACTTCATAATTTCGTTTAACCTTTATAGCGCTTTCCAAAAATAAATATATAAATAAATAAATAAATAATAATAATAATAATAATAATAATAATAATAATAATAATAATAATAATAATAATAATAATAATAAGAAGAAGAAGAAGAAGAAGAAGAAGAAGAAGAAGAAGAATTCAGCTGCAAATCCTTTGTGGTTGTTCACTGAATAAGATCACAATAAGAGTGACACAGCATTTATTGTATTAGCGCCCGTTGTGTTTTGACAGTTAATTTAGATTTAGAATAGGTTAGCCTCCGGTTACCATCATTTTGAGAGGCTCCATTATGTGGGACCAGACACTGAATGTACCCAAGATCTTTTCCCTCGTTGCACTTACCCTTGGGCTGCTGGACCGGGAATGGGACACCGTACTTTCCTTGCATTACTACATAGATTCCTTTTTCTCCTTTCTACAACTGACTGCATCTCTTAAAGATCGATTTCTAAAGGTAGTTGTCACTGTAACAGAAGCTTTAAGTCAATCGGTACAAACATACCACAAATAAGTGTGTTTGGTCCCATGTTATTGAATGTTTACTTCAGTGATATATTTCACTTCATCCTGGAATCTCAAGCCTCAGCAGATGATTCATCAATAATTGTGCACGAAAGAAGATTCGCTCTACTCTCAAGCGATGGTAGCAAGCGATGGTAGGTTACATTTGCTTTTGAGAAAACAAATGGTACTCCAGACTGCATGACGTTATTATTGGAGGTGTAAGTGAGTTCGCACTCAACAGTGAGTAGATTAGACTGGGAAGAAGAAATTTGTTTTTTTTGCAGTGAATATAAAGAGCCATGTGAGACTCTTGCACGCGAGGATCTTACGTGCCAAGATGCAAAGTTTGACTTGTTGCAAAATTCTATACGAGGCACAAATTTGCTCTTAACTTGAGTACACACACCACTCACCTTGATTGCCTTCCCATTCATTTCATCTCCGACCTCCGGACGAGGTGTAGAGGTACTGCACGTAATGGCTTCTCTCTCACCTTGATACAGCTTAGTCGGACATGGTATTTCAACAGACCATTCACGTCTTACGGTTATATACATCACCAGTTACACAACAAGACAGACAACGAACAGCTGTTTAACTCTGGTTGTGTTCTTATTAAGGACGTAACTCCACCATTTATTCATTAATGGGAGTACAAGAAAACAAGCGGATGATCTTTTGGTCGACATCGAAGCTTTTACCGAGAGGGAAAATTAGTGTTTAGCAACCCTAAATATGTCTGGACATTTGGGATTAGGATAATAATCATCAGAAAGTTCTTTCCCCACTTTGGCCTAACCTACGACTTGAATAAAGTAAGGAAGAGATTTACCACCTTCTCTTGAAATGTTTACACGAAGATTTAATAAGGTAGTAGTAGAGTATTTAAAAAGGTAGTAGTAGAGTATGGACATCCACTGCTACAAATACTAACACTATAGTATTATTGTTACTACAACAGACCCCTGGAAGTCTTCAAGCTGGCACTGGACAAGCACCTAAAGTCAGTTCCTGATCAGCCGGGCTGTGGCTCGTACGTTGGTTTGCGTGCAGCCAGCAGCAACAGCCTGGTTGATCAGGGGCTGATCCACCAGGAGGCCTGGTCACAGACCGGGCCGCGGGGGCGTTGACCCCCGAAACTCTCTCCAGGTAAACTCCAGGTAAACAACATCTTGGTTCTTCAGGGCATTCCTTGTTCTAATGTCAGGATTCTGGTGGACACAGCCGACTCCTTCACTGAAACAACTTAAATTCAATGTTTGAAAAGTGTCTGTCCTACCGGTTTGTGAAGGATAACATTGCACATGTATACTGAACATGGCAGAAATCAGTTTATTACAGTGTATTACATCACTGCTTAAAAAAAATATTTTCACCACGTTAGCCTTACGTCTCTTACCTCCTAATTTCATGTCGTTGTTCTGTGTTATTTCACCACTCTTCATTAGTATTTGACAGAGAGTTTCACTACACGGATATATTAGAAAAATCATGTCAAACGAACAGATGAAAGCTCTGACTTCACTCACAGGTATTATGAATATATTTTTTCTTCATTCTGAAATCAGTTGTCTGGTGAGAGTTGGACTTGCCTAGCTTGCGTCAATATGCGTACTTCAGTGCACTTTATTTATGCTCTAAGTTCTTAACCAAGACCTTTTTTATTACTGATTAATGTAATATTGTTTGGGTCTGCACTGAAGTAGAGCCGAAGCAGAGAGAGAGAGAGAGAGAGAGAGAGAGAGAGAGAGAGAGAGAGGGGAGAGAGAGAGAGAGAGAAGAGAGAGGAGAGAGAGAGAGAGAGAGAGAAGAGAGAGAGAGAGGGAGAGAAAGAGAGAGAAAGCAAAGAGATGCATGCAGAGAATATCCATCTCAACATAGTATTCGTTCAATTAAACGTTATGGGAGATAGCGGAGATACATTGCCAATAACACAAGACTACATCACAGGTCATAATTTGCCAGAGAGATCTACAAGACAATAGCCACCGATCTCCTGCGATGTCCAGCACCAAGTAGTGACACCACAGGCATCGCTAACACCACCCTACAATACCACAGCAACACAGATCTGCATAAATCAGCCTACAACACCACCGTCACTCTACGTTGCCATAGCAACACAAATGACAACGCCAACTTGCAGCACTGCTCTGCATCATAACATCTGCAATACCAACTTACACCAATACCACTCTAAAGTACCACTGCATTACACGTATACAGTACCAGACTACAGAAACGCCAGAATTCATAAACAGCAGCAGTTGGTAACAATTCGAGTGACTACATGAACATCGCATGAGCATCACATATCAAAACATCCCACAGCAACACATCAACAGTGTGTGTTGACAATAATTTGCTGGTATAGCGACTATCATTAAAGCAGCTTAGCTTATAATGACGTGAGAGTATGACGCTGCAGCTTGTTGAACATGCACCTGCAATATTAATGTACAAGTGGCTGCAACTTGACCCTTCTAACTAATGCTATTCTACCTCAGTTCACTACATCCCACCAGGATGCCACTATGAAAGTAGGCTAATACCTGGGTAACTTTTTACTACTAGGCGAGGAGCAGAAGGTGTAGGGAAACATACACAATGTCCTAAACACCTCATGATCAATCCAGTGTCCTTTGCTTGTGAGCCGACGACGTTACCACTGAGCTATGAACGACCTTATAATTACACAAGTCATGAATGATGCATATTACAAGTTTTTCCTCCCCTAGAAAAGGTGTTCGATTTAGAAGACTTCATAAAACGAAAGAGAGAAAAAAAGTTTATTTCCGGCCACTGAGAAGGAGGAGCTTATCAGTGTGTGTGAGCGGAAATACTGCTGCTAGAGACTCCCACCCCAGGAGTGTGAAATATATTAGTCCATTAGGGGCAGCAGTGTGCCTAGACGGTCACGGATGGCGTCTCAGGTAACACAGGTGATAAGTTCACAGCAGGCAAGCCATCGCCACCTTGGTGTGTGTGTGTGTGTGTGTGTACTCACCTAGTTGTACTCACCTAGTTGAGGTTGCGGGGGTTGAGTCCGAGCTCCTGGCCCCGCCTCTTCACTGATCGCTACTAGGTCACTCTCCCTGAACCGTGAGCTTTATCATACCTCTGCTTAAAGCTATATATGGATCCTGCCTCCACTACATCGCTTCCCAAACTATTCCACTTACTGACTACTCTGTGGCTGAAGAAATACTTCCTAACATCCCTGTGATTCATCTGTGTCTTCAACTTCCAACTGTGTCCCCTTGTTACTGTTTCCAATCGGAGTTTACCTGGAGAGAGTTCCGGGGGTCAACGCCCCCGCGGCCCCGGCCCTGTGACCAGGCCTCCTGGTGGATCAGAGCCTGGTCAACAAGGCTGTTGCTGCTGGCTTTGTCCACCTTGTCAATTCCTCTCACTATTTTGTATGTCGTTATCATGTCCCCCCTATCTCACCTGTCCTCCAGTTCGTCAGGTTGATTTCCCCTTTAAAACCTCTCCTCGTAGGACATACCTCTTAGCTCTGGGACTAGTCTTGTTGTAAACCTTTGCACTTTCTTTAGTTTCTTTACGTGCTTGGCTAGTTGGGGGTTCCAAACTGGTGCCGCATACTCCAAAAATGGGCCTAACGTACACGGTGAAACAGGCCCCTGAACGATTCCTTATTAAGATGTCGGAATGCTGTTCTGAGGTTTGCTAGGCGCCCATATGCTGCAGCAGTTATTTGGTTGAAAATGCGCTTCAGGAGATGTGCCTGGTGTTATACTCACCCCAAGACCTTTTTCCTTGAGTGAGGTTTGAAAGTCTCTGGCCCCCTAGACTGTACTCCGTCTGCGTCTTCTTTGCCCTTCCCCAAATCTTCATGACTTGCACTTGGTGGAATTGAACTCCAGGAGCCAATTGCGGGACCAGGTCTGCAGCCTGTCCAGATCCTTTTGTATTCTGCTTGGTCTTCGATCGAGTGAATTCTTCTCCTAAACTTCACGTCATCTGCAAACAGGGACACCTCAGAGTCTATTCCTTCTGTCATGTCGTTCACAAATCCCCAAAACAGCACTGGTCCTAGACTGACCCTGTGGACCCCCGCTGGTCACAGGTGCCCACTCTGACACCTCGCTAAGTACCATGACTCGCTGCTGTCTTCCGACAAGTATTCCCTGATCCATTGTAAGGGGCCTTTCCCTGTTATCCCTGCTTGGCCCTCCAGTTTTTGCACCAATCTCTTGTGTGAACTGTGTCAAACGCCTTCTTGCAGTCCAAGAATATGCAATCCACCCACCCCCTCTCTCTCTTGTCTTACTGCTGTCACCATGTCATAGAACTCCAGTAGGTTTGTGACACAGGATTTCCCGTCTCTGAAACCATGTTGGCTGCTGTTGATGAGATCATTCCCTTTCTAGGTGCTCCACCACTCTCTCCTGATAATCTTCTCCATGATTTTGCAAAACTATACATGTCAGGGACACTGGTCTGTAGTTTAATGCCCTTTATGTGTGTCTCCTTTTTTTAAAAATTGGACTACATTTGCTGTCTTCCATGCCTCAGCAATCTCCCTGTTTCTATAGATGTATTGAATATTGTTGTTAGGGGTACACATAGCGCCTCTGCTCCCTCTCTCAATCTTCCTGCTCGGTTGTGTGCACTGTGTCCAGCACATGGTGGTGTGCCCCCACCCTCTGTCTTTCTTTAGCCCTTTCCGTCTCCTCTGTAACACTTCTTTGAATCTCTTGTTGATCCCTCCTTCACGGTCATTTCATGTTGTCTCTCCTCCTTCCTTCCTTAGCCTGATTACCTGGTCCTTGACTGTTGTTTTCCTCCTGATGTATCAGATTTGGCTTTGCTGCTATGTCATTTTTATATTGTCTTGGCCTCCCTTCTTATCTGTGCATATTCGTTTCTGGCTCACGAATGCTCTCCTTATTCTCCTGGGTCCTTTGCCTTCTATATTTTTTTCCATTCTCTACACACTGGGTTTCTGCCTCCCTGCACCTTTGGGTAAACCATGGGGTCAACCTGGCTTTTTTATTATTCCTGTTACCCTTGGGTACAAACCTCTCCTCCCCTCCTTGCATTTTTTTGCTACATATTCCATCCTCTCATTAACTGGCTTCCCTGCCAGTTCTCTGTCCCACTGAACCCCCTTCAGGAAGTTCCTCAATTCCCGTGTAGTCCCCTTTCTTGTAGTTTGGCTTCATTCGTCCTGGCCTTCCTGCTTCTCCCTCCACTTGTAGCTCTACTGTGTATTCGAAGCTTAAAAACACATGGTCACTGGCCCCAAAGGGTCTTTTATATGTGATGTCCTCGATATCTGCACTACTCAAGGTGAATACTATGTCCAGCCTTGCTGGTTCTACCCTCCTCTCTCTCTTGTAGTGTCCCTTAGTGTTGGTACAAAGAAGTTTTCCAGTACCACCTCCATCATCTTAGCCCTCCATGTATCTTGGCCCCCATGCGGATCCAAGTTCTCCCAATCGATCTCCTTTTGGTTAAAGTCACCCATGATCAGGAGCTTTGCCCGCATGCATGAGCTCTTCTGGCCACTGTAGCCAGTGTGTCAACCATCGCTCTATTGCTCTCGTCGTACTCTTGCCTTGGCCTCCTGCTGTTCTGTGGTGGGGTTTTACATCACTGCTATTAACCACCGGGGGACCTCCAGAGTGAAGCTTCCCGCATGTAATCCTTTCTTCTCCGCTGTCTCCTTTCCAGCTCCAAAATTCAGCGTTTTTTTTTTGACACAATGCCACTCCTCCCCCCCCCCCTGTTCCCTCGTCTTTCCTCGGGTTTGGTATCCCTTGAAAGATACATCTGTTATCATACCTTAAGCTTGGTTTCTGTGAAGCTAGATGCCGGGGATCCCTCTTTGACTCTTTCATCCACTCCCCCACTTTTTTGTTATCCCACACGTTTTTGTACCATACCTTTCATTTTTCCTTTTCCCAAACACTGGGGTTTTGGGGGGGCCTGTGAGGTGGGAGACCGGGTAGCTACGTGGGATTCTATAGCCCGGTGGGGGTGGACTGGGGGATGGATTGAGTGTGTTTTGGGGATGGTGTGAAGGTTGTAGGGTTTCTGAGAATATTTTGGTGTGTGTTTGCCCTTTCGTTCTGTTCTGCTCTGACTGACCTCTGCTGGTTCCACCCTTTGTTCTTTTCCCCTACTCCTTTCGTTTTTTTGTCCTCTCCCTCAGCTGCTACGTTCTGTTTTTTGTTCGTCTCTGTCTAGGAACACCCTTTTGTACTTTTTCCGAGTATTAAAACCGTGTTTCTCTTGGAGGACCTTTCCGCACTGTTTCCATCCTGAAATCAGCTTGTTTGGGTCGGTTTCCCCCCTTCAGTACCCCCCTTTTCTCGAAAATTTACAATCTCGTCCACTCTTCGCCTATTTCCGTGATGATTTCTCAACTCCTTTCTTTCTTCCTGCTCCTTTCATGTGTGTCCTTTCCTCTCTCCCCTGAAGTCCATGGAAAACACTGATTTTGCCCTTTCCCCTCCCATTGCCTCACCCCGTGACTCGGATCCTGCCTGTATGGGGTCATTTTCCCCCTTTGATTTTTTTCAGTGGCTTTTGATAGCATGGTTGTGCCTCAGCATTCGACCTACACCCTCTCCATCTGCCCCGCTTTTTCTTCCTTTTCACTCCTTGGCCCTCCTTGGCGGCGATAGACCTTAGATAATTAAAAATTCCTTCCTTCCTGTTGGGCCTTTGCACTTCATATGCTGTTCTCCTCGTAAATGCCCCTTAACTCCTTCACCTATTTATAAATTCTAGCCCCCTTATTTTGGCACTGCAGTTTCGACTTGTGCCCCAAATTCTTTGTCTTTCCCAACCTCTTTTCCCAATTTTACAGAAGCTCTTTTTTCCATTTTTTCAGAAAGCTCTCCCAATTTTCTCTCCCACTCTTTTTTCCAAACCTTTTTCCCTGCTCCTCCATCCCTCCTCCCCACCAGAACCTTTTTCATCTGATCCTTGTTCCTGCGATTCCCCACCTTTTTTTTTTTTAAGAAGAGAGAAGGAAAGGAGGGAAGAGAGAGGGGGAAAGTGAGAAGGGAAAGGGGGGGAGAGATGTGAGAGGGGAAAGAAGAAAAGGAAGAAGGAGAGGGGAGATGAGAAGGGAAAAATGGGGGAAAAGATGGAGAAGAGAGAGAGAAGAGAGAGAGAGAGAGAGAGAAAGAGAGAAGGGAAGGTAGAAAAAGAAGGGGGATAGTGAGAAAGGAAAAAGGGGAAGAGATATGAGATGAGAGTGAGAGAGGGGGGGGAGAGAGTGAAGGGAAGGGGAGGAGAGGAGGAGAGTGAGAAGGGAAAATGGGAAGAGAGAGTGCAAGAGAGAGAGAGAGAGAGAGAGGAGAGAAGAGAGAAGAGAGAGAAAGAGAGAAGAGAGAGAGAGAGAGAGAGGGAGGGAGGGAGGGAGAGAGGGAGAGAGAGAGGGGAGAAGAGAGAGAGGAAGAGAAGGGGAGAGAGGGAGAGAGAGAGAGAGAGAGAGAGAGAGAAGAGGAGAAAAGAGAGAAAAGAAAAGAGAGAGGGGAAAAGAGAGAGAGAGGGGAGAGGAAGAGAGAGAGAGAGAAAAGAGAGAGAGAGAGAGAGAAGAGAGAGAGAGAGAAGAGAGGGGGAGGGAGGGGAAAGGGGGAGAGGGGGGAGAGACGGGGGGGGGGGGGGGGGGGGGAAGGGGCCCGGGGGGGAAAAAAAGGGGGGGGGGGGGGGGGGGTGGGGCCGGGGGGGGGCTTTGGGGGGGGGGGGGGGGTTTGGGGGGGGGGTTGGGGTGGTGTTGGGGGGGGGGGTTTAAGGGGGGGGGGGGTTGGGGGGGTTTGGGGGGGTGGGGGGGGGTTAAATTTAAAAAAATTTGGTTAAAAAAAAAAAATTTTTTAAAAATATCTCTTCTAAAAAGGGGAAAAAGGGGGTTGGGGCGGGTTCAATTCAGTTTACAGGACTTAAAATCCTGTGTAATGTTTTTTCTGGACTACACACAATTCTTTTTCCCTTTTTTTTTGGGGGGTTTTGTTTGGGGTGTGTTTGGTTTGGTGGTTTGGGGGGGGTTAGGGGGGGGGGTGTGGGGGTGGGTGGGTGTGTAGAGAGGGGGTGGAGGGGTTCGGGGGTAAAGTTTCTGTGTTATGTTTGTGAAAAGGGTGTATGTGTTTGTGTTTTGTGTTGTTGTGTGTATGTGGGGGGTTGTTGTGGGGTGTGGTGTGTTGTGTTGTTTTTGGGTGTGTGGTGTGTGTGTGTGTGTGTGTTGTGGTGTGTGTTTTTGGTGCGGCGTGGTTTTTGGGGTTTTGTGTTGTGGTGGGTTGGGGTTTCTTTTCAGTGCATACACCGGCAATGAAGGGGGTATTACTTTGATAGTTTGTCAATGATATACAACACTAGAGTTACCGTAACAAAAACGTATAATTGCTAACTACAGACAGAGTAGCGTGACGCAGGTACGATCCTCGTCCGTACAAGGCTTGTGTCCCACTACACAACTGAATCCACCATTTAGGTTGCTGTGATTGTTGGTGTGTGGATGGAAGTTGACCTTACAAAGACCCAACTTTTACACAGCACAAGTTGTGCATTCTTGTGAAATTGTAAAATTCCCACAAAACTCTTTAAAAGTTTCATTAATGTGCAAATAAAAATATATAAACAAGTAAAAATCAGGATTAAATAAATTAGAAGAATTATATAAAAATGAATAAACAAATTAATATATAACAAATAAATAAAAATATTATTAAAAGGAAATACTGATGAGAAAAAAAAGAGAAAAGGTAAAAACTGAACCTTAGAACCAGGTAAACAGCAATTTCCTATAATATATATATATATATATATATATATATATATATATAATATATATATATATAATATATATATATATATAATATATATATATATTAATATAATAACATTTCTAAAATATAACGAAAATACTGAATCCAGTGGTAAAAATTACAGTATTCTTGAATAAACTGAAACCTCCCGGAAACCTGGATTTGTGATATTAGCTACCGACGTCTGGAAAATTGGCGTACGATTTTGTGAGAGGCACAGCACTACCAGCAGCAGAGCGACCACTCACGAAATGTATTCTATCCTTTATAATCGCGATCAGATTGTCAATTTGACCGAGCTTTCTACGCGGTCGAGTACAATCTGGATTACTGAAGGGGCGGGCAGTTTTTCATCCGGGCTATTTAAACTCGTTTTAGATTTAAAACACCTACCAACACAAGTACATGCAGACTTAATACGTAGGTACCCAAATATATATATATAAAATTTAAATATATATAATAATATATAAAAAATAATATTATATAATATATAAAAAATATATATATACATAATATAATATATAATAAAAAATATATAATAAAATATATATTATATTTATATAAAAATATAAATACAAATATATATATATATATATAATATAATATATATATATATATATATATATAATATAAAATAAAATATATAATATATATTATATATATATATATATAAAATTATATAAATATATTATATAAATATAATTATTTTAAAACATTATAATATATTAATAAATATAATATATATATATAATAATTTTAAATATTATATATATAAGGAATTCGAAAGAGCAGCGAAATATACACAAACACTGACTCTGCTAAAGGAACTCGAACCTCGAACCTTGGAACAAGGTACCATGCTATACCAAACTCACCACAATGGACAATACCTTGGCTTGCAGCTTGCCTAAACGTGATCCAAGGCAGCCAGCTTTCGGGGAAAAGGGCTTACAGCTTTTCATTTCATCCCCCCTGCAGGGCCCGCCTTGGAAAAAAACGTTAGGGGAAGCTGCAAGCCAAGGTATTGTCCAGTGGGTGATTTGGTAAAGCACTGCGACCGTGTTCCAAGGTTCGTAGGTTTGAGCTCCTTTAGCCAAGATCGTTTTGTGATATTTCGCCCGCCTTGCGAATTCCTTTTCAATGTTTAAAACTCAGTAAGGCTGAGCATCAGGGGATGAATGAAAAGCTGTAAGCCCTTTTCCCTAAAACTGGGTGCCTTGGATCAACTGTAGCGCAAGCTGACCCAAGGGATTGTCCATGTGGTGATTTTTCTATAGCCCGCGTACCTTGTTCCAAGGTTTCCCGTTCGAGTCTCCTTCAGCCCGAGATCTGTTTTTGTAATAAATTTTATATATAAATAATTAATTAAATAATATATATATATATATATATATAAATATTTAATATATAAATATTTTAAAAAATGTCGGGCCCAAAAAAAAACTGGTTAAATTTGCAAGAACTCATTTAAATTACGTCCTTTCAAAATTTTTTCCCTTTACGTTTGCATTTTTTTTTCTTTAATGTTGAGAAAAAATTTATAATTTTGCACCAAAAGGAACTTAAAAAACTTACCTAACCTTATCAAACAACGCAATTTATTTTAGCCAAAACCCCAACAAATATATTTTAGTTTTTGTTTACAAATTTATACAAACAAACACAGTGAAACAAAATTTTTTTTCGATAGGTTCAGAATGATTTTGGCGAAATTATTGCATACACAAATTTTCGCTTCTCCATATGGCAAGATGAACGTTGCTATTTAAGCCAAGATCGCAAGTTCTGCCTATTCGGCACGACATATATAAAATATATAATATATATATATATATATATAATAATATATATATATAATATATATATATATATATATATATATATATATAAATATATATATATATCGTGACGAATATGTAAAACTGGTAAATTAACAAGAACTCATTTAAAATTAAGTCCTTTCGAAAATTTTCTCTTATACGTTTAAAGATATATTTTTTTAATTAATGTTAATGTAAAAAAATTTAATTTTGCTCCAAAAGAATCTTAGAAAACTTACCTAACCTTACTGTAACAAGCACAATTTATTTTAGCCTAATCCAACTAAATATATTTTAGATTTGTTTACAATAATTTAATACTAAACAAACACAGTGAAATATATATTTTTTCGTTAGTTTCTGAATGATTTTGGCTAAATTATTGCATACACAAATTTTCGCTTGTCCTATATGGCAAGATGAGCGTTGCTATTTAAGCCAAGATCGCAAGTTCTGATTATCGGGACTATATATATATATATATATATAAATATATATATATATATATAATATATATAAATATAAAAATTAATATATATAAATATATATATAAAACATATATGAAAAAATATATCTTTCAATGTATAAGAGAAAATTTTAGAAAGGACGAAATTTTAAATTAGTTCCTGCTAATTGACCAGTTTTACCTATTCGGCACGACATATATATCTCAGTAGTAGTACCAGTTCCAGTAACCAGTTACCAGTAACCAGTGTACCAGTAGATGACTCACTACCAACCGTCTCTGCGTGAATCACTGTCTGTATTCATATTGTTGCTGACCACAGCAGTATTCAAACCCCCCCCCCTCACATATGGGTACTGGGGTTAGTTAGTCTGACGTGAGAGAGCAAGGAGGCAGGTCACGGCTGTTTGGCGCTACCCACATTATCCGTAATATACGTACTTTCAGCCTACGTGAGTATTTCTTTACCCTATCCACGTGTTCGAACCCCACATGACATATATACGTGTAAATATATATAAAATATATATATATATATTTTAAAATATATATATATATATATATATATTATATATATATATATAATATATATAGGTAGTAGGTTGGGGAGACAGCATCCACCCAGGGAAGTACTAACCGTCCTGCCAGATGACTGTGAAACAGAAACCTGTAACTGTTTGGCAAAGATGGTAGGATTTCTGGTGTCTTTTTCTGTCTCATAAACACGCTAAAATAACAGGGATATCTTGCTACTCCAACTTACACTTTGGTCACACTTCAAAGACATGCACAAAGCAAAAATATAAAATATACATACATCTAGGTTTTCTCCTTTTTTTACATAGCTCTTGTTCTTCTTTATTTCTTCTTTTGGCATGGGGAAGTGGAAAAAAATTTTTTTCCTCCGTAAGCCAGGGCTGCCCGTTGAGGCACAAAAAAATCCCGGGGAGAAAAGGGCCCTTAAAAACCCCTTCTCCTGTAGAAAATTTACAAAAAAAAGAAGAAAAAAAAAACTTTAAAAAAACTGGGATGCTTGAATTTTGCGGGTTTTAAATTCAAAAGCAAGAAACAGATATTGTTTGATGTTAGGGAAAGGGAAAGGAATTGGTTTGTCCGGGCCCAAAGCGAAACAAAGCTGAAGGGGGTAGGGGAGTTTTCAGGGGGGGAAATAAATGGGTTTAAAATCTGGAGTATTTTGAGAGAGTTAAGAAAAAGGAAGGGGTAGCAGAAAAATGTTAATGATCATTTAAAGGGAAGGAAAAAGAATATAATGTGAAAAATGCAAAAAATTATGTGGATTAAAAAAAAGGGGTTGGATGCGAGAATGGGTCATAATATGCTGTATGCATTTGGAAAAGAGAGGAATGCAGAGGAGAGAGAGAGTTTTTGGGAGATGTTAAGTGAATGTATGGGAAACCTTTAAACCCAAAGGGTAAAGAGTAATTGGGGTGGGGGACCTGAATGGTTTTAAGTAGGAAACTTTCAGAAGGGGTGGTAGTAAGTTTGGGGTCCCAAAGGTGAAAATGATAATGGGACCCCTTTGAAAAAACTTTTGTCCCAAAAAGGGGGTTTTATTTTTAAAAGGTAATACATTTTTTAAGAAAAAGAGGAAAAATAAGTAAACAAAAAGGGATTGGGGGGCGAAATAAACAGTATTTTTTGGGTTTTATGTATTGGTAGTTTAAAAACTTTTTGAGTAACTTCGGGGATGTAAAAATTTTTTATAGAGGGGCCACAGATATATCAATCACTTTCAAATTGGTAGTACACTGAAAAGTAAAAGGTAAAATGGGATACAAGGAGAAAGAACATCAGGGAAGAGGAGGTGAAGGTTTATAAACTAAAAGGGGGAGGCATTTTAGGGAAAGATATAAACCAGCTTTTGGGAAAGGAAAGAGGGCAAAATTGAGAGCATAGGCAATAGAGCCCGAAGAGGTAGGGGAAAATTTTTAAAAAATTAGTGTTAGAGTGTTCAGCAGAATTTGTGGTTACAGGAAAGGGGGTGCGGGGGGGAAAAGGGGAGCGTTTGGGGGAATGTTGATGTAAAGAAGTAGGGGGGGAAAAAAATTTAACAAATAGAAGTTTTTCCCAAGTAAAAGGAGCAAGGGGGGAAAGGTAAAGGGAGAAAAAGAGAGAGGTTAAGAAGTGTTGAAGCAATGTAAAAAAGAGGGGAAAATGAAAGTGGGGGGAGATTTTACCCAACAAATTTTGAAAATAAGAAAAATTTTTGGGAGTGAGTTTAACAATTTTTAAAGGGGAAGCCAAGAGAACAAATGGTTTTGGGTCAGTTAAAAATGGGAGAGGAGAGTTAAAAAGGAGATTTAGAGGTTTTGGGGAAGAGGGAGGGAATATTTTGAGGAATTGTTAAATGTTGAAAAGATAGGGAACCCTGTGATTCTGAAAGGGGCAAGGGGGAAATAACATTTTGGGTGGGATGAGGAAGCCAGTTGGAGTGGGGGGGGAATTTTCGTGAGGCAGAAAGGTAAAATGAAAGGGGGAAAGGGCAGCGGGGATTGATGGGTTTAAAGAAAAAAATTTTAAAAAGCGGGTGGGGATATGGGTTTTTGGAGGGGTTTTGGTGAAAATTATTTAAAAA
This sequence comes from Cherax quadricarinatus, assembly GCF_026875155.1. Taxonomy (NCBI): domain Eukaryota; kingdom Metazoa; phylum Arthropoda; class Malacostraca; order Decapoda; family Parastacidae; genus Cherax; species Cherax quadricarinatus. Next base: position 36,188,783 of record NC_069402.1, read on the forward strand.
ATTATGGAAGAGGAAAGGTCCCTTTGGGGATTGGCAGATAGCAGCATGGGCCCTTTTTGTATAAAAGGAAAAAGGGGACAAAAGAGAGTGCAAAATATGGGGGAAAAAGTCTGTTGAGTATACCTGGTAAAGATATGGTAGTTAATTTTTTAAAATTTTAAAATAAGACTGGAAAAAGGGTAGCAGATGAACCCCAAAGGGGGCTTTAGGAAAGGTAGGAGGTGTGTGGACCAGGGGGTTTACAGTTTTAAACATTTTAAGGTAACAATAATTTTGAAAAGGCCTTTAAAAATCTTTGTGGAAATTTTTTGATTTTGGGAAAAAGGCCCTATGAAAAGGGGGGGTAGGGGGGGAAAGTTTTCAGAAGTTGCAGGGAAAGGTGAAAGGGGGTAGGTTTAAAAAAGCAGGAAAAGTTTTTTTCGAGGATATTTAGGCTCCAAATTAAAAGTACCTAGGAAAAAAGGAAATTATTTCCCAAATAAAATAGCCTTAGCAAAGGGTGTGTGATGTCACCGGGTTTTTTTTAATATATTTAAGATGGGGTTTAAAAAGAAGTAAATGAGAGGGGCCTTGGGAAGAGGCGTGGGGTTAAAAGATAAGGGAAACAAAACATAAAGTGGGGGTTGTCCAGTTTTCTCTTTCTGATGACGTGGGGCTCTGGGGGATTCTGAAAAAAAAAATTTTCAGAGATTGGGGGATGAAATTTTTTTAGGTGGGACCCAAAAAAAGAAAATTTAAAAATGAATACAGGAAAAAAAATAAGGTTAAGAGGATAACAAAAATATTTGGTGAAAAGATTGGAAAACCCCGATTTGAGGGGGGGGGGTAAAAGGAGGAGGTGAATGTATTCAGTATTTGGGAGTGGACGGTCAGCGGGTGGGTTTTATGAAGATGGGGGTGAACATAGAATTGATGAGGGGGAAAAGGGGGAGTGGGGGCACTTTGGAGTCCCGTGGAGACAAAGAACCCTTTTTCCTTGGGGCCAAAAAGGGGGAATGTAAGAAGTTAGTTTTTTCCAACACTCTTAAAATTGGGGGTGAAGCATGGGTAAAAAAAAGTTTTCACGAGGAGAAGGCGGGGGCAGTGGAGATGTTCCCGGGCTGGGGCAATGTGGGTGTGAATAAAAGCAGAAAATTCGTAGTTTTGGGAATTAGGGGGAGGTTCGGATTACCAAAAATGCTGTCCAAGGGCTGGGGAAAGGGGTTTTTTGAGGTTTGGGTTTGGGCAAAGTTTAAAAAATGGACGAAACAGAATACTTTTAAGATGTATCCCGTCCGTAAATGGAAAAGGGAAAGGGGGGGTAGGGGTCGGCCCCCAGGAAAAAGGTTTGGGGGGGAGGGGTAAAGGGGGTTTTGTGTGCGAGGGGGCCCCCGGAAATTTCCCGCAGGCGGGGCGTGAGCGGGTTTTGGAAAAGGAGTGAATGGAGACAATGGTTTTTTAAAAAATTGACGTGCTGTTTGGAGTGTAGCAAAAATAACTTTATGAAAGGGGGTTTAGGGGAAAACCGGGAGGCCCCGGGCTTGAGTCCCCGGAGAAGGGAAGTACAGTGCCCCGCACTCGAAGAGGGGTTTTTTAAAAGTTTCAGGTTTTTTAAAAAATGTAGTGTAAAGCACCCCTTTTTGGCAAGACAGTGATGGAGTGAAAGAAGGTGAAAGTTTTTTTTTTTCGGGCCACCCTGCCTTTGGGGGGAAACGGCCCCGTTTTGATAATAATAAAAAAAATATAAAATATATATAAATATATATATAAATAATTTTATAAAAAATATATAATAACGTTTTAAAAATAATCTATTATATAAATATTTTAAATATATAATAATATATAAATATTTTATATGTATATATAAAAATATATATATATATATATAAAAATATATAAAAATTTATATATAAAATTTTAAATATATTTTATAAAATTAAAATACATATATATATAAAAAAATTTTGTTGGTTGTGTGTGGGTGTGTGTGTGTGTGGGGTGTGTGTTGTATAAGCAGCCCCCGTTCTTCCATTAAAGTTTTTGGTGGGTAAAAATTTTAAAAGAGTAATGGGGGGCAGGCGCCATGGGCTGTGATCCCCCAAATGAAAATTTTTTATGGCTCCCCTTCCCCCCCACTGTCAGCCCCCTTTTAACCGGGGTATATATAGTTTCCCGCCTTTAAAATTCAGAGGGCCCGTACCTGAAAAAGAAAAATGAGGGACGTATGTAATTTTTCTTATAATTTTTGGGTGGGAATGAACCCCAGGACCAGGTTTTTCCAAACAACCTCTGTTATACAGAAAAGGGTTTACCCCCAAACCTTTTTACTGCTTGGGAAAAAAAAGCAAATAAGTTTTTTGATTCATTTCCCCATCACGGACAGAGGGCGTGCACGAAATACGCGTGGGCCTTAAATAACCGGCCTTAGTTTAATCAGGCTTTAAAATTTACCCCTGAACCTTTTGTGGGAAACCCGGGGCCGGGGGCCCTTTTAAACCTCGAAACATCCTTTGGGATCAGGAGATTATGTGTGTTTTTCCAAGGGAAATTCAGGGATGGTTTTAAGGTTTGTTCGGGAAATCAGGGCAGGGTTTTTGGAGAATTTCAGGTGAGGTAAAGATGCTTTTTGTCCCTTGAAACCCCAGTAAACCCCTCTGGCGTGTCCGAAAAATTTGACTCAGGGGGGAGGGGGGAAGGGCCGGGCCCGCTCAACGGGGATAAAACCCCCGGCGACCCTTTAGGAACCCCCCCGGGTTTTTGCTAAGAGTGCTGAGTGCGCAACTTTTTTTTTTTTTTTTGGCCTATTTTTGGGGGGCCAATAACCCCGCCGGCAGATGGTCGCCCATTTTCCCCAGTTTCGGCGGGCGGATTTCCTGGGGGAGGGTCGTAGAGCTAACCGGTAGGGGACCCCCGGGAAGGGCATGTAGAGGCCCTTTAGGGAAAAAAATTGGGGTAACAGGGGAAAGGGGTCAGGTTAAATTAAAGGGTTTATGGAAAGTGATAAGCTCGTTCAGGGGGGGGTCATACAGTGCGGGGGAAAAGAGGGAAAACAAAGGGTTTTTAAAGGGAATGAAGGGGTTTTTCCAATTCTTTGGATCTACTTCCCTTTTCCCCTTCCCCCTTGAAGGAGGATGGGGGAAAAAAAATCAAAGCAAACAGATGTTTTGTAAATTAAAGAAAGCATTAAGACTGCAAAAAGGGAAATTTCATGTTAAAACCCCTCATGTAATTCAAGAGAAGGGGACACAGGGTTTTAAAACCTGAGAAAGAGAGTTGTAGACAAACACTTGGCGAGGCTTAAATTCATTTTTCCGAGCAGCCAAACCCGCATGGAAATTTAGCGATGGGGAAAAGTCGTCTTTTCACCGGGCCCAAGAAATTTACGAAAGGCCACAGCGAAAAGATAAAAAAGTAAAGGGGACCTGCATTTTTTCTTTAAAAAAAAAGAAGGATTTTGACACGTACTGGGGACTGGGGAATGTAAACATGTCCCGAAAATAACAGGGAGGGAAATAATTAAAAACAGCCCAAAAATGGGAAACCGAGAGGGGTGGTGAAGGGCGTAATAATCTGGGTGAGCATTGCAGCGGGGGACACGAAAATTTTGTTTCGAGGGCCCCCAGACCTAAATGACCTACACAAAAATCAAAAAATTTTTTCATATCCCAAAGTTTTTAACTAAAGCAAAAGTTGTTGGGGAGAATTTAAGTCGATGAGATTTGACAAAAACTGCAAGATGATATGGAGTATCTACATGAAAGGCCAAGAAAGACCTTTTAAGATTTAACCCCAGTAAATGCAAGACGGCATTCTTATGGCTCATGAACAATTCACAGAAATATAGGGGCCATACGGCGCTTTGGGACTGGAAGATAATCAGGTTTGATTAAAAAAGGTTGCTTCAATTCCTTGTACCAAAATCCCTTTCCGGGCATCAAGGCACCTTCTTGGAATGGGATAAAAGCGATAAAGATTTGGAAGTTAGCATCATATGCAACTTATCTCCTGTAGCACATTTAAACTTAATAACTTCAGCAGCGAATTTAAAGCTAGCAAATAGTTGAATGGTACTTAAAAAATTTAAACAAGGAAGTAATCAGAGGAATATATACACCGCAAGTTCGACCATTTCTCGAATACAAAGCTCCAGCGCTGAGTTTACAATTAATAAAATTTTAAAAATCTTGAAAAGATCCAAAAAGTATTCAACGAGGTTGGTACCTACGCTGCAAAATATGAAGAAAGACTTTGGCAACTGAACTTCACAGGGCAAAAAAATGGAGAGGAAACATGATCATGATATACAAAAATTGAGAAAAATAGACAAGGTCGATAAAGTGTATGTTTATCAGAGAGGAACCAGGACGAGGGGTCATACACGAAAAATGAATATCCAGATGACTCGCAGAGGCACAAGTAACCACTTCAAAAATCCTGAAGGAGCAGAGAGGTGGAACATGCTACAGCAATACGGTGGGCGCTGAATTAAACATATAATAGAACAAACTCACATCAGTCAACGTAACGTTAAGATGAAAAAAAAAAGACAAGTGTAGAGCAACAATTTATTGCGTAGATCCTAATAAATTCAACTAATAAAGCTCTACAGAAAAGAAGATTTCTCTGCTCGTTCAGTTTTTCTTCAGTATTGCCGACAACACTCTTTTGTATCTAGCAAAGTTAAAATACCGGCCCAAGAGCTGACGCTCAACAAATTCAAGCGTAACTAGCTAATGACAGCTTTATACTTACACACGCGCATACGTCGCACAAACTAATAAGAACGCAAACAATTGTTTTCAATTAGACTCCCACGTCAGTACGTGAGCGGCACACAAACTTCCTACCAAACTACTGTAAATGGTGGCACGCCAGAACGCCTCTTTTCAGAACGAAACATCAGAGACTAAATTTGGACCTGGGCTCGTGGAGACAGAAACAGAGTGATTCACACAGCCAGAGTGACAGCCATAATTCACACGCACTCTCAACCACACCAGAGTGAAAGCAGTCCCTGAAAATGTAAAAAACAAAATGCTTATAAATCTTATGATACACTTCACTCACCAGGCACAGTTCTTGAATGAGTTTATGAGGTGGTGGTGGTGACGGTGCGTTTTGTGGTGATAGTGATGGATTTTGAGAAGACGGAGATGACTGGAGGTTGGTTTTTTCTTGGGTATGGTGTGGTAGTGTAAGGTCACTCATGTATTGACTGTGAATTGTGGTAGTTTGGAGTTTTCAGTTTATGAATTTGTTTAAATATGACCTTTCTTCGGTGTCGTGTTTGTTGATTATTGACCTGTTATTTTGTTTGAGTAGAGTACTGAGGTCATATTACATATATAATACATTATATAAATATTATATTAAATTCTAGTTACCGGTCTGGGATTATTGCACTGTCTGTTCGCCTCTTCGTATTCCGTCATCTACCGGAAAAAAAGCAGCAAGTCGTGAATATATAAAACAGAGCATTTTATTTGGAGGAAAGAGAGAGAGTAGAGAAAGAGAGAGAGAGAACAGGAAAGAAGGAGAGAGAGAGAGAGCGAGAGAGAAGAGGAGAGAGAAAGAGAGAGAGAGAGAGAGAGAGAGAGAGGGGAGATAGAGGGGGGGGGGATGGAACTCTAAAGTGGTGATTCAAAGACAACTCACTAAGCCGCTTATTTAACAAGGTGTCATTTTGACGGAGGTACACAGCGAGAAAATGGTTATAACTGTGGACCATAATTTTTAACGGTAGAACCAGTAATGCCTGCGGAAGGCCTCGGTCAGATGACCAAAAGCTCCAACAGGCGGGTCATCAGTCTAAGACCCGCAATCAAAACACTTGTCCTTTTTTCCTGGCAAACCTTATCTAACCTAACCTAGACGAGGCTTAGCCAAGTGAGAGCTCACAGAGTACCGTCAGACTTTTGTCTACCCTAATTCCTATTTTTATCGGCGTCTGGCCCACGTGACACCGACTTAAGCACATTTGAAGACCTAATGTAAAGTCTTCCCCGCCTGATCGAGGTCATCTTGAAGCTGGAAAGCTTAATTATCTACCGTCAAGCCAATGCTACCCCTTCTAGACAGTTGATGCGTAAAGATAAGCACCAGAAGGTCTCTTTCCACACCTCCGACCCACTGTCCAACATCAACAGGTAACGATGGTTTTGTCAATCTTTTTCCTCGCAAGATATATAGTGCTAAAAAAACTAAATTATAACCCCATTAGAAAGGCAAAATGAACCTCCATTTGTGTCTTGCAGTGAAAAAATGTTACTAACTATCTGCCTACACCACTACCTTAACTTACTTCTTATATCAATTTGCAGTCATCATATCATTGTATATCAGAATGTAAACCCCCGAGCCAGAGTCTGGACGGACAATACTACATCTCTGCGTTTGACAGAAGCACTCAATTTTAAATGAGGTGATTCCGGTATTAATGACTTTCTCCTGTAACCACTCGACATCTACTAAGCAGATTTGTACGATGACTACCCGATTAAACAAAGCAAATGTTATTATCTGTAATTCGTCTCCACTTGGGGTTACGGTTTGTGGTCACTGGTGCCAATGCTTTATCCACTTTTCCTGTAGCCTCTCCATTTGTTTTTTCCTTCTCCTGGCACTCTTCCTAAATGTCCTCCCCATAGTTCTACTCCACCTTCTCATATTCCTTCCTATCCTCATCCTCATTATCCTCCTCTCAGGTCTCCTTCTTCTCCTCCTAGTTTTCATTGTCTTCTTCCTCCTCATCTTAAAACACCGGGAAAGATAGATGTAAACGGAGGGTCGTCCATCAATCAGTGCCGGAAATTTGAGTGTCCATGATAGAAATAGATGTAGTAATCTATTTGTGTGTTCTTTGGGAGTAACCGCAATAGACAAGCAAGTCTTATTGAATCGCGACAGTCATTAATCATCGTTCTCTTCCTCCGTTCCTATCCAGTTGGAAGCTCCTACATGTATTGCGTACGTGATGTATTCAGGGTGCATATAACTAACAACAAATGCCGCAGTCATCTTTACTAGTGGTAAACAAGGAAGTATGAACCATCTAAGATGGCACTAGATCGATCCTGGTTACGTTCAGGTATGAATTCTGCAGTTTAACTTGTTCATGCTGAAGTTGGGGGCAGTTTGTACAAGTACCAGTGCATTTATGGTAATCGTTCCAGCCAGCCACAACCCTCAGACATCAGCTGGAGTATTTTTTAAAAGTAACTCTGGTCTGTGACTTTGTCATTAATTTAACTGTGTGTAGACATCCTTGTGCAATGTAATATCGCTCACAGTGAGTTTGTGATTATGTATATATTATATATATATATAAATATTATATATATAATATATATAAACTATATATAGATATAAATATATAATATCAATATATATATATGGATAATATATATATATAAATTATAATATATATATATATATATATATATATTATATATTAGCGAACATAATATATATATATAATATATATATTATATATATAGGCCTAACATCAAAACAACAATATCAAGCTGAAAGTAAAACATCAAGGTAACTCAAGCTACACTCCGAATACTCGTCCATCTCCCTTGCGTTGGTCCGCGTGCCAGATGCTGCAGCAGTCCCTCTCTGTCGACAACACTGAGACTCTGAAAGAGGAAGCCTGGGTCGCCCTGGTGTCCTTGGTTTTCTATGATGAGCATTTCTCGCCTAGCTCTTTGAGGAACTTTAAGCACCTTGCGCCCATGCTCCCAAGGGTCTCCGGACCCAATGAGGAATAAGTTATAGCAATGGGGAAGGTCTTCATATTTTTCGGATCTTCTGTGGTCTTCCTGCGCTGGCAGATCCACCCCCTTCCACTATGATATGGAATTAGTGTCTGCCAATGTGGAAGCAACAGTGTAGTCCCAGGCAACTGCTTTCCATCCGTCCAGACAGCATAGAGGCTTTCCAATCAGGACCTTTTTGACTTTCCATCAGACCCTCTGTAGCTTGGGGTTCCCTTGACTGGTCAACGGTAAAAAAATCATATATATATATATATATTATTATAAATAGTATAAATAATATTATATATTATAATGACTATTATATATAATATATATATATATATAAGTTAATATGATATATATTTATACTTACATATATATATTAATATATATATATATAAATATATATATATTAATTATATATAAATATATAGAATATATACATATATCATCATATATAATATATATATATATATATATCAATATATATATATATATATATAAAGTTATATATATATCATATAATACACATATATATATATATAATCCATATATATATAAACATATATATATATTATAATATATATAATATATATATATATATATATGAACATACATATATATATATATAGTAGAGATATATATATATAAATATATATATATTAAATATATAAATATATATATATATATATATATACTATATAAATATATTTATATATATATATATATATATATATATATATATATATAAATATATATATATATATACATTATAATATATATATATATAAATATAAATATATATGTCGATGCCGAATAGCACAACTTGCGACTTGGCATAAAATAGCTTACGTTTCATCTTTGCCGATATAGGACAAGTGAAACTTTGGTGTATGTAATAATTGTCGCCAAAAGCATTCTGACCTAAGAAAAAAATATTATTCACTGTTTTGTTTAGTATTAAATTAATTGTAGAAACAAATTCTATAAATACATTCAGTTGCGTTAGCCTAAAATAAAATTCTTTCTCTTGTTATAATAAGGTTAGGTAAGTTTTCTAATTTCTTTAGGAGGCAAAATTATAATTTTACATGCACAACATTAATGACAAAAATATATCTTCTTAAACGTAAAAGAGAAAATTTAGAAAGGATCTTATTTTAAATGAGTTCTATGCTAATTGACCATTTTGCATATTCGGCACGGACCTATATATATATATATATAGATATATATATATATATATATATATATATATATATAATATATATGTCGTGCCGAATAGGCGGAAGATTTGCGAGATCTTGGCTTAAATAGCAACGTTCTATACTTAGCATAAGACAAGCGAAAATTTGTTATGTCAATAATTTCGCCTAAATCATTCTGAACATAACGGAAAAAATATATTTCATTGTGTTTATTTAGTATTAAATTATTGTAACAAATCTAAAATATATTTCAGTTGGTTAGGCAAAAATAAATTAGTTATGTTTTATAAGGTTTAGTAGTTTCTAAGTTCCTTTTGTGCAAAATTATAAATTTTTAACATCAACATAAGAAGAAAGCATATCTTTAACCGTATAAGAGTAAAAATTTTTAGAAAGACATAATTTTAAATTGAGTTTCTTGCTAATTGACCAGTTTTTACATATCGCACGACATATTATTTATATATATCTAAAATATAATATAATATATATATATATATATAATAAATATAATATATATATATATATATATATAATAAGTAGTCAAACAAGCGGCTGGGGGCCCCTTCAAAGCGATGCCCGCCTTTTTCACACCTATGTGCTTAAGACCTTGACCCTATGATAAATGACCCGTCCGGACACGTGTCCCCTTTTCACACCTATTGCTAATGACCTTGACCCCCCCATTGACCCCACACCCCCCCTGGCCCACGACCCCCGCCCTCTCGCGCCGCGCGCATACCACCCGCGCACCCGTTTTCGCGACCCCCGCCCCGCCCGCCCGCGCAGCCCGCTCCCGCTCCCTCGCGACCCCCGCGCCGCGGCCTTCTGCTGCACATCCTTCTGCAGCGTCTTCCGGATCGCCCCCCCGCTCACCCGAATTTTTTTCTTATGATTCTCCCCTGGATCCAGTTTTTTTGGAATCTCCCCTAATGGGAGCGGATTCGAATTTTTTTGAATTTCATTTCTGTGCTCTCCACTTCCATCAGATCAATAATTTGAGGTTCCCCCCTCCCACTTCACCCCCGATACCCAAAAAATTTCCTCGAAATCCAAAGTCTCGCCACTTCCTTCGATCCCCCTCCCACTTTCAACGCCCCCCACGCCCAAAAAAATTTCTCGATATCAAAGGTCTCCATCCCCACTTCCTCGGGATCAAATTTTTGGATTCCCCCTCGCTCTTTCCACCCCCATACCCAAGCCGCCCACTTTTCCGATAATACAGTTTTTGGATCCCCCTATGGGGTCTCGAAATCAAAGTCCTCCATCTCCCGGAATCAGTTTTTGGATTCCCCCCTATGTGGGTTTTCGAAAATTCTTATGAACACCTGGAATTACCCCCTCTCACTCACCCCCATCCAAAATTTCTCGAAATCAAAGTCTCCAACTCCCTAGGATCAATTTGTTTTGGATTCCCCCCTATAGGGGTTTTCGAAATTCTTATGAACTCCTTGGAGTGCCCCCTCTCCACTTCACCCCCACTCCAAAAATATCTCGAATCAAAGCTCGCCATTCCTCGGATCAAATTTTTCTCGAAATCAAGTCTCCTCCCTTGGTTCAAGGGTTTTTGAATTTTTACCTTTCATCCATCACCTCCCGCGCGAGGCGGATCGCAACAAATTTTTTGAGGTTTCCCCCTCTCACTTTCCACCCCCACCCCTAAATTCTCGAAATCAAAGTCTCCATCTCCTCGGATCAAGTTTTGTATTTCCCCCAATGGGGGTTTCGCGAAAGTCTCCATCTCCTTGAACAAGGGTTTTGAATTTCTCCAATTTCCTTGTGATCAAAATATTTGGTACCTCCTCCTTTCCCCCAATTTTCTCACAATACCATGACTCCATCTCCTCGATCAAGTTTTTTTGGATTCCTCCTATGGGGTTTTCGAAATTCTCCAATTCCTCGATCAAGTTTTTGGATCCCCCTCTGGGGTAAGCATGCCTTACAAACAGCACTTAAACACGTCAAATGACTAAGAAGGTGCTACTCGGACGTCCAGTGACCGTCACCCATACAAGCTTGAATCTTAGTTCGACCCTATTTAGTTCATTAAAGTTAATAAGGGGACACAGTACATCAGAAATCAACATTTTTTTCGTTAATACCCACCATGTTCTTTACAACACAACTAGAACATTTTTTAACTATTTCATCTCAGGACACTCCCCGCGAAGTAACCTCCTCCCACCCTCCCAAAACCCCTCACACTCCAACCAACACCATCTCACAATTTCACTCATAACCCCCATTTCTCGTTTTAAACCTTTTAGTTACATTAAAGTTAATAAGGGACACAGTGCATCAAAAGTCCCCACATCGCTTACATCCACTTCGTTAAATTCACTACTCACAATTTTACATATTAGCGAAGTTAAAAACGCAGCTTTTTTACTTTGAACACTTCAAAAACACTCTCATAAATCAATTTGAATACTCACAAAACTAACATTTATACATTTCCAAACAACTCTGAAACTACTCCAAAAACATCAATCGAACACCCCCAAATCAACCTCTAAATACTCCCAGAACACCTTCATAAGGACTCTTGCACCATCATTTGAACACCTTCAAAAGTACTCATTGCAACACATTTGAACACCTTCATAAGTACTCCCTCATAATCATTTGTACACCTTCAAAAAACACTTTGAATACTCACATAAACACCCTTAGAACACCTTCAAAACACGCTTTGAACCCTGTCCAAGCACTCTCATAATCAGTTTGAACACATCAAAAGCAACCTTGAATAAACTCAAAACACCTTGAACACCTCAAAACACCCTTGACACCTTTCAAAACAACCATGAACACCTTCAAAAAACTACATTATGTGAACATCAACAACCAAACATACCTTGAAAACATTTCCAAAAACACTATTGAGTACTCCCAAATAAAATTTGACATCTCTAATTTATCTGCACTTACACATTTCATTAAATTTACAACTCATCCCTCAGTCTCCCAGACTAGGCATTTTCTCGTTTTTCCATTTAGATCATTAAAGTTTATATTAAGGGACACAATACATCAGAAAAAAGTCACCAAAAACAACTCAAAACACTTTACATTGAATCACTCCCCAAAACACTCTCATAATCATTTAGAATACTCACATAAACACCTTTGAACCCCTTTGAATATCGTTTTAAACTAATTTCATCTCAACCCACTTATACACTTTTTCGGTAACTCTAATTCGACTACACTACCCCTCATTCATTACCAACAAATTTTTTACTTCTTTTTACACTAATGTCATCACTGTAACCAAGATTTTCCACAAAAAAAAGCTCTATGACACCTAACACACACACACACACACACCCCACAACACCCACAAACCCACAAATTTTCCTCTCGTTTTAAACTAATTTCATCAGAAAGTCACAACAACAACAACAACCCACAACCCACAACATCCACAACCCACAATTTGTGTATTCTCGTTTTAGATAATTTCAATGCAGAAATGTCATACAACAACAACAACCCAACAACAAACCCACACCCCACAATTTTTTCTCGTTTTAAACCCATTGAGTTGTGTGTTGTTCTTTTTTTTTTTGTTTGTTTTTTTTGGGGGGGGGAGTTTGGGGGTTCTTTTGTTTGTTTTTTGTTTTTTTATTTTTTTCCCCTTTTGTTTTTTATTTTATTTCATTAAGTTAATAAGGGGACACAGTACATCAGAAAGTTCACAACAACACAACCGCACAACACCCACAACCCACAGCACCCCAACACCCACAACTACCACAACACCCCCTCAACCCACAATTTTTTCCTCGTTTTAACCCTTTTATTCAATAAAGTTTAATCAGGTGAACACACTACATCAGAAAAAGTCTCAAAAACTACACACTTATATCATCTTTTCGGTATCTCTAATCGACACATTACCCACAACCCACATCGATTACCAATTATTCACATTTTTTTTCCCTTCTTTTTACTACTAAAATTCTATAAAATCCTCTCCAATACCCATCTCCTTGATCCACATAAATAATATTATACTTCGCATCAACTACCCAAAACAATTGCAACAAGTTTCACAACACCCCTCCATTCTTTTATCCACTATATCATAACTTTCAATTCTATAATTTCTTTTTAAAAATAGTCCCTACAGTACCTTTATATTCAGTAAAATCTTCCCCATATTGTCTAATTACAACCCTCCACATACCCCCTCTCCAACTCAACCCCGCATTTCTTCACATCCACCTCGACTCCATCTCCCTACACCTCGTCTGTAACACACA
>NC_069402.1:36207500-36238685 GCF_026875155.1 Cherax quadricarinatus
CTATGGATTGGCAGAGAGCATGCATAGTTCCTTGGTATAATGGCAAAGGGAACAAAAGAGAGTGCAAAAATTATAGGGGGATAAGTCTGTTGAGTATACGTGGTAAAGTGAATGGTAGAGTTATTATTGAAAGAATTAAGAGTAAGACGGAGAATAGGATAGCAGATGAACAAGGAGGCTTTAGGAAAGGTAGGGGGTGTGTGGACCAGGTGTTTACAGTGAAACATATAAGTAAACTGTATTTAGATATTTCTAAAGAGGTTTTTGTGGCATTTATGGATTTGGAAAAGGCGTATGACAGGGTGGATGGGGGGGGGGCAATGTGGCAGATGTTGCAAGTGTATGGTGTAAGAGGTAGGTTACTGAAAGCAGTGAAGAGTTTTTACGAGGATAGTGAGGCTCAAATTAGAGTATGTAGGAAAGAGGGAGATTATTTCCCAGTAAAAGTAGGCCTTAGACAAGGATGTGTGATGTCGCCGTGGTTGTTTAATATATTTATAGACGGGGTAGTAAGAGAAGTAAATGCGAGGGTCTTGGCAAGAGGCGTGCAGTTAAAAGATAAAGAATCACACATAAAGTGGGAGTTGTCACAGTTGCTCTTTGCTGATGACACTGTGCTCTTGGGAGATTCTGAAGAGAAGTTGCAGAGATTGGTGGATGAATTTGATAGGGTATGCAAAAGAAGAAAATTAAAAGTGAATACAGGAAAGAGTAAGGTTATGAGGAAAACAAAAAGATTAGGTGATAAAAGATTGGATATCAGATTGGAGAGAGAGAGTATGGAGGAGGTGAATGTATTCAGATATTTGGGAGTGGACGTGTCAGCGGATGGGTCTATGAAAGATTAGGTGAATCATAGAATTGATGAGGGAAAAAAGGTGAGCGGTGCACTTAGGAGTCTGTAGAGACAAACAACTTTGTCCTTGGAGGCAAAGAGGGGAATGTATGAGAGCATAGTTTACCAATGCTGTTATATGGGTGTGAAGCATGGGTGATGAATGTTGCAGCGAGGAGAAGGCTGGAGGCAGTGGAGATGTCATGTCTGAGTTCAATGTGTGGTATGAATATAATGCAGAGAATTCGTAGTTTGGAAGTTAGGAGGAAGTGCGGGATTACCAAAACTGTTGTCCATAGGGCTGAGAATGGGTTGTTGAGGTGGTTCGGACATGCAGAGAGAATGGAGCGAAACAGAATGACTTCAAGAGTGTATCAGTCTGTAGTGGAAGGAAGGCAGGGTAGGGGTCGGCCTAGGAAAGGTTGGAGGGAGGGGGTAAAGGAGGTTTTGTGTGCGAGGGGCTTGGACTTCCAGCAGGCATGCGTGAGCGTGTTTGATAGGAGTGAATGGAGATAAATGGTTTTTAATACTTGACGTGCTGTTGGAGTGTGAGCAAAGTAACATTTATGAAGGGATTCAGGGAAACCGGCATGCCGAACTTGAGTCCTGGAGATGGGAAGTACAGTATCTATACTCTGAAGGAGGGGTGTTAATGTTGTAGTTTAAAAACTGTAGTGGAAATAAATGGTATAAAATACCGACACAATGGAAATATAAACACAAATGCAGTATAATGTGATCCTTTATTGACTACGTTTCGCCCACACAGTGGGCTTTTTCAAGTCACAAACAGAACTACCTGGGGTGGAAGGAACGCGAGTATTTATAGTCCGGCTGAGGTCAGGTGAAGAATGCTGCATCTGATGATGTACCGAGTGGGGTTATAGAGTCTAAAAACTTGGGTAGCTTGGAAAGGAGATTGGATAAGTTTGTGAGCAGACCTTCTACAGTGTTCTCATGTGGGATAGCGATGAAGAAGTTTCTTGGCAAGTGGTTCAGCTATGTTATAGAAGCCACTATTCTGGTTGAAGTTGTCGGATATAGAAATAAGTGATGATTCCAGGATTCTTCGGTATTGAGTGTTGTCTTCTGTGGCGATAAGTCTTGAGTTTCTGTAGTTTATCAAGTGGTTGTGTGAATTACGGTGTTTTACGCATTCTTCCTTGTGTCGTCGACCTGTTCGTATTGGGTGTTTCTAAAAATACGTGTTTTGGAGGCCCCTTGATGTTTCGCCACGATAACTTGTTGCAGTTTTTTACAAGGGAAATTTGTATCCCCCTGCAGAGGATGGAGGCTTGTCCTGCTACTACTGGTGATGTTTTTGAGGCGTTTTTGTGGAGGTAAAACCTTGGAATGTGTTTTGGCAAAAGATTTTTGGAAACATGTTTGGCAATGGAGTTGGGGGGAAAAGGATATGTTTCTTTCGGCAGTGTTTCTCGGGGGTGTGTTGAAGATGTTTAATGCTCCCCGTCTGCAGTCTCTGTGAAGGGGGACGGTAGGGGTTTAGAAAATATTTGTTCAATTATAGTGCATTTTTCCCTAAAGGAAAACTCTTTTGCTGCAGATTTGAGTGCCGTGTTTTCTTTCGAAAATACCTTTTCGCAGATTTGGGGACTACCCAGGGGTTCCCCACCAGGGGGCAGTCCTGGGAACCTTAATGGAAACATCTAGAAGCCGAACGTTTCCCCACCATATTCCTTGTCTGTCACCTGGCTCCGTTATGTTGACGACATTCTCCTCATAACCCCTAAACGCTTAAACTTTCAAGTCTCCAAGACAAGTAACCGGGTGAGCCTTCAACCCTTTCCCAAATTTGAAGAAGAAGTCGACAACCTCTTCCTTTCCTTGATGCCCTGTCTGCAAAGCGGACCCGAACTTCGTTTTAAATTTTCGAAAACCCCCCAAACCAAAAGGATCTTCTCCCTTTACTCCACCCGAACCAAACCAAAAAATGGTGTAATTATAGGCTTCTTTTTTCCTGCGTGCATCGTCTGCAGCAAAAAGAGTTCCCTTTAGGAAGAATGATATAATTGAACAAATATTTTCTAAACTCCCATCCTGTCATTCATAAAAAGGGCTGCAGACGGGGGCATTAAACATCTTTAAAACACCAGGAAGACTGCCGAGAGAGATCTAGTCTTTCCCCCCAACTCCATTGCCAAACATGTTTCAACATCTTTGCCAAAACATCTTCCCAAATATTACCTCCCAAAAACCCCGACCATCAAAGACACACCGGTAGGCAGGACAAGCCTCCCTCCTCTGAGGGGTTTACTAAACCCTTGTATAACTGCAACAGTTATAGTGGGGGAAAAAATCAAGGGACCTCCAAAAAAAGTATTTCAAACACCAATTTCGCCAAACAGGTCTGCGACACAAGGAATGCCTGGTACAAAAACCCGTAATTCAAAACCACTGATAAAAACAGAAAAATCAAGGGCTTATCCCACAGAAGAAAAATCAATACCGAAGAATCCTGGAATTTATCATTATTTCTTATCCGACAACTTCAAATAAAGTGGTTTATAACATAGGAACCTTTCCCAAAAAAACTTTTCTGTTCCCCCTTTGGGAACACTGTAGAAGGTCTGCTCACAAATTATCCAAATTCTTTCCAAGTACCCCCGTTTTTGACCTTTAACCCCATCGGTACATCCAGTGCAGATTCTTCCCCTGACCTCAGGCCCGGGCATAAATACTCCGTTCCTTCCACCCCGGTAGTTCTGTTTGTGACTTGTACATCAGAACCCCACTGTGGTGGGCGAAAACGTTAGTTCAATAAAAGGATCACCATTATACTGCATTTGTGTTTAATATTGCAAAAACTGTAGTGTAAATCACTTCTAGCAGGACAGTGATGGAGTGAATGTTGGTGAAAGTTTTTCTTTTCACGGGGCCCACCATGGCCTTGGTGGGGCCACCAGCTTGGCTGGGGGCCCAACACTGCCTTGGTGGGGGCCACCCTGGCATTGGTGGGCCACCCTAGCCTTGGTGGGCCATTTCCCTGCCTTGGTGGGCACCCTGCCTTGGTAGTGGGCCCCCTGCCCTTGGTTGGGGCCACCCTGCCTTTGGTTTGAAGCCCACCTGCCTTGGGGTGGGGCCACCCTTGCCTTGGTGGGCACCCTTGCCTTGGTGGGCCTCCCTGCCTTGGTGGGCCTTCCCTGCCATGGTGGGCACCCTGCTTGGAGGGCCACCCTGCCTTTGGTGGGCACCCTGCCTTAGTGGGCCACCCTGCATTTGGGTGGGCCACCCTGCCTTGGGTGGGCCTCCCTGCCTTGGTGGGCCTTCCCTGCCTGGGTGGGCCACCCTGCCTTGGTGGGCCACCCTGCCTTGGTGGGCCACCCTGCCTTTGGTGGGCCACCCTGCCTTAGTGGGAAATCGGCATCAGATGTTAATAAAAAACAATTTAGGTGAGGTACTTACTCACACCACACAACATAAACACATAAATCTCACTTACACACGCACGGCACTGCACTATGAACATTATACATGCACAATTACTGTAGCGTGTAAATTTAAAGGTTATGATTTTTTTATACTAGTGACTTTGAATAAAACCATTTTTCAAAGATATTTATTTTTCACAATACGTTCTTATCTGTTTGCGTAGATCAGTTCAAAACTGAATGTCAAGTTATTCTAATAAGACCAGTTGTTATGATAATATAGTTATATAAATAGGACCAGTGTATAATATATAGATATTATAATAAGACCAGTGTTATAATAATATAGTTATATAATAATAAGACAGTGTATAATTAATGCGTTTTAGCAAACAGAGATTCCCCACATGAACAAAGATTTATTCCCATTACAAATAACGGGTTTGAGTTCAAATACATAAGTAAAAGATACAGGAAAGATGTTGTGGTTCTTCCCACCTTTCATATTTCTTGTCTTCAAGTTGGCTTTGAGCTATTTGAGCAGTTCTTCTCAGCACCTGATCATGACCATGACGTGCTGTAGTATATCGGTGTCAAGCAAGGACTCTCCTGAGCCATTTACATTAAGACCAGCTGCTAGAAGGTGAGGGTACCAGATGGGCGTGACCCACTTTACCTGCCAGACAAACAAAGCAAGCCTGGTTGTTTCAATAACCATCCTTAGTTTGTTATCGTGACGTCGGCGCCACGAGCGAGGGGCGTCCAACACCATCTGCTCTGTCACCATGTTGAACTCATATTCCAGCTCCTGTTACCTTGACAACAATCAATGTAATTACATTACGAAGAGTTTGAAAGAGGGGGGAGAGGATATGCAAAGGACAAATGGGAAAATTAAAAAACAGAAAGGGAAAAATAATATGAAAAAGCAATGAAAAAAAAATTTGTTATGTGGACATTTTTCCTTCTTATTATTCCTGAGGTTTGTTTTATCACTGATGTGTGAGTGTGTACCTTTGTGTTAGCATGATTTATCACCTGATGTGTGGTGTGCCTTTGTGTTAGCATGATTATCACCTGAAGTGTGAGTGTGACCGTTGTGTTAGCATGATTATACCCCTGATGTGTGAGTGTTGAACCTTTGTGTTAGCATGATTATTCACCTGATGTGTGGAGGTGGACCTTTGTTTGTTAGCATGATTATCACCTGATGTGTCGAGTGTGACCTTTTGTGTTAAGCATGATTATCACCTGATGTGTGAGTGGGACCTTTGTGTTAGCATTTGATTATCTACACCTGATGTGTGAGTGTGACCTTTGTGTTAGCATTAATTATCACTTTGATGTGTGAGTGTGACCTTTGTGTTAAACATGATTTATCACATGAGGTGTGAGTGTGACCCTTTGTGTTAGCATGGGGATTATCACCCGATGTTGTGAGTGTGACTTTGTGTTAGCATAATTATCACCTGATGTGTGAGTGTGGGGGACCTTTGGTGTTAGCATGTTTCACCTGATGTGTGAGTGTGGGACCTTTTGTTGTTAGCATGATTATCACCTGATGTGTGAGTGTGACCTTTGTGTTAGCATGATTATCACCCGATGGTCGTTGATGTGTACCTTTGGTGTTTGGCATGATTATCACCTTTGATGTGTGGTGTGACCTTTGTGTTAGCATGATTATACCTGATGTGAGGAGTGTGGACCTTTGGTGTTAGCATAAATTTATCACCCTTGATGTGTGAGTGTGACCTTCTGGGTTAACATGATTATCACTGATGTGGTGAGTGTGACCTTTGGGTTAGGCCTGATTATCACCGATGTGTGAGTGTGGGACCTTTGTGTTAGCATAATTTTCACCTGATGTGTGAGTGTGCTTTGTTTAGCCTGGATTATCACCCGATGTGCTGAGTTGTGGACCCTTTAGTGTTAGGCATAAAATTATTCACCTGATAGTGTGAAGTGGTGAACCTTTGTGTTAGCATGATTATCACCTGATGTTGTGCGTGTGACCTTTTGTTTTTTGTTCTTTTTTAGCATAATTAATCACCTGAAGTGATGGTGTGACTTTGTGTTTTAGCATGATGTCACCTGATGTGTGAGTGTGACCTTTGTGTTTGTCTGATTATCCACCGATGTGTGAGTGTGACCTTATGTGTTAGCATAATTATTCCACCTGATGTTGTGGAGTGTGGGTCCTTTGTGTTAAGCATGGATTATCACCGATGTGTGAGTGTGACCTTTGTTGTTTTTGCATGATTTCACCCGATGTGTGGAGTGTGACACTTTGGTTTTTAGCATGATTATTCCACCCGATGTTGAGTTGTTGGACCTTTTGTGTTTAGCATGATTATTCACCCGATGTGTGAGTGTGTGGACCTTTGTTGTTTAGCATGATTATCCACCCGGATGTGTCGAGTGTGACCTTTGTGTTAGCATGATTTAATCACCTGCCGTGTGAGGTGTGACTTTGTGTTAGCATGATTATCACCCGAGTGTGAGTGTGACCTTTGTGTTAGCATATTATCCAAACCTGATGTGTGATTGTGACCTTTGTGTTAGCATGATTATCACCGATGTGGGAGTGTGACCTTTGCTGTTAGCATTGATAAAAACCTGATGGTGTGAGTGTGACTTTGTGTTAGCTGATTAATCACCCGATTTGTGTGGTTGGTGAACTTTTGTGTTAGCATAATTATCACCTGAAATGTGTGGAGGTGTGGGACTTATGTGTTAGCATGATTAATCACCGATGTGTTGATGTGTGTCCTTTGTTGTAGCATGATTATTCCACCTGATGTGGTGGGTGTGGACCTTTGTGTAGCATGATTAATCCCCGATGTGTGAGTGTGACCTTTGCTGTTAGCATGATTATCACCCGATGTGTGAGTGTGCCTTTGTGTTAGCATTGATTATCACCTGATGTGTGGAGTGTGTGTGACCTTTGTGTTAGCATGATTATTCACCCGATGTGTGAGTGTGGACCCTTTGTGTTTAGCATAATTATCACCTGATGTTGTGAACTGTGGACCGATGTGTCGGGCATTGAATTATCACCCGATGTGTGAGTTGTGACCTTTGTGTTATGCATGATTATAACCTGATGTATGTGGAGTGGACTATGTGTTAGCATGATTTCACCTGAATGAGTGAGTGTCATTCTTTTGTGTTAGCATGGTTATACCCGATGTGGGAGTGTGACCTTTGTGTTTAGATGATTATCACTGTATGTATGAGTGTGACCTTTGTGGTTGGCTGATTATCACCTGATGTGGTGAGTTTGACCTTTTGTGTTTGCATGATTATCACCGATGTGGTGTGAGAGTTTAACCTTTGTGGTTAGCATGATTATCAACCCGGATGGTGTGAGTGTGGCCTTGTGTCGCATGATTATCACCCGATGTGTGAGTGTTGGACCTTTGTTGTAAGCATGTTATCACCCGATGTGTGAGTGTGACCTTGTGTTGCATGGATTATCACCGTGTGTTGAGTTGTGACCTTTGTGTCAGCTTGATTATACCTGATGGTGTGAGTGTGTCCTATGGTGTTAGCATGATTATCATCCTTGTTGTATGTGTACCTATGAGACAGAATGATTATTCACCACGATGTGTGAGTGGTGGACCTTTGTGTCAGCATGGTTATCACCTGATAGTGTGAGTGTGACCTTTGTGTCAGCATGGTTAAATCACCTTGAAGTGTGAGTGTGACCTTTGTGTTAACATGAGTATCAAACCTGATGTGCAAATGTGACCTTTGTGTCAGCATGTTTATCACCTGATGCTGTGAGTGTGACCTCTGTGTTAGCATGGTTATCATCCGATGTGTGAGTGTGGACCTTGTGTTAAATGAGTATCACTGATGTTGCAAGTGTGACAGTTGTGTCAGCATTGATATCACCGATGTTTGTGAGTGTGACTTTGTGTTAGCATTGATTATCACCCGATGTGTGAGTGTGACCTTTATGTAAGCATGAAAATATCACCCGATGTGTGGAGTGGGACCTATGTTGTTACATGTATTAACACTGAAGTGTGAAGTGGACCTTTGTGTTAAGCTTGTTTTTCACACGATGTGTTGAGTGTGAACCTATGTGGTTATGGCCATGATTTTTCACCTGATGTGTGAGTGTGACCATTTGTGTTAGCATTGAATTATCACCCGATGTGTGAGGCGTGACTTTGTGTTAGATTGATTATCACATGAAATGTATTCTGAACCTTTGTGTCAGCATGAGTTCAACCCGGATATGTGAGTATGACCTTTGAGTGAGGCATATTATCACCCGAAGTGTGAGTGTCGTGACCTTCGTGGTCAGCATTGGTTATCACTGACGTGAGAGTTTGAACCTTTCGTGTTAGGCATAGTATCACCTTGATGTGCAGTGTGACCTTTGTGTCCCATGATTAATCACTGATGTGTGATTGTGACCTCTTGTCAGCATGAATATTACCTGAAATGTGTGTGACTTTTGTTGTCAGCATAATTATCATCTGATGCGTGAGTGTGACCTCTGTTCAGCATGATTATCCACCTGATGTTTTGGAGTGTGAACCTTTGTATCAACATGATTAATCAACCCGATGTTGTGAGTGTGACCTTTTGTGTTAGCATGATTACACCTGATGTGTGTGACTTTGTGTCAGCATGATTATTCAACCTGAGTGTTAGTTGACCCTTTTGTGTTCAGCCATGGTTATCACCTGATGTGTGAGTGTTGACTTTGTGTTAGCATGATTATCACCGATTGTGTGACTGTTGCCTTTGTGTCAGTATGGTTATCACTGATGTGTGAGTGTGACCTTTGTGTTAGAATGGATTATCACCTGATGTGTGAGTTGTGACCTAAGGTGTCAGTATGGTTATTCACTTGATGTTGTGAGTGTGGACCTTTGGTGTCCAGCATGGTTCTCACCTGATGGTTGTGAAGTAGACTGTGTGTCAGCATGGTTTATCACCTTGATGTGTGAGTGTGGACTTTGTTGTCAGCATAATTATTACCTGATGTGTGAGTATGACCTTTGGACAGCAATGAATTATCACCTGTTGTGGAGTGTTAGTGTGACTTTGTGTCAGCATGATTATCACCTGATGTGTGAGTATGGACTTTGTGGGGACAGCATGATTGTCACCTGTATATGCGAGTGTGACTTTGCTTTTATTTGTATTTATTAAACCATATCGGGGCCGATTCCACCAAAGTCAGGGTGGACTGAAAAAGAAAAAAACTTCCATATCCATTCATTTCCATCACTGCATTGCCAGACGGTTGGCTTTTACCACTACAGTTTGTAAAACTGCAACATTAACACTCCTCATTCAGAGTGCAGGGACACTGTATTCCCAATCTCCAGGGAACTTCAAGTCCGGCCTTGCCGGTTTCCTGAATTCCTTCATAAAATGTTTCTTTGCTACCACTCCAACAAGCATGTTCAAGTATTAAAAACATTTGCCTCAATTTTCACTCCTATCAAACACGGGCTCACGCATGCCTGTGGAAGTCCAAGCCCCTTCGCATACAAAAAAAACCTCCTTTACCCACGCCCCACCAACCTTTCCAAGACCCGGACCCCTACCCCGCCTTCCCTCCACTTAAGATTTTAAACTTTCGAAAGTATTCTGTTTTTGTTCCATTCTCCTCTACTTGTATGACCACCTCAAACAAACCCTTCCTCAGCGATTGGAAAACAGTTTTGGCAATCCTGCACCTTTCCTATTCAACTTCCAAACTAAGGCTCTGCATTATATTTCACGGACCACAACGTTGCCCTTCAAGCATTGACATCTTCAACTTGCTCCAGCCTTCTTCCACGCTGCAACATTTCATCAAACACATGCTTCACGAATCTATAAGAAGCGTTGTTCCAAAGGGACAAAGTTTCTTTGTCTCCACAGATCCTAAACTGCCCACCGCTTCACCTTCTCACCTCATCAGCTTTTTATGATTTTCAACCACAACCTTCCATAGACCCATCTGCTGACTTGTCCACCCCAAAATATTACTGAATAAATTTCAACCTCCTCCATACTTCTCTCCCTCCAATTCTGATATTCCAAATCTTTCATCATTTTATCTTTTTGTTATCTATCACCTCCACTCTTTCCTTATATTCACTTTTTTAATTTTGTCTTCTTTTACATTAAACCTACCAAATTCATCCACCAAAAACCTCTGCAATTTCTTCAGAATCTCCCAAGAGCACAGTGTCATCAGCAAAAGGCAACTGTGACACCCCCATTCATTCCCCCAACTTCTCCTTACATACACCATCTATTAAATAAAATTGAAGACAAACCATGGTGACATCACACTCTTCGGTTTAATGCCTACTTTTATGGGAAATAATCTCCCTTCTTTCCATTTCATTACTCTAACTTAGCATCAACTTTCCTCGGTTAAACCACTCTTCACTTTTTTTCCCCCCAAAGTAACTACTTCTTAACACCATACACCTGCAACATCTTCCACTTGTCCCCTATACACCCTGTTACACGGCTTTTCCCAATCCATAAATTCCAACCAAAAAATACCTTCTTTAGCCTTATCTAAATACTGTTCCACACTATAATGTCACTTTTAAAAAAAAACTTGGTCTTACCACCCCTTACCTTTCTAAGCCTCCTTGTTCATCTGCTATCCTCTCCGTCTTACCCTAATTTCTTTCAATAATAACTCTGGGCATTTAACACTTTACAAGTATACTCAACAGGACCTTATCCCCTTATAATATTTGCCCACTCTTCTTTTGTCCCATTTGCCTTTATACAAAGGAAAAACTATGCCCGGCTCTCTGCAATTTCCATAGGTACCAGCCACCAAAACCACTCCAAAAAACATATATCCCACCTGCTTTTACATTTCCATTTTATCCTTCAATCCCGGCTGCTTACCCCCTTTCCAATTTTTTACCTACTGCCTCCACCGAACTTCCCACACCACTCACAATGGCTCTCCTCACTCCTAAAAGATGTTATTCCTCCTTCCCCCTATACACGAAATCAAGCTTCCCTTCTTATCAACATTTAACAATTCCTAAAAAATACTCCCCCCATTTCCCAAAAAAAACTATAACTCCCCTTTATTAAACTCTTGTTTCTTTTTTAAAAATGATAAATATTTGTTGTTGGATTTGGGGTTTGTTAATTCATCAAAAAATTTTTTCTTTTTTCAAAAAAAAATTTGTTGTTAACATTCACCCCTCTTCTTTGCTCTCTTTTACATTTGCTTCACTACTTTTAACAATTTTTTTTTTTCGCTATATACTCTTCCCTATTCATATTCTACTTTGTAAAAAACTTTTTCATTTGCAACTTTTTCTATTTTCTTTTTTTTTCTTTTATTCCACCCAATCATTTCTTCCCTCCCCCACCCACTTTCCCCTAACCACAAAATTTGTTGAAACACTCTAAAAAAAAAAAAATTTTTTTAAAACCTTTCCCATTTCATCTTCGACCCAATGGCTAAAAATTTTTACTAGCCCATTTTGTCCCAATAATTGTTTTTATCTTACCCAAAAAAGCCTCCTTTTTAGTTTTTTAAACCTTTTTATCTTCTTCCCCCGATGTTTATTTTCCTTGTATCCCATCTACCTTTCCTCACTGTAGCTACAACAAAAAAATGATTGATATTATTTTTGGGGCCTCCCTAAAACTGTTCATCCTAAAATTTTACTAACAGTTTTTTATTGACCAATACATAGTCTAAAAAAACTCTGGTCATTTTGCCCTTCCTTTTTGTGTTGTATTTTTTTTTTCCTTTTTTTCTTAAAAAATAATAACCCCATAAATAAAAAAACCCCTTTTTTAAAAAGTTAGGGAAAGGGTTTTTATCATTTACACCTGGGCCCCTAAAAAAAATTCTAAACCCCCTCCCCCAAATGTTTTTTTTCCTACTTTAGCATTTAGGTCTCCTCACATTTATTTGCTTCCTCTACACTCCTCTTTCCAGGTGGCATACCGTTATTATCCCCAAATTTTTCGCACCCAATTTTTTTTTAATTCACTTAATCGGGGGAATTTAACACTTTTTTTTTCACTTTTCTCCTTCCATAAAAAAAAGACCCTTCAACTTATTGTACCCTTTTTTAACTCTAACTCTCTCAGATACTTTTCCCAACTTAATCCCCTTTATTTTATCCACAAACCCCCTTCCCCCTTAAGCTTTGTTTTTTTTAGAGCCAAGAACCAACTTCTTCTCATTATAACTCATGCTGACCTTTGTGTTAAAAAATAATTTTCATGTGTGTGAGTGTGAATTTTTGGTGTTAAAAAAAATATCCGTTTGAAGTGTAACCCTTTTTTGGGTAAAAAATTAAATTTTCACATGTGTGTGGTGTGACCTTTGGTTAAATTTTTTTCAACCTGATGTTTGTGTTGACCGTGTGTTAAAAAAAAAATTATCAATGATGGTGAGTGTGACCTTTGTGTTAACATAATTATCACCTGATGTGTGGGTGTGACCTTTGTGTTAACATAAATATCACCTGATGCGTGAGTGTAACCTTTGTGTTAACATAATCATCACCTGATGTGTGGGTGTTGGACATTTGTGTTAACAAAATTATCACTGATGTGTGGGTGTTGACCTTTGTTTTTTAACATAATTATCACCTGATGTGTGAGGTGTGACTTTGTGTTAACACAATTATCACCTGATGTGTCAGTGTGACCTTTGTGTTAAATAATTTTTCACCTGACATGTGAGTGTGGACCTTTGTGTTAAAAACATAATTATCACCTGACATTTTGGAGTGTGACTTTGTGTAAACATAATTATCACCTGATGTGTCAGTGTGACCTTTGTGTTAACCATAATGTGTGGGTGTGACCTTTTGGGTTTTTAACAAATTATCACCTGTCGTGTGATTTGTGCCTTTTTTGTCAAAAATTATCACCTGATGTGTGAGAGTGACCTTTGTGTAATTTTAATTATCACCTAAAGTGTCAGTGTTGGCCCTTTGTTTAAGATAATGTGTGGGTGTGATCTTTGTTGTTAACATAATTTATATCTGGCATGTGAGTGTGACCTTTTGTGTAAAACATAATTATCACTGATGTGTGGGGTGTGACCTTTGTGTTAACATAATTTTTAAAACCTGATGTGTGAGTGTGGACCTTTTTTTTTAACTTTAATTATCACCTGATGTGTGAGTATGCCTTTGTTTTTTAACATAATTATCACCTGATGTGTAGTATGACCTTTTGTGTTGAAGATTGAGACACTTATGCAAATATGGGAATTTTTATTCAGGATTACGTTTCGCCACACAGTGGCTTCATCAGTCCGATTCAAAGTAGAGGAGGAGTAAGGAGAGGAGGAGTTGAGGTATTCAGTCCCTCAGCCTTTGGAGTCGATGTGTTAGTCCATTAATCTTGTAGAATGTAAAAGAATGGGGCCCGTAGAGGGGGCTTATATACTGTAGTGAGGTGATTTTGAAGCAGACGGAGGGGGATCATGGGTGGTACCATCCAATAGTCGAAGTAGGGTCTCGTCCAAGGTTGGACAAGTGTTAAAGGGAATTCTTTGCAACAAGTCCCATGATGCTGCAGTGTCTGACAGTTGGGGGACGAATGGTTTAAAAAAACCCAACAAGTTGAAGATAGAGAACTTATGGCAACATGGGAATCTTTATTCAGGAAACGTTTCGCCACACAGTGGCTTCATCAGTCCGATACAAAGCAGAAAGGCCTCACCTCACTACAGTATATAAGAGCCGTTCGGCCCTGTGCTGTAATTTACAAGATTGATAGACTGAAAAAACATCGACTCCAGGAC
Organism: Cherax quadricarinatus; assembly: GCF_026875155.1. Lineage (NCBI taxonomy): Eukaryota > Metazoa > Arthropoda > Malacostraca > Decapoda > Parastacidae > Cherax > Cherax quadricarinatus. Next base: position 36,221,500 of record NC_069402.1, read on the forward strand.
TGAGGGACTGATTACCCCAAACTCCTCCTCTCCTTACGCCTTTCTACTTTGTATCAGACTGATAAAGCCACTGTGTGGCGAAACGTTTCCTGAATAAAGATTCCGGGATGTTGCATAAATGTCTCAATCTTCAACTTGTCGGTTTTACAAACCATTCGTCACAATGTTCAGACACTCGCAGCATTTATGGGATCTTGTTACAAAGGAATTCTTTTACACTTGTCCAACCTTTGGGACAAGACCTACTTCGACTAGTGGATGGTAACCACTATGACCTCACCTCTCCTGTTTCGCCTCACCTCACTACAGTATATAAGCCATGTCTACGGCCCTATTCTGTTCATTCTACAATATTGATGGACTGAACACATCGACTCCAGGCTGAGGGACTGATTACCTCAAACTCCTCCTCTTCTTACGCCTTTTACTTTATATCGGACTGATTTAAGCCCCTGTGTGGCGAAAAAAGATGTTTTGTGTTTAACATACGTTATTCACTGATGTGTGAGTGTGACACTTTTGTTTAACATAATTTATCACCTGATGGTAGAGTGTGACCTTTGTGATTAACATTAATTATCACCTTGATGTGTGAGTGTGACCTTTTGTGTTAACATAATTATCCACCTGATGAGTGAGGTGTGTGACCTATGTGTGTGACATAATTATCACCTGATGACTGAGTGTGGACTTTGTGTTAACATAATTAATCACCTGATTTGTGGGTGTACCTTTGTGTTAACAAATTATCACCTGATGTGTGGGTGTGACCTTTGTGTTAACATAATTATCACCTGATGTGTGAGTGTGACCTTTGTGTTAACGTAATTATCACCTGATGAGTGAGTGTGACCTTTGTGTTAACATAATTATCACGTGATGTGTGAGTGTGACCTTTGTCTCAACATAGTTATGGCCTGATGTGTGGGTGTGACCTTTGTGTTAAAATAATTATCACGTGATGTGTGATGTGACCTTTGTGTCAACATAATATGTGAGTGTGTCCTTTGTCTCAACATAATTATCACATGATGTGTGAGTGTGACATTTGTGTTAACATAATGTGTGGGTGTAGCCCATGTGTTAACATAATTATCACCTGATGTGTGAGTGTGACCTTTCTGTAAACATAATTATCACCTGATGTGTGAGTGTGACCTTTGTGTCAACATAATTATCGCCTGATATGTGGTTGTGACCTTTATGTTAACATAATTATCACCTTATGTGTGATGTGACCTTTGTGCCAACATAATGTGTGAGTGTGACCTATGTGTCAACATTATTATCAACCTGATGTGTGAGTGTGACCTTTGTGTTAACATAATGTGTGGGTGTAACGTTTGTGTTAACATAATTATCACCTGATGTGTGAGTGTGGCCTTAGTGTTAACATTATTATCACCTGATGTGTGAGTGTGACCTTTGTGTTAACATATTTATCACCTGATGTTGAGTGTGGACTTTGGTGTTAACATAATTATGAGCTGATTGTGAGTGGCCTTATGTGTTTTGACGATAATTATCACCTTAATGAGATGAGTGTGACTCTTTGTGTTAACATAATTATCACCTATGTTGGGTTTGTACCTTTGTGTTAACATAATTATCACCTTATGTGTGAATGTGAACCTGTGTTAACATAATTATCACCAGATTGGTGAGTGTGACCTTTTGTGTTATCATAATTAGCTACCTGATGTGTGGTGTGACCTTTGTTAGTTCACATAATTACTCACCGATGTGTGAGTGTACCATTGTGTTAACATAATTATCCACCTGATGTGTGAGTGTGACCCTTGTGATAACATAATTATCACCTGATGATGAGAGTGACCTTGTGTTAACATAATTAACACCTATGTGTTGTATCACCTTTGTTTCAACAGATTATCACCTATTGTCGAGTGTGACCTTTGTGTCAACAAAATTATGCGACTGATGTGTGAGTGTGACCTATCGTGTTAACATAATTACACCTGATGTGTGGGTGTGCCCTTTGTGTTAACATAATATCACCTGATTGTTAGTGGAGAGACCTTTGGATTAACCTAATATCACCTGATTAGTGAGTGTGACCTTTGTGTTTTAACATAATTATCACATATGTGTGAGTGTTACATTGGTGTTAACATAATTTTCTCCTGATGTGGGAGTGTGACCTTTGTGTTAAAACATAATATCACCTATTTGTGAGTGTGACATTCGTGTTAACACAATTATCACCTGATGTTGAGTGTGACCTTTGTGTCAACATCATTATCGCCTGATGCGTGGGTGTTCCTTTGTGTAACAAATTATCACCTTGAGTGTGATGTGACCTTTGTGCCAACCTAATGTTGTGAGCGTGACCCTTGTGGTCAACATAATAATCACCTGAAGGTGTAGTGTGACCTTTGTGGTGAACATACTGTGTGGGTGTAACCTTTGTGTTACATACTTATCACCTGAATGCGTGATTGTGAACCTTGTGTTAAGCATAATTAACACCTTGATATGTGAGTGGACTTTGTGTTTTAACATAATACATCACCTGATGTGTGAGTGTACCTTTTGTGTTAGATCATAATTATCACATGAAGAGTAGTGTGATCTTGGTTAACATAATTAACACTCCGATGTATGAGTGTGACCTTTGTGTTTACGTATTATACACTTGATGTGTGAGTGTGACCTTGTGTTAACATTAATTATCACCTGAATGTGTGAGTGTGACCTTTTGTGTATAACATAATTAATTCACCTATGTGTGAGTGTGACATTGTGATAACATAATTAATCCCTGATGTGTGGATGTGACTAAGAGTTTAACATAATTATCACCTGATATGTGAGTGTGACCTTTGTGTAACATAATCTATCACCTGATATGTGAGTGTGATCTTTGTGTTTAACATAATTAATCACCTGAGATTGTGATTGTGACCTTTGTGTTAACATTAATTATCACCTGATGAGTGAGTGTGGACCTTTGTGTTAATATAATAATCACCTGATTGTGAGTTTGACCTTTGTTGGTAACATAATTATCACCCGATTATGTATGAGTGACCTTTGGTGGTCAACATAATAATCGCCTGATGTGGGAGTGTGACCTTGTGTAACAACATTTATTACCTGAAGTTTGGGGGTGACCTTTGGTGTTAACATAATTATCACCTGATATGTGAGTGTGACCTTTGTGTTAACATAATTATCAACCTGATGAGTTGAGTGTGACCTTGTGTTAACATAGGTATCACCTGATTTGCTGGGAGTGATGGACCTTGTGTTACGTTAATAATTATCACCCTGATGTGTGTGTGACCTTTGTTGTAAACGTAATTAATCACTGATATGTGAGTGTGACTTTGTGTTAAACATAATTATCCCAGACAAAAACGGTTGGGGGGGGGGGGGGATGGTTGAGTGTGACCTTTTGTGTACAACATAATTATGGCCTATGTGTGGGGTGTGACCTTTGCGTTAACAGAATTACACCTGAACGTGAGATGTGACCTTGTGTCAACATAATATGTGAGTGTGACCCTTTGGTCAACAGTAATTATCACCTGATGTGTGAGTGTGACCTTCGTGTTAACATAATGTGTGGGCTGGTAACCTTGTGTTAACATAATTATCACATGGTGTGTGGGGGACCTTTGTGTTAACATAATTATCACCTGATACAATGTGAGTTTGAACCGTTTGTGTTAACATAATTAACACCACCTGATGATGAGTGTGACCTTTGTGTTAACATAATTATCCACCTGATGTGTGAGTGGACAATTGGTGTTTAACATAATTATCACCTATGTGTGAGTGTGACCTTTCTGTTAACAAAATTAACAACTGATGTGTTGAGTGTGACCTTTGTGTCAACATAATTATCGTCCTGATGTTGGTTGTGACCTTTGTGTTAACATAATTATCCCCTTACTGTGTGTATGCACCTTGTGGCCAACATAATGTGTAGTGTGACCTTTGGTGCAACATAATTATCACCTGATGTGGTGAGTGTGACTTTTGTGTTAACATAATGTTGTGGGTGTAACCTTTGTGTTAACATAATTATCAACCTGATGAGTGTAGAGTGGGCCTTTGTGTTAACATAATTATCAACTGATGTGTGAGTGTGACCTTTGTTTAACATAAGTATCACCTGATTGTGTGTATGACCTTTGTGTAACATAATTTATCACCTGTGTGTGTGAGGTGGTGACCTTTGTGTTAACATAATTATCACCTGATGAGTGAGTGAGACCTTTGTGTTAACATAATTATCACCTGATGTGTGGTGTGACCTTTGTGTTAACATAATTATCACCTGATGTGTGAGTGGACCTATGTGTTAACTAATTATCACCTGAATGTGTGAGTGTTTCCTTTGTGTTAAAATAATATCACCTGTTGTGTGAGTGTTAACTTTGTGTTACATAATTATCACCTGATGAGTGAGTGTGACCTTTGTGTTAACCAAATTATCACCTGATTGTGAAGTGTGACCTTTTGTGTCAACATAATTATTGCCTATGTGTGAGTGACATTTGTGTTACATAATTAAATTCCACCTGATTGTGTTGGTGTGACCCTTTGGGTTAACATCATTATCACCTGATTTGTGAGTGTGACCTTGTATTAAAATAATTACACCTGATTATTGAGTGAGGACCTTTTTGTTCACATAAATTATCACCTGATGTTGTGGGTGGACTTTGTGTTAACATAGTTATCTCACCTGATTTGTGAGTGTGACCTTTGTGTTAACATAATTAACTCACCGGATGTGTGAGTGTGTGACCATTGTGTTACATAATTATCACCTGATGGGTGAGTGTGTGCCCTTTGAGTTACGTGATTATCACCTCTGATGTGGTGAGTTGTGACTTTTTGTCAACATAATTATTGCCTGATGTTGAGAGTGTGACCTTGTGTTAACGAAAATTATCACCTGATTGTGGGTTGAACTCTGTTGTGTTAACAATAATTATCACCTGATGTGTGAAGTGTGACCTTTGTATTAACATAATTATCACCTGATTTAGTGAGTGTGACCTTGGGTGTTAACTAATTATCACGATATTGTGGGTGTACCTTTGTGATAACATAATTTCATCTATGTGTGAGTGTGACCTTTGTTGTTAACATAATTATCACTCTGGTGTGAGTGTGACCATTTGTGTAACATAATTTATCACACTGATGTGTGAGTGTTACATGGTGTTAACATAATTCTCCTGATGCGTGAGTGTGACCTTTGTGTTAACATAATTTATTCACCTGATTTGAGAGTGTGACCTTGAAGTTAACACAATATCACCTGATGAGTGAGTGTGACCTTTGAGTCAACATAATAATCGCCTGAATGTGTGGGTGTGTCCTTTGTGTTAACATAATTATCACCTGATGTGTGATGTGACCTTTGTGCCAACATAATGTCTGAGCGTGACCTTTGTGTCAACATAATTATCACCTGATGTGTGAGTGTGACCTTTGTGTTGACATAATGTGTGGGTGTAACCTTTGTGTTAACATAATTATCACCTGATGCGTGATTGTGACCTTTGTGTTAACATAATTATCACCTGATATGTGAGTGTGAACCTTTGTGTTTACATAAATATCACCTGATGTGTGAGTGTGACCTTTGTGTATAACATAATTATCAAACATAGGCTGTGTGTGATCTTTGTGTTAACATAATTATCACCTGATGTATGGGTGTGACCTTTGTGTTTACGTAATTATCACTTGATGTGTGAGTGTGATCTTTGTGTTAACATAATTTTCACCTGATGTGTGAGTGTGACCTTTGTGTTAACATAGATTATCACCATGATGTGTGAGTGTGACATTGGAGTTAATACATAATAATTCACCTGATGTGTGAGTGTGACCTATGTGTTACCATAATTATCACTCTGATAAATTGATGTGACATTTGTGTTAACTAATTATCACCTGATATGTGAGTGGATCTATTGGTTTTTTCACATAATTATCAACCTGATGTGTGAGTGTGACCTTGTGTTAACATAATAATCACCTGATGAGTGAGTGTGACCTTTGTGTTAATATAATATATCACTGATTATGTGAGTGTGACCTGTTGTGTTTAACAATAAGTATCCTAACGCCGATATGTGAGAGTGTAACCTTTGTGTCACATAATTATCGCTGATGTGTTGAGTCTGACCTTTGTTGGTTAACACAATTATTACCTGATGTGTGGGTGTGCCCTTGTTGTTACATAATTTATGCACCTGATATGTGAGTTGTGACCTTTGTGTTAGCAAATTATCACCATGATGAGGAGTGAGTTGACCTATTGTGTTAACCTAATATATAACCTGATGTGTGGGAGGTGACCTTTGTGTTAACATAATTATCACCTATGTGTGAGTGTGACATTGTGTTAACCGTAATTTCAGCCTGATATTGTGTGACCTTTGTGTTAAACATAATTATCACGTGATGATGAGTGGAGTGTGACTTTGTTGTCAATATATTATGGGCCTGGATGTGTGGCGTGGACCTTTTTGTAACATTAAATTATCACGCATGCTGAGTTGTGATGTGACCTTTGTGCACATAATATGTGAGTGTGCCTTGTGTCAACATTATATCACCTGATGTGTGGAGTTGTTGACCTTCTTACGTGGTTAACATAATGTGTGGTGTAACCTTTGTGTTAACATAAGTAATGGTCACATGGTGTGTGAGTGTGACCTTGTGTTAACATAATTATCACCTGTTATGTGATTTGACACTATTAGTGTTAACATAATTATCACCTGATGAGTGAGTGTGGACCTTGTGTTAAACATAATTATCACCTGATGTGTGATGTGACATTGGTGTTGAAACATAATTATCACCGATGATGTGTAGTGTGACCTTTGTGTTTAAAATAATTATCACCTGATTGTGAGTGATCTTTTCTGTTTAACATAATTAATGCAACTTGATGTGTGAGTGTACCTTTGTGTCAACATAATTATCGTCTGATGTGTGGGTTGTGACCTTTGTGTTAACTAATTATCACTCTTATGTGTGATGTGACCTTTGTGGCCAACATAATGTGTGGTGTACCTTTGTGGTCAACATAATTATCACGCGTGAATGTGTGGTGTGACCTTTGTGTTAACATATGGGGGGTGTAACCTTTGTGTTAACATACTTATCACCTGATGTGTGAGATGGCCTTTGTGTTTAACATAATTATCACTGTGTGTGAGTGTGACCTTTGTGGTTAACAAAATTATTATTCAAACCTGATTGTGAGTATGACCTTTTGTGTTAACATAATTTTCACCGGGTGTGTGAGTTTGACACTTTGGTGGTTAACATAATGATCACCTGTGGATGAGTGTGACCTTTGTGTTAACATAATATCACCTGATGTGTGGGTGTGACCTTTGTGTTAACTAATATCACCTGATGTGTGAGTTGACCTTTGGTGTTAACATAATACACCTGAGATGTGTGAGTGGTGTCCTTTGTTTGAACTAATAATCACCTGAGTGTTTGAGTGTGACCTTTTGTGTTTAACATAATTATCACCTGATGAGTAGTGGACCTTTTTGTTAACATAAATATCACCTGAGTGTGAGTGTGACCTTTGTGTCAACATAATTATTGCTTGATGTGTGAGTCGTGACCTTTTGTGGGTTAACATAATTATCACCATGGATGTGTTGGTGATGACCTTTGTGTTAACAAAATTTATTCACCTATGTGTGAGTGTGACCTTTGTATTAACATAATATCACCTGTTTTAGTGAGTGTGACCTTTGTGTTAACAAATTATCATATCACCTGATGTGTGGGTGCGAACTTTGTGTTAACATAATATAACACCTGATGTGTGAGTGTGAACCTTTGTGTTAACATAATTACCCACCTGTGTGGTGAGTGTGACCTTTGTGTTAACATAATTATCACCTGATGAGTGATGTGACCTTTGTGTTAACATAATTTATCACACTGATTGTGAGTGTGAACTTTGTGTAAACATAATATATCACCTATGTGTGAGTGTGACTTTTAGTGGTTAGACATAATTATTCGAACCTGATGTGTGAGTGGTGACCTTTGTGTCAACATAATTTATTGCTGATGTGTGAGTGTGACCTTTTGTAGTTAACCATAATTATCACCTGATTGTGGTTGTGACCTTAGTGTTTAACATTAATTACACCTGATATGTTGAGTGTGACCTTTGTATTTGAACATAATTATCACTGATTGTTTGAGTGTTAACCTTTGTGTATAACAATAATTATCACCGGTGTGTGAGTGTGACCATTGTGTGTTAACATATTATCACCTTATGTGTGAGTGGACATTGGTGTTGAACAATAATATTCACCTGATTGTATGAGTGTGTGACTTTGTATTAACAGAATTACGACCTGATTAGTGATGTGACCTTTGTGGTTGAACATAAATTATCACTGATGTGTGGGTTGACCTTTTGTGTTAACATAATATAATCACTCCTGAATTTGTGAGTGTGACCTTTGTAGTTAACATAAGTATATCAACCTGATGTGTGAGTGTGTGACCTTTGTGTTGACATAATTTGTGGGTGTAACGTTTTGTGTTAACATAAAATTTCACTCGATGCGTGGTGTGACCTTTGTGTTAACATAATTATCACCTGATATGTGAGTGTGACCTTTCTGTTTACATAATTATCAACTGATTGTGAGTGTTGCCTTGTGTTAACAGATAATTATCACAATGATGAGTGGAGTGTGACACTTTGTGTTAACATAATTATATCACCTTATGTAATGGTGTGACTTTTGTGTTTAGCGTAAATATCTACCTGAGTGTGAGTGGTGACCTTTGTGGTTAGGCATAATATCACTGATGTGTGGAGTGTTGACCTTTGTGTTAAAATATTTACACCTGATTTGTGAGTGTGACATTGGGTGTTAACATAATTATCACTCTCCCATGTGGTGAGAGTGAGCCTTTGTGTCAACATAATTTATGCCTGATGTGTGTAGTGTGACCTTGTGTTAACATAATTAATGTACCTGATGTGATGGGGTTGGTACCGTTTTGCTGTTAACATAATTATCACCTTGATATGTGAGTATGACCGTTGTGTTAACATAAATTATCACTGATGAGTGAAGTGTTGACCTTTGTGTTTAACATATTATCACTGATTTGTGGGTGAGACTTTTGTGGTTAACATAAATATCACCTGATGTGTTGAGTGTGACCTTTGTGTTAACGTAATTATCACCTGATGGTGTGAGTGTGACCATTCGTGGTTAACATAATTATCACGCGATGTGTGAGAGTGGACCTTTGGTGTCACATAAATTTATCTGCCTGATGTGTGAGGTGTGACCTTGTGTTAACATAATTATACCTGATGTGGTGGGTGTGACCTTTGTGTTAAACATAAGTTAACACCTATATGATGAGTATGAACCTTTGTGTTAACATAAATTATCACCTGCACTGAGTGAAGTGTGACCTTTGTGTTAAGTCAGATTAGGAGCGAGCGAGGAGAAGTATGAGTGGGTTGGGTAGTGGAGCGCAGTTGTGTTAACATAATTATCACCTGATTGTGTCGAGTTGTGACCTTTGTGTTAACGTAATTATCCCTGATGATGTGAGTGTGACACTGTTGTGTTAACATAATTATCACGATGAATTTGGGTTTTTTGTGAGTGTGACCTTGTGTCAACATAATTATGGCCTGATGTGTGGGTGTGATGCTTGTGTTAAACATAATATATCCAACCTGATGTAGTGATGGTGACCTTTTGTGTCAACAAATGTGAGAGTGTGACCTTTGTGTCAACATAATTACACCTGATAGTGTGAGGAGATCTTCGTTTTTTAACATAATGTGTGGGTGTAACCTTTGTGTTAACATAATTATCACCTGATTATGTGGAGTGGGACCTTTGTGTTTATCATAATTATCACCTGATATGTGAGTTTGACCTTTGTGTTAACATAATTTTCACCTGATGATGAGTGTTGACTCTTTGTGTTAACATAATTATCACCTGATGTGTGAGTGTGACATTGTGTTAACATAATTATCACCTGATGTGTGAGTTGTGAGCCCGGGGGGGGGGGGGGGGGGGGGGGGGGGGGGGGGGGGGGGGGGGGGGGGGCCCCCCCGGGGGGGGGGGGGGGGGGGGGGGTTTCCTTTGTGTTAACAAATTATCACCTGATTGTGGAGTGTGACCTTTGTGTATAACATCATTATATCAACCATGATGTGTGAGTTTGTGGACTGTTGTGTCAACATAATTATCGCCTTATGTTGGTGTGACCTTGGGTAACATAATTATCACCTTATGTGTGATGTGACCTTTGCGCCATACATAATGTGGTGAGTGTGACCTTTGGTGTCAAACATAATTATCCACTGATGTGTGAGTGTGACCTTTGTGTTAACATAATGTGTGGGTGTTAAACCTTTGTGTTAACATAATGATCTCTCTGATGTGTGAGAGTGGCCTATTGTGTTAACCATAATGTATCAGCCTGCATGTTGTGAGTGTGACCTTTGTGTTAACATAATTATCATCCTGATGTGTGAGTGTGGCCTTTGTGTTAACATAATTATGACCTGATTGTGTGAGTGTGACCTTTGGTGTTTAACAGAATTTATAACACCTATGTGTGAGTGTGACCTTTGTTTAACATAATATCACCTGATGTGTGGATTGTGAGCTTTGTGTTTAAACATAATATCACTTAGTGTGAGTGAGACCTTTGTGTCAACATAATTTTGCCTGATGTGTGAGTGTGACCTTTGTGTTAACATAATTATCACCTGATGTGTGGGTGTGACTTTGTGTTATACAGATTTATCACCTGATATGTGAGTGTGACCTTTCTATTAACAATAATTATCACCTGCATGTTGAGTGTTACCTTTGTGTTAACATAATTATACACTGGTGTGTGAGTGTGACCTTTGTGGTTTAACAGAATTAGCACCTGATTGTGAGTGTGACATTGGTGTTGAACAAATTTTCACCTGATGTATGAGTGTGACTTTTGTATTAACATAATTATCACATGATTAGTGAGTGTGACCTTTGTGTTAACATAATTATCACCTGATGTGTGGGTGTGAACCTTTGTTGTTAACATAAATATCACCTATGTGGTAGTGTGCCCTTGTGTGGTTAACATAATTATCACCTGATGTGTGAGTGTGACCTTTGTGTTGACATAATGTGTGGGTGTAACCTTTGTGTTAACATAATTATCACCTGATGCGTGGTGTGACCTTTGTGTTAACATAATTATCACCTGATATGTGAGTGTGACCTTTCTGTTTACATAATTATCAACTGATGTGTGAGTGTGACCTTTGTGGTTTAACATAATTATCACATGATGAGTGAGTGTGACCTTTGTGTTAACATAATTATCACCTGATGTATGGGTGTGACTTTTGTGTTTACGTAATTATCACCTGATGTGTGAGTGTGACCTTTGTGTTAGCATAATTATCACCTGATGTGTGAGTGTGACCTTTGTGTTAACATATTATCAACCTGAGTGTGAGTTGTGTACATTGTGTTAACATAATTATCAGACCCGATGTGTGAGAGTGACCTTTGTGTCCAACATAATTATCGCCTGATGGGTGAGTGTGAAACCTTGTGTTAACATAATTATTACTGATGTGTGGGTGTGACCTTTGTGTTACATAATTATCACCTGATATGTGGAGTATGACCATTGTGTTAACATAATTATCACCTGATGAATGAGTGTGACCTTGTGTTAACATAATTATTCACAACCACCTGATGGTGTGGGTGTGACTTTTGTTTAACATAATTATCACCTGATGTGGATGTGACTTTGTGTTAACGTAATTAATCACCTGTATGTGTGAGTGTGACCTTCGTGTTTAACATAATATCACCCAGATGTGTGAGTGTGACCTTTGTGTCAACATAATTATCGCCTGATGTGTGAGTGTGGACCTTTGTTAACATAATTATTACCTGAATGTGTGGTGAGACCTTGTGTGTTAACATAAATATCACCTGATATGTGAGTATGACCTTTGTGTAACATAATTAATCACCTGATGAGTGGAGTGTGACTTTGTGTTAACATAATTACACTTATGTGTGGGTGTGACCTTTGTGTTAACATAATTATCACCTGATGTGTGAGTGTGACCTTTGTGTTAACGTAATTATCACCTGATGTGTGAGTGTGACCTTTGTGTTAACATAATTATCACGTGATGTGTGAGTGTGACCTTTGTGTCAACATAATTATGGCCTGATGTGTGGGTGTGACCTTTGTGTTAACATAATTATCACCTGATGTGTGATGTGACCTTTGTGTCAACATAATATGTGAGTGTGACCTTTGTGTCAACATAATTATCACCTGATGTGTGAGTGTGACCTTCGTGTTAACATAATGTGTGGGTGTAACCTTTGTGTTAACATAAATTATCACCTGATATGTGAGATGTGACGCGATTTGTGTTAACATATTATCACCTGATATGTTGAGGTTGACCTTTTTTTTTGTGTTAACATAATTATCACCTGATGAGTGAGTGTGACCTTTGTGTTAACATAATTATCACCTGATGTGTGAGTGTGACATTGGTGTTAACATAATTATCACCTGATGTGTGAGTGTGACCTTTGTGTTAACAAAATTTATCACCATGATGTGTGAGGTGTGACCTTTGTGTTAACTATCATATCACCTGAAGTGTGAGGTGTTGACCTTTGGTGTCAACATAATTATCGCCATTATGTGTGGTTGTGACCTTTGTTTAACATAATTCATGCACCCTTATGTGTGATTGTGACCTTTGTGCCAACATAATGAGGTGAGTTTGTGACCTTTGTGTCAACATAATTATCACCTGATGTGTGAGAGTACCTTTGTGTTGAACATAATGTGTGGGTGTAACCTTTGTGTTAACATAATTATCTCCTGATGGTGTGAGAGTGGCCTTTGTGTTAACATAATTATCACCTGATGTGTGAGTGTGACCTTTGTTGTTTAACATAATATCACCAATGTTGAGTGTGACCTTTGAGTTAACATAATTATGACCTGATGTGTGAGTGTGACCTTGTGTTAACATAAATTTATTCACCTGATGAGTGAGTGTGGACCTTTGTTTAACATAATTACCCACTAATATGTGTGAGTGTGACCTTTTGTTTACGATAATTAAGCACCTGATGTGTGAGTGTGACCTTTGTGTTAACATAAATTATCACCTATGTGTGAGTGTGACCTTTGTGTGAACATGATTATCACCTGATGGTGAGTGGTGGACCTTTGTGTCAACATAAATTGTTGCCTGATGTGTGAGTGTGACCTTTGGTAACATAATTATCAGCTGATGTGTGGGTGTGACCTTTGTGTTAACGATAATTATCCACCTGATGGTGTGAGTGTGACCTTTTTTGTTTTTTGTGTTAACATAATTATCACTGGTGTGTGAGTGTGACACTTTGTGTTAACATAATTATCACCTGATGTGTGAGTGTGACATGGTGTTAACATAATTTTCACCTGATGTATGAGTGTGCCCTTTGGTTACAATATATTATCACCTGATTAGTGAGTGTTATTGTGACCTTTGTGTAACAATAATTTTCCACCTGATGTGTGGGTGTTGACCTTTGTGTTACCATAATTTATCACCTGATTGTGGGTGTGACCTTTGTGTTAACATAATTATCACCGTGATGTGGTGATGTGATCTTGTGTTTAACATAATTATCACCAGATGTGTGAGTGTGACCTTTGTTGGAGTAACATAATTAGACTGATGTTGAGTGTAACCTTTGTGTTAACATAATTATCACTTGATGTTGAAGTGTGACTCTTTTGTGTTAACCTAAGTATCACGAGTGTATGTGTGACCTTTGTGTAACATAATTATCACACTGATGTGTGGAGTGTGACGCTTGTGGTTAACATAATTATCACCTGGATTGTGAAGTGTGACCTTATGTGGTCAACATAATTATCACCTGATGTGTGATTTCATCAAGATAATTTATGGACCATCATACCACTAGAAATTACTTAGTATAATTTTGAAAACAAACAATTAAGCAAGTACAATATAAACATCTCTAGCGATTTTTTTTACAATAAATCTTTAAGAATTAGTATTATAAAAACAGTCCAACTAAATCAATCATAACAATAGAACAATAATATGAAAAAGTATGTTAGATAAAATGTAAAAATTATCGAGTATTATCAATTTGGGATAATTCAAATTAGATTTTGTTTGGTTGCAAGAAATACAGGTGATTTGAACTTCTCATTTTTTCCTGTGTTACTTGATAGTACGACTTTTCTGCTTAACATCAAATATTTAACACAAGTGTTTTAAACTTAACATCAAACATTCAACACAAGTTGTTAAACTTAACATTCAACATTCAACACAAGTTGTTAAACAAACATCAACAGTTCATCACAAGTTGTTAAACTTAACATCAAACATTCAACACAAGTGTGTTAAACTTAGCATCAAACATTCAACACAAGTTGTTAAACTTAACATCAAACATTCAACACAAGTGTATTTAAACTTAACATCCAACATTCAACACAAGTGTGTTAAACTTAACATTCAAACATTGAACACAAGTGTGTTAACTAACATCATCATTCAACACAAGTTTTGAAACTTAACAGTAAACATACAACACAAGTGTGTTAACTATTAACATCAGAACATCAACACAAGTGTGTTGAAACTTAACATCAAACATTCAACACAAGTGCGTTAAACTTAACATCAAATCAGTCAACACAATGTGTTAAACTTAACATCAACATTCCACACAAGTTGTTATAAATTAACATTAAACATTCAACACAAGTGTGTTAAACTTAACGATCAAAACATTCAACACAAGTGTGGTTAAACTTAACATCAACATTAACACAAGTGTGTTAAACTAACATCAAACATTCCACACAAGTGTGTTAAACCATTAACATCAAACATTCACACAAGTTGTTCAACCTTAACTCAAACATCAACACAAGGTTGTTAAAACTTAACATTAAACATTCAACACAATGTGTGTTAAACTTAACATCAAACAGTTCATACAGAGTGTGTTAAACTTAATAACATCAAACATTCAACACAAGTGTGTTAAACTAACATCAAAACATTCAAACACAAGGTTGTTACAACTTAAACATTAACATTCAGCACAGTGTGTTAAACTTAACATCAAACATTTCGTCAACACAATGTGTTACACACTTAACATCAACACATTCAACACACAAAGTTGATTAATACTTAACATAAAACATTAAACACAAGGTGTTAAACTTAACATAAAACATTCAACAAAGTTTTTAAAATTAACTTTAAACTTTCAGCACAATTGGTTAAATTAAATAAACATTCATCCCACAAGTGTTTTAAACTTAGAGAAAAGGTTCACAATATTTTATTTGAAAAGTTTCCAACTTTTTAAATAAAATCATTTTCAGTAAAGTTTCAGAGATCGTCTTGAAACTGTCAAAAGAGTATTACTATTTTGATCAGAATTACCTTGGTTTAGGACTGAGTCCGAGTCAAAACTATTTTTAAAAATCTAAAATGTTTTTTTCGCCCTTTAATTTTATTAGAACGTCCTATTTAAAATGTACAAACTTTTAACTTTTTGACTAACTGATTTAGAGAAAACCCGTTTGCACCTGGGATTTAGCTGCATTTAGAATCCAGCGCCCAAATTTTTTGGTTTAAAAGCCGGGGTCGCACTTTGACCCTCGGTTATTACGTAGTTTAGAAAAACCGGTAGCTGCACTAGACTCCTGGGGGTCAGTATTGAGTTCAGAAAACCATTAAAAAGCATGAGGAAGAAGGAAAACCCGGAAACGGCCTACGACCCCTGCTTAGGAGGCCCTGTCCCCCTGAAAGTCCCAAAGACCACCCCATCAGGTCACTTCCCCTGAGGGAAAGGAGACGGTACCAACCTGTTTGCCAAAGCTGTAGGTCCCACCACACCCAACCACACCCACTCTGTAAAATTTTTTTTAACCTTTTAGCCTAATAAAAGTACTCGTGATTTGTTCACTCTTCCATCTCTATTACTAAACCGTGCTTTTCCCAAAACTTCCTGAATCTGAATTTTCAACTGTAAAACATTGTGGAGTTTTGTCTGGGTGGAAATTTTCACACGCTATTACATCCCCTTTTTTTTATTCCTGATTCCATTTAAACCCCGATCATAAACCCCCCTAATTTTAATGCTTTCAAAAGATGCGGATTCAGGGCCCCAGTCTAAAACCCATAGGGAAAATTCTGATCATGGACATCTTTGTCACCTCCTCTGTCGTTTTCCCGAAAAATTTTATCCATCCTGAATACGGTGACCAAAAATAGAGCATATTTAAATGGCCTAACCAAGGATTATAGAGTTGAAGAAAACCTGAGGGCTTTTTTATTTAACATCTAATATGAAGCCGAATTCTGTTAGCTTTATTGTGAACACTAATGCACTGTTTGTTTTGGGTTTTTACATTACTGCTAACCCAAAACTCCTAAATCCTTTTCGA
Source organism: Cherax quadricarinatus (assembly GCF_026875155.1). NCBI lineage: Eukaryota > Metazoa > Arthropoda > Malacostraca > Decapoda > Parastacidae > Cherax > Cherax quadricarinatus. The sequence continues at coordinate 36,238,075 of NC_069402.1, forward strand.
AATCAGTAACTTTAAGCCCCGTGTGACAGCGCATATATTACTAAACCCGGCGACCCAGCCCTCTTGTACAGAAAGCTCTTAGCTTGTCGCAGGTGTTCTGCGAATGTACTACTTCGATTACCTTGAGATTTGTTTCACTTTACCCTCAACCTCAGAGGCAGTTATATGAAAGAAAAAAAAATCTGGGGGCGCTTAGACTAACCCCTGCTATAACTCAACTGCCGAGAGAAGCACTCACAGCCCCAGTTACCCTGTTGGCAGGGGCTGTGTCACAAGCTTCAGTTAGCAGCCTACACGAAATGATGTCACTTTGATGCTAACTCGCTACTGCAGTCTGGGTGAATGATTTTAGATAGAAAGGGGGGGTTTGCCCCGTTTTCTCTGCCACGACTGGGTCCACGACTTTCTCCACGCTCCCGGCGTGACAGCCCCCGACAGTACCAGTCGAAAGTGTCTCCTGAGTCGTTGACAGAAGTCTGCCCCGTTGCCGAGTTTTGACGACGCCCCACTCGAGGGCACCCGCCCGTCGTCCAGGGTTTAGTGAAAAAACCCGTACTCCTAATGACTGCTTCACGTTCCAGAGGAGACCGTATCTGTTACTTTCCCCCCCC
>NC_069402.1:36239185-36244185 GCF_026875155.1 Cherax quadricarinatus
TGAATAATCCCCTGTATAGTAAATGTGGATATTTCTTGGGCTCGCTGGGTAAGCGGCACTTGGTAATAGCCCCTTAATAAATCCAGGCGGGTGACATAGGTGGCTCCTGATACTCTGTCTATTAGATTTAACCTTACGATAATCAGCGCACATTCTAGAAGTTCCATCAGGCTTGGGAACTAATATACAGGGCGAGGCCCACAGACTTTTACTCCATTCTATGAGTCCATGGGACAACAAAAATTCTACTTCTTTGTTTAATGTTTCTTGTTTGAGTGGACTTGCCCTATAAGGTGACTGTTTGCAAAGCTTTGCTCCTTGTACATCTATGTCGTGAATTCCCAATGTACAACACCTAGGGACGTCATCGAATAAAAACTCATAACGTAATATCAAGTCTTTGATATCTTTTGCTTTCTTCAAATCAAGGTCCATAAAAAAGGTATCAAGAGATTGCAATGTCTCTGAATTTTTTAAACGTACTTCTTCGCTTTAAAGAGATGCTGGGCAGACTTACATTTTCAGTTTCAGCTAAAGGAAGAACTGTCGAAACTGGTACGATACTTGGGTGGTAAGCCTTAAGTTGGTTTATGTGATAAGTACGTTTTGCTTTTCTCTTTCCTGGAGTTTGTAGTACATAATTTACCTCATTGAGCCGCTCAATCACTTCCAAAGGACCTTCGTATCTAGGTTGCAGAGCGTGTCCAGGTAAGAATTTCTGTGCCATCACACTGTCACCTGGTTTGAAGAAACGAGAGCGTGTGTGTTTGTCATAACAATGCTTCATCTTGGATTGGGCCTTAGCAAAGTTTTTTGAGGCTAATTCCCTTAGTTGTGACAAACTCATTAGAGTTGGAGTTGTTTTAAACGAGGGTTCTGATTTTCCGGTCCATGAATCTTTTAGTACGGCGAGGGGGCCGCGTACTTGGTGTCCGTAAATTAATTCAAATGGACTAAACCCAGTGCTTTCTTGTTCGCTTTCCCTTAAGGCGAATAAGTGGAATGGTATTCCTTCGTCCCAATCTCCGGAAAACTGCTCGCAGTACGCTCTCATCATTGATTTTAATGTTTGATGAAATCGTTCGAGGGCTCCTAGCGACTGAGGGTGATAAGCAACAGAAAATACGGACTTAATTCCGAGGCGAGATAAGGCATCACGAAACATCTTAGAGGTAAAATTTGAACCTTGATCGGATTGAATTATTCGGGGATTCCCCACGTGTGAGAAAATTTTTTGCAAAGCTCGAACAATGATGTGAGAATTAATTTTTCTCAAAGGGATAGCCTCTGGATATCGAGTAACGACATCCATAATTGTAAACAGATATTGATTCCCTTGTTTAGTCCTGGGTAACGGACCAACACAATCTATTATCAGGCGTGAGAAGGGCTCACCACTGACGGGAATCGGAATGAGGGGAACTGGTGGAGGTGTGTGCGAAGGTTTGCCGGTCACTTGGCAGACTTGACAACCTTTTAGATAGCTTTCCACAGTCTCCTTCATTCTGGGCCAATGAAAATGCTTGGCTATTTTGGCCCAGCGTTTTCTTTACTCCCAAATGTCCTCCCATGGGACTATGGTGGGCGAAACTAATATCCAATTCTCTAAAGGTGCTAGGTAGCACTACTAGATGTTTGCTGGTAGACAGATGATAGTCGGAAGACAAAAGAGACTTTTCCTTTCTCATTAATATACCATTAGCAAGATAGTAACAATTGTCCAGGTCTTGGGCGTCGTCTTCTGTAATAGCTATCTCTCGTAATTTCTCTAGGGATGGATCAAGGAACTGATCCCTCATTAAATCTTCTTTCGATAGCATTTTAATATCAGAATCTTGAAAAGGGCCGATCATAGAATATTTCAGATTTGAAGATCCGGGTTGTAAGGATCGACTGAACAATAAATCGAGACCTAAATCTTCGCCTTCACTTAGGACTTCAGTTGATAAAGGATTTTGAGGCGCTCTAGACATTGCTCTAGTTATAACATTGAGAGGAAATAAGGTAGGAGCCTCTTTTCGAGCTTCTATGGCATAGTTAATGTCAGTAGAATTATCAATAACTAGAGGCTCTCGGCTTATACCCGGATAGTCTAGATCATTGCCTATGAGTTAGTCCCAACGTCCGTGAATAGGAAAATTTTCACTGATATACCATAACCGACACAAAGCCAGTATAGGCTGGTGTTTGATGTAAATCCCTGTAAGAGGCACTTCTAATAATGGCGCCTCCATAGGCTTCTAATAAGACATCTAGCTTTGTGCGAGTCATATCACTTACGGGAAGTATGTCCTGCTTCAACAATGTTAAATAACTTCCAGTATCACGGAAGGAATTAATTTCAACTAATTGAGTCTCGTCTATTCCAACTTTCACTTTAGCAAAGTAGGGACGCATAGCCCTACGAACGATTTCATCAAACATTAAAATCAATGTTGAGAGCGTACTGCGAGCAGTTTTCCGGAGATTGGGACGAAGGAATACCATTCCTCTTGTTCGCCTTAAGGTAAAGCGAACAAGAAAGCACTGGGTTTAGTCCAATTGAATAATTTACGGACACCAAGTACGCGGCCCCCCCTCGCCCGTACTAAAAGATTCATAGGACCGAAAATCAGAACCTTCCGTTTAAAATAAAACAACTCACTCTAAGTAGTTTGTCACAACTAAGGGAATTAGCCTCAAAAACTTTGCTAAGGCCCAATCCAAGATGAAGCATTGTTATGAACCAAACACACACGCTCTCGTTTCCTTTTCTTCAAACCAGGTGGACAGTGTGATGGCAACAGAAATTTCTTAACGCTGACACGCTCTGCAACCTCGATACGAAGGTCCTTTGGAATTTATTGAGCGGCTACAATGAGGTAAATATGTACTACAAAACTCCCGGAAAGAGAAAAGCAAAACGTACTGATCACATAAACCAACTTAAGGCTTACCACCCAGTATCGAAACCAGTTTCGCAGTACCTCTTCCTTTAGCTGAAACTGAAAATTAAAGTCAGTGCCCATCATCTCTAAAGCGATTGAATACGTTTAAAAAATTCAGAGACATTGCCAACTCTTGATACCCTTTCTTATTGACCTTGATTTGAATAAAAGCAAAAGATAACAAAGACTTGAAATTACGTATGAGGTATTATCGATGACGTCCTAAGGTGTATGTAACATTGGGAATTCAAGACATAGAGTACAAGGATCAAAGCTTTGCAAACAGTCACCTTATAGGCAAGTCCACTCAAACAAGAAACAATAAACAAAGAAGTAGAATTATTTGTTGTCCCATGGACCTCATAGAACCGAGTAAAATTCTGTGGGCCTCGCCCTGTATATTAGTTCCCAGCCTGATGGAACTTTAGAATGTGCGCTGATTATCGTAGGTAATCTCTCACGGTACCAGAATGGTTACCCACTACCCGCGTATTGATGATCTAACAGACAGAGAATCAGAGCCGCCCTCTGTCACCTCCGCCTGATTAATTAAGGGCTATTACCCAAGTGCCGCTTAACCAGCGAGCCAAAAATATCCACAATTATCAATACAAGGCGGATTAATTCAATTATCGTGTAGCCCACGGGTTGTGTAACGCGGCCTCTTACCTTTCCAGCGCCAGATTGAAAAACCTCTGACCAATATTTAGAAGGAGTGATGCATATCTAGATGATCTTGTTATATATAGCAATGAGGGGAGCAACATTTAATTCGCCTGGAAACCTTATTTCAAGAATGTAGAAAGTACAACTTCACCATAAATATTTAGCCAAGTGTCAGTATGTTCAAGCCAAGATAAATACCTCGGTTTTTTGTCTAGGTCAGGGGGGGTACGGTCCACTGTTGAAGTAAGTTAGGCCATTGCCGAGTTTCCTATCCCTTGCAAAAAGAAAGTCTATACAGAGGTTCCTTGGAATGACTGTTATTATATCGAAGTTGTCTGTCTAATGTTTCTTCAGGTTGCCATCTTCCTCTTACTGAGTTAACCAGTCGTAAGATGAAGAGTTTAGCTGGACAAAGTATTGTTGAGATAGCTTGTAATCGGTTGAAGCGGTTGACTTTTCTTCGTTCCACTCCCCTATTGAAAAAGTCCTGACTTTAATCCAGCCCCCTTCTATTTACACATCGATGCCAGCGGTTATGCTGTGGTGGCGGTGTTACTTCAGAAATTCCTCTCTACTGATATTTTGCATCCTATATCTTATTTTTCTTCAAAGTTGAAACATCACCAAAAGAATTACGCCACTGTAGAGAAAGAAGCTCTTGCCCTAGTAATAACTTTGGAACATTTTGACCGTTTATCTGGGAACCTCCCCCCATAAAATTATGGTATTTTCTGATCACAACCCTTTAATTTATATTAATTCTATGAAATCAAAGAATACCCGGATCCTCAGGTTTGCTCTGAGAATCCAACCTTATCTGATTAGTATTCAACACTTAAGTGGATCCCTTAATATAATTGCTGATGCCCTCTCTCGCCCCTGAAAAAAAAAAAAATGTATACCTTCAAATGTAAAGTTAAGAAATAAGTACTCTTAGAGTCTAATTTTTTATATATATTATATATTTTTGTTAATGATTTCTTTTACATTGACAGTATGACTATGAAAGCCGTTTCGTTGATGGGACGAAGTATTAAGTCCACATGGATGACCCTGACAGTCATGTCCGAGACTCCTATTCTCGAATTGTGATGGAAGCCACTCCAGATAGTTCTTCCGGCCATTGTTCCAAAAGCTCATGCTCGGGCCCAAATAACCATGCTGATCGAGTTCTTTCTTCTCCATTCTTCCGTCGTACTACATGCCTTATTTACCAAGAGGACGCTTACTATAAAGGAGATATTACCAAGGACGCTTGCAAACTCCCTACTGCGACCTATTGTCGTACGGGGGGGGGTATTATATCTTCGAATCTAGACTGGTAGCTTACTTGAGAAACTAAACTTTCAGAGTCAGAATCTCCTGCTACATGATGGTTAGAGGCCCCTGGAAACAATTTGTTTCTAA
>NC_069402.1:36249185-36259185 GCF_026875155.1 Cherax quadricarinatus
GACCCTGTGGAGGCTGTGACAAGATCTACGTAGGTGAAACAGCAAGAAACCTCGACACCCGCCTCAATGAACACATATACGCATGTAGGAACGACAACTTAAACAACGCCTGTGTACAACACCGAAATTCCACCAATCATCTTATGAAATAGATTGACCTCATCGCTTTATTGCCGTGAGGTTGTGCTGCGCACACGCTCCTGGTTGAGAGGCCTTCCTGCGCAGATTGATTTTCACAAGATGGCGCAGACTGTCAGAAGGCGCGTCAACACTGTGTGCTTTGATTTAGTGCGGGGTGTAATTACGCCTCAGTCCGCACAGGTGCTTCTACCTTTGATTATTCGCGACACATACGGTATTGCTGATCAAGATTTGTATGGAGTATCGCTCAACGGGGCTTACCGAATATTCGTTAAGCTACGATCGACGGCAGTGTATGAGCGCCTGGTGAGCAGTATCAAGATGGCTGTGTGGACGTAAACTCGGCAATACGAGTTCTTTTAATTGACGTGTCGCGACACTACACTTGGGTGAAGGTACGCAACGTGCCTTTCGAAGCTGACGAGGCGGATATACGGAACGTTTTTGAACGTTATGGTACTGGGGCATTCTGCAATGGAGGTACCTGGGGGGATGGGGCTACGCCGGCTGGCCCGGGAGGGTACGTTAAAACCTAAAGATGACGTTGAGGCATCCCATCCCGTCGTTTGCCCATCCTGGACGACTTTAGGACGCAAGTGATGGTGTATTACGCAGGGCAGCGCAAGACCTGCAGGCTATGTGGTGCTTATGACCATATGGCAGCACAGTGTGAGAGGCAGCAGCAACAAACAGGTTGCAGACAGAAGGACGGAGCGAGGGCCTGACCCGAAGGCGGGGCCTGCCAGCGGGACGCCTGTAAAGGCCATAGTTCGTCTTGGAGTGAGGGGGTGGAGAGAGAGTTCCCGACGGTGGGGTCGAGCCCATCGATGCCTGTAGAATCTACAGTCTCCGTTTTGGTGGAAGGGGAGACCAAGTTGAGGGGAGGAGAACGAGCAGAGGATGTGGCTCTGGAGCAGTTGACGGAAAAGTTTTTGGAGACGAAGAGAGCTGGAGATGAGTACAATCGGTGGGGGACCTGAGGAGAGTGAGGACGAAGGAGAGACAGCCAGCTGACGCAGGTGCCTCTTCTACGGGAATGGTGACCGTGGTCGGGGTGGCGGCGGAGGTGCATTGTGAGGCATCCCCGACCAGACCATGGATGCAGAGAGTGTTCGGCGGAAGAGGGCGGCAACGCACTTTGTTTCCGATGATGTCTTGACCCCGGCGCAAAGACCGGGGAAGAAACCGTGGCTGATGGGGTGAGGGGAGGCGCCACAGGTGTGTCCGTCAGGTGTTCGACCGGGAGGGAAAGACTCACTGTGGTGAGCATGGTGGGAAAAATAGGAAGGCTGGTGACGTGTCTATGAAAGGAGTTACAGGGCAGCGTGAAAAAACCCCTTAAGAAGGTTTTTCAGGTGTATGACTGTGAATGTAAAGGGGTTGTGTATGAATGTGAAGCGTTTGTGGCTCCAGGGGTTTCTGAGGCGTCATGCCATAGATAATTGTATTCATGCAGGAGCATAATTTTTAAGGGGGGTCGGGATTTGAATGTGGACGGATATCGTGTGTTTGTGCATATTCGGACCGTTTGAAAGGTGGGGTTGGAATTCTAAATTCGGGAGACAAGCCCGTTTGTTTTAATTAGATGTGAGGGAGGGAGGAGGGTGGGTCTCCGGTAGATGGATGGTGGAGAGGTGGGGCGACTGGCAGTGGTTTGTGTGATGCCCCGGGCAGAGCGTGATGTACGGGTGAAGAATGAATTTGTGCGTGATGTTTTGGTTTATTATTTGAGATCTCTTCCCTCGGTAACAATCATGGGCGGTGATTGGAATTGTATAGTACGTAAAAAAGGATGTGGAGGCCACGGGGGGCAGGGTGTTTTTTGGTTAGCCTAAGGGATCTTTTGCTGGGCGGGGGGTTTTAGGGATGTTATTGGAGGGGGGGACCTAATGGTTGAGCATACGTTCATAGACAGGGATACGCGGCCAGGCTCGATGGGTTTATATGTGACGAGAGTGTGCGAGTGATGTGTGTGCGTACGTGGAAGCTTTTTTACACGGATCATAGAGCTGTTTATAACGGACTTGACTTGGGCCAGCTTCCCTAAGAGGTATCCAGGGTTTTGGAAGTTAAATGTGAGACTTCTTGGGGTGGAGGAGGCGGGGTTAGATTTAGGACAATGTGGGAGAATTTGTGGGAGGGGGTAGGATGGGGGTGACTTGCTGGGGTGGTGGGATGGGGTAGCTAAGGAGAGGATCCGGCGTTTTATGTGCGATGGGGAAAGTACCAGGGTTGGAGACGTACGGGTTTGCAGCAGTATTTCGAGGGTAGGTTGCAAAGTTGTTATGAGAGGGGCGTGCAGGCAGGGCAGTATCCCATGGAGGAAATCGAGTTGTTAAAAGGAAGGATTCGTGATTTGCAGAATGATAGATTTGATGCGGTGAGAGTGCAGGGTGGAATTGAAGAGGCGGTGTGGGGTGACCGACCATCGGCCTGTGTGTTAAGGGACAGAGGCAGCGACGTATGCTAGGGAAAAATTGATAGGGGTGGGTACATGAGGACTTAGGTGGATATAGGGCGGGACATGAGTTAAGAACAAGGGAGGCAATGAGTGATTACGTTGATGGGTGGTTTGGAAAAATTTACTGAGTGTAGGAGTGGATGGGGAGGCTTTCGGGAGGTTGGGGAAAAATGTATTTTGTGTGCTAAGTAGCAGTGACGCATGGCGTTGGGGGGATATTAAAGGGGAGGTGTGGAGGGCTTTGGGGGGAATGGCAGGGGGTAAGGCTCCAGGTCTGGATGGCTTGCCCTGCGAGTTTTTTTGTGAGCCATTGGAATGTGTTGAAGTCCTTCTTAGTAGAACTAATGAATACGATGAAAAGGGAGGGGAGGATGGGCAGGTTGCAAGGAACTGCGGTTGTGGTTTTAGTGCCAAAAGGTAAGAAACAGGACCCGGTGCGGGACTTTAGGATAATATCATTGCTGTGGGGCGATTATAAGATTTTTGCAAAATTTAGGAAATAGGATGAAGTGTGTGGTGGATAGAGTGGTTGCGAGAGGACAATATGGTGTGTCCTGGGAGGACGATGTATGACGGGCATAGTATTATAAAGAATTTTTTGGGGAAAGGGGCGGGAGGGGAGCAGGGGGGGGTGTCTTAGCGTTAATTGGCAGGCGGCGTATGATAGTGTAGAACGTGAGGTGTTTGGTATATATTAAGGAGGCAGGGTTTTGGGAGGAGGTGGTACGTTGGGCAAAAGACATTGATACAGGTGTGGGAGTGTGTGTACAAGTAAATGGGAAATTTGGGAAGTGGGGATCCATGGTCGGGGTATTAGGCAGGTTTTTCCCCGTCTCAATTGTTGTTTGCCTGTTTAAACAGACCCTTTCTATAGAAAGGTGGAAGCGTGTATGGAGGTGGATTGGGAGTAGGAAGTGGAGTGCAGGGAATAATAGGGTATGTGGATGACACGACAATACTCGTGCGAACGCAGAGGAGTTTACGTGCGGTTGGAGATGTTATTGATAATTTCGCGGGGTTACCGGGTTAAGAGTTAATGTGGGAAAAATCAAAATTACTGGTCTTAGGAGATTGGGTGGGAAGAGAGAGTTGGGGAAGGAATGTCGTTTGGAAATGGTGGACAAGGAAAAAAAGTGTGTGGAATAGTGTATATGCGTAGTGCGAGAGAGGCAGGATGGTTAATTCTGGATTGTTGTGGATCGAGTGGTGGGGCGATTGGGTGGGTTGAGACCAAATCATTTGACCCGTACATCACGTGCGATTTTGTGAATGTGTTGTTATACATAAAGTCTGGCACGTGGCTGCGGTATATCCGTTAGCAGGTCCGGATGTTACGAGGCTGTTAAAGAGGGTTTTCCATTTTCTTTGGGGTTCCGGGTGTGAATGGTTTTAGTAGGATGTGGTTACTTACCGGCAACAAGAGGATTGGGGTTGATTGATTTACGGTTAAGAGTCAAGTGCATTTATTTGAAGTGGGGGTTACGCCGTGTGCGGGGTCATGCGGGAGGGCGTGAATGGCTTGCATGAAGAGGTGCGAATGTGGTGGGGAGGGTCGGAGATGAAAGTGTTTTGAAGACGTGTTGCGGGGGTTGCTGCATGTAAAGGGACCCTAAAAAAGTTCGAGTGGGTGTTTTGGAGGTGTGTTGAAGGGCGAAGGTAGTCGTGAAGGCTGAGAGTATCTACCCTATGTATGCGTGGAAGGATATATGGGAAAGATTACGGTTGATGCGCGTGCGTCCAAAATGTGCGAGAGGTATTTTTCCGTTTTCTCCATGGTATACTGCCGTCGGGTGCTGCACTTAAGGAAAGAGGGTTGATGGGGGAGGGCGCGTGTCGGGTGTGCGGGATGAGGAGACTGCGTTTCATGTAGTGTATTTTTGTGATAATTTGGGATATCAGGGAATGGATGGGTAAGGTTCTGAGGACAGTGGGGGGAGGGGGATATTAGTATTGAGGGCGTTAAGTTTGGACGTGGGAGGCGTCGAGGCGCCTGTGCAACGTGCAATCACGTAATTTTAATTGGCGGATTTTGTTTTTGTATCCTGGCAATGAGAAGGAATGGGGATTGGGAGGTGCGCAAAAGGGTGTTGGCGGGGGCCATTTATAGAACGTTGTGTTATAATCGGGAAATATATGGAAGTCGCTGGGACCAGGCTTTTTCAGCAGGGTACCGTAGTATGTGTGTGAGAGCATTGTTAACGTTGTGAAAGGGGGGGGGGAGTGAATTTCAGGGGATGGAACGGGCTTGTCTCCGGTTGGGTATGCACAACGGCTGGGTTTTCTGTGTGTACTGTGTAATGCGTGGTTGAGGAAAATGTGGTTGGTGTGAGTGGATGTGGTGGTGAAGTTATATTTTGGTTATAGATGTCTTAAGTCAGAGTCTACTGCCTTCTTTTTTTGTTGAAGTACTTGATGTACCTTTCGGCTAGGCCTGGCAAACGGGGTTTTGTGTGTTTGTACCGAGCATTTTATTGCTATGTTATATAATGTGTATAGCCTGTAGATGAGTGCGGAATGATTATGGCTTTTTCTAGTTTTTTTGGCTGACTCGTAAGACTTGTGGTAAGGCGAGTATGTACTTTTGTTTTATCATGAGATTTTTGATGTAGGTTCTTTCGGTTATCGATTATTTGTGTTGGTTGTAACCGAATATTTTATATATTTATCATACTATTCTTCTTATTGTATTGTATTGGCATTGCAAAGTCCCAGTAATTAGTAAATAGGTATAAACCCAAAAGGGGTTATGGTTTATTTATATTATTGAACCTGCTACAGGGTCACCTACATGTTATGTTCTTGTTGTTGTTCTTGTGTACATAGGGTTAAGATTGCCCATTTTCTTAATGTTATGTTTTGTCACAAGCGATATTTTCTAGTATAAAATTTTGTAACCTCTTGTGTTTGTTAATATTGTGTTTATTTGCTATTGTACGTTCTGAGAGATTGTTTTCAAAATGTGTTTATATACAATGTGTATCAACCCTAGTTTAAGGGTTTTTATGTTAAGCTATGTATTGTATTTTAAATAAAATAAAAAAAAAAAAAAAAAAAAAAAAAATCATCTTATGAAATTCAGAGACGCCCAATTAGTGATAAAAGAAACTAATTTCCGCACACGCAAGTGCCTTGAATCAGCACTGATCGCTGTTTCGAATACAATAAACAAAAAAACGGCAGCTTCACCATCTCCGAAGTCTTAGCAAGAATCCTCCTGAAAACAGTAAACCCTGCCATCACATAGTCTCTCCTGTTATACTACACAAAGCACAGAGAGTGAACACTGAAACTACCTGCCTCATTCCAGTTTATATTTTTCCAACCTATTTTTATGTTTCCCAAGTAATAGCTTTTATATCCTTTTACTCATGTACGAATTAATTGCTCTACCATATTGTATTACTTTTGTCACTACCACTACTACTACTACTACTACTACTACTACTACTACTACTACTACTACTACTACCACTAGTGAACATCGAAATGGTACCTCACTAGTATTCACCTCACTCTGAGCCTTTATATACCCTCTGTGTCCATGTATTGTTTGTAATGGCTTGATAAAGCTCCTGGAGAGCGAAACGTTGCCACAATAAATGTCACATTAGTTGCACTTGTGTCCTTTTACTTTACATATTGTCGGTAATTCTACCAACTTTATTACAACTTACAATGAGTGACTAACACAGCTCTTAAACAGAACTAAATGATGTTTAACTTTAAATGGTAATAACCTTTGGCTGGCGTAAGAAATCAGTCGACCAACAGAAAATGAAGAATTAGACACAATTGCAATATTTGGATATCTTTGTCTGCAGACATTTTGTCATCCAGTGGCTTTATCATTACAAGGACATAACGGGAAGAATGTAGAACTATATACCAAAGATGAGGGACTGATGACCAATAAGGACGTAGTTCATGGATTCCCTAAACATGAACGAGGAAATATGTAGTGAACATATACCACTGTCCGGTGTGGACATACAGTAGTATCATACTCTAGACGGTAGTGTGACGTGCGTCTCATGGCTGTGTCAGCGAGAGTGATGCCAATCTTCAAGAGTAAGCCAGCGTGATGAATTACGGTGTGAAGCAACAAATCCTTTTAAAATGCGTCGTGATGTCATCATACATCCACAGGTTGTTGCAGTTGAGTTAACAGCTCGTAAATAGTTACATGGGGGGAGGGGGAGTTTTAACTCCTTGATGTTAGGTAAAAAGACACAAGTCCTACTAATGCGACATTTTATTGTGGCAACATTTCGCTCTCCAGGAGCTCTGTCAAACCGTTATGGCTTGATAAAGCTCTTGGAGAGCGAAACGTTGCCACAATAAAATGTCACATTAGTTACACTTGTGTCCTTCTGCCCAACATATTACCGGTAATTCTATTAACATTATTATAACTCTTAGCTGCTCCGCACGTCCTGAGTCCACACTCAGCTACAACACTTTTTGACCCTAACTGGTGGGTCCTAAGACCTTCGAGGTCATGAGCAAGTGACAAACCATGGAAAACAATATACAAGGATCTAAAATATGCAATAAATTTGCATAGTTATTTTTATTTTATTCATGAGGAAGCATTATGTCAGCTGAGGGTCATACATCACCTGGGTGATGGGAGGTAATCAGGTTCGATTCAGAGAAGGGAAGGGGAGCTCTAATTCCTCAGCTCAAGAACCCTTAACCAGCATCACAGCATTTCTCCTACTTGAAGGGGAAAAATTGTTCTAGGGCCTAAAATTAATCGATATACAAGGAACAAATCAGTTGTGTAGAGTTATAATTACATAATTTTAAACACATGAGCACCTTGTTACACAAGATAACCTGAGACACTTAAGTTACTCAAAGTAACTTGAAAATCTTAAGTTATTTGCTCAAGATAACTAGATCATTTAAAGTTAAACAATGCAGGAGTTCCACAGAGCCCTGTTCTACGCATAACGAGTGTTCACTTGACACCTGAGCTTACTGTCAGCTAACAGCTGAGTGCTCGTGCAAGGTGAAAAATACAGAACAAGTTCTCGATATGTTGTTACAGAACAGGAGCTTGATGAATTGCAGGTCGTGAGAAGGTTGACTGCGCGGTCATTTGGGCAGCCTCTGGCTGCCCGTGTCAGCGGAAAATATTAACTCGCTCGTAAATTCCCATCGCGATCACTTTTTCTCATATAAACAAACTATCTGGATCATTTAGCTGCTAAATACCCCTCGGTCTAGTTCCTGCAGGTCCCGAGACAATAGCTAGCCTCCCCTTCCCACCCCTCCCCTCTCTTTCTAGCTGATGTATATGTGTCTCTTTGATCTCTTTCAAGTATTTGATAATTTATTACAGAAAAAAACAGATAAATCTTTAGGGAACACGTGGGCATATATATATATATATATATATATATATATATATATAAATATATATATATATATATATATATTATATATATTGCGTGCCGAATAGGCAGAACTTGCGATCTTGGCTTAAATAGCAACGCTCATCTAGCCATATAAGACAAGTGAAAATTTGTGTATGCAATAATTTCGCCAAAATCATTCTGAACCTAACGAAAAAAATATATTTCACTGTGTTTGTTTAGTATTAAATTATTGTAAACAAATCTAAAATATATTTTGTTGGGTTAGGCTAAAATAAATTGATCTTGTTATAATAAGGTTAGGTAAGTTTTCTAAGTTCATTTTGGTGCAAAATTATAAATTTTTACATCAACATTAATGAAAAAAATATATCTTTAAACGTATAAGAAAAAATTTTAGAAAGGACTAAATTTTAAATGAGTTCTTGCTAATTGACCAGTTTTACATATTCGGCACGACATATAGGTAGTAGGTTGGTAGACAGCAACCACCCAGGGAAGTACTACCGTCCTGCCAGATGACTGTGAAACAGAAACCTGTAACTGTTTTGCATGATGGTAGGATTGCTGGTTTCTTTTTCTGTCTCATAAACACGCTAGATAACAGGGATATCTTGCTACTCCAACTTACACTTTGGTCACACTTCACAGACATGCACATGCATATATGTATATACATACATCTAGGTTTTTCTCCTTTTTCTACATAGCTCTTGTTCCTCTTTATTTCTTCTATTGTCCATGGGGAAGTGGAAAAGAATCTTTCCTCCGTAAGCCATGCGTGTCGTATGAGGCGACTAAAATGCCGGGAGCAATGGGTTAGTAACCCCTTCTCCTGTAGACATTTACTAAAAAAGAGAAGAAGAAAAACTTTATAAAACTGGGATGCTTAAATGTGCGTGGATGTAGTGCAGATGACAAGAAACAGATGATTGCTGATGTTATGAATGAAAAGAAGTTGGATGTCCTGGCCCTAAGCGAAACAAAGCTGAAGGGGGTAGGGGAGTTTCGGTGGGGGGAAATACATGGGATTAAATCTGGAGTATCTGAGAGAGGTAGAGCAAAGGAAGGGGTAGCAGTAATGTTGAATGATCAGTTATGGAAGGAGAAAAGAGAATATGAATGTGTAAATGCAAGAATTATGTGGATTAAAGTAAAGGTTGGATGCGAGAAGTGGGTCATAATAAGCGTGTATGCACCTGGAGAAGAAGGAATGCAGAGGAGAGAGAGAGATTTTGGGAGATGTTAAGTGAATGTATAGGAGCCTTTGAACCAAGTGAGAGAGTAATTGTGGTAGGGGGCCTGAATGCTAAAGTAGGAGAAACTTTTAGAGAGGGTGTGGTAGGTAAGTTTGGGGTGCCAGTGTAAATGATAATGGGAGCCCTTTGATTGAACTTTGTATAGAAAGGGGTTTAGTTATAGGTAATCCATATTTTAAGAAAAAGAGAATAAATAAGTATACAAGATATGATGTAGGGCGAAATGACAGTAGTTTGTTGGATTATGTATTGGTAGATAAAAGACTGTTGAGTAGACTTCAGGATGCACATGTTTATAGAGGGGCCACAGATATATCAGATCACTTTCTAGTTGCAGCTACACTGAGAGTAAAAGGTAGATGGGATACAAGGAGAATAGAAGCATCAGGGAAGAGAGAGGTGAAGGTTTATAAACTAAAAGAGGATAGATGGGCTAATGAGAGCATAGGCAATGGGGTCGAAGAGGTATGGGGTAGGTTTAAAAATGTAGTGTTAGAGTGTTCAGCAGAAGTTTGTGGTTACAGGAAAGTGGGTGCAGGAGGGAAGAGGAGCGATTGGTGGAATGATGATGTAAAGAAGTTAGCATATGAGAAGTTTTTACAAAGTAGAAGTGATGCAAGGAGGGAAGAGTATATGGAGAAAAAGAGAGAGGTTAAGAGAGTGGTGAAGCAATGTAAAAAGAGAGCAAATGAGAGAATGGGTGAGATGTTATCAACAAATTTTGTTGAAAATAAGAAAAAGTTTTGGAGTGAGATTAA
>NC_069402.1:36264185-36299185 GCF_026875155.1 Cherax quadricarinatus
ATAGATGAGACAGGAGAAAGAGACTACATAGCAGGTACACTTCAGTCTGGGGAACACAAAGTGGTCATTGCAGTGATGTATAATCCACCACAGAACTGCAGGAGGCCAAGAAAGGAATATGAAGAGAGCAACAGAGGTGGCTGAGGTGGCAAGAAGAGCTCATTCCAGCAGAGCAAAGTTGCTGGTTATGGGGGATTTCAAACACAGGGAGATCGACTGGGAAAACCTGGAGCCACATGGGGGTCCCGAAACATGGAGAGCCAGGATGTTGGACGTGGTGCTGGAAAACCTCATGCACCAACATGTTAAGGACACTACCAGAGTGAGAGGGGAGGATGAACCAGCAAGATTGGACCTTGTGTTCACCCTGGGCAGCTCAGACATTGAGGACATCAAGTATGAGAGTCCCCTAGGAGCTAGCGACCACGTGGTTCTGTGCTTTGAATACATAGTAGAGCTGCAAGTGGAGAGAATAACAGGAGTTGAATGGAAAAGCCTGACTATAAAAGAGGGGGACTACAAAGGGTTGAAGAACTTCCTGCGGGAGGTCCAGTGGGACAGAGAACTGGCAGGAAAGCCAGTAAATGAAATGATGGAATACGTAACAACAAAATGCAAGGAGGCAGTGGAAAAGTTTATTCCCAAGGGCAACAGTAACAACGGGAAAACCAGAACGAGCCCCTGGTTTACCCGACGGTGTAAGGAGGCAAAAACAAAGTGCAATAGAGAATGGAAAAAGTACAGAAGGCAGAGAACACACGAAAACAGGGAGATCAGTCGCAGAGCCAGGAATGAGTATGCACAGGTAAGGAGGGAGGCCCAGCGACAGTATGAAAATGACATAGCATCGAGAATCAAGACTGACCTGAAACTGTTGTATAGCCACATCAGGAGGAAGACAACAGTCAAAGACCAGGTGATCAGATTAAGGACAGAAGGTGGAGAACTCACAAGAAATGATCAGGAGGTATGTGAGGAGCTGAACAGGAGATTTAAGGAAGTTTTTACAGTAGAGACAGAAAGGGCTGTGGGAAGACAGCACAGAAGGGAACATCAAGAGGGAATATACCAACAAGTGTTGGATGACATACGAACAACTGAGGAGGAGGTGAAGAAGCTCTTAAGTGACCTTGACACTCAAAGGCGATGGGACCGGACATCTCCCCATGGTCCTTAGAGAAGGAGCAGAGATGCTGTGCGTGCCTCTAACCCACAATCTACAACACATCCCTTGAAAACTGGGCAACTACCTGAGAAATGGAAGACAGCTAATGTAGTCCCCATATTTAAGAAAGGAAACAGAAACGAGGCACTAAACTACAGACCTGTGTCTCTGACATGTATTGTGTGCAAAGTCATGGAGAAGATTATCAGGAGGAGAGTGGTCGAACACCTGGAAAGGAACGAGATTATAAATGAAAACCAGCATGGGTTCATGGAAGGCAAATCCTGTATCACAAACCTCCTGGAGTTTTATGACAAGGTAACAGAAGTAAGACACGAGAGAGAGGGGTGGGTAGATTGCGTTTTCCTAGACTGCAGGAAGGCGTTTGACACAGTTCCCCACAAGAGATTAGTGCAGAAGCTGGAGGATCAGGCGCCATGTAAAAGGGAGGGCACTGCAATGGATAAGGGAATACCTGACAGGGAGGCAGCAACGAGTCATGGTACGTGAAGAGGTATCACAGTGGGCGCCTGTTAGGAGCGGGGTCCCACAGGGGTCAGTTCTAGGACCAGTGCTATTTTTGATATATGTGAACGACATGATGGAAGGAATAGACTCTGAAGTGTCCCTGTTCGCATATGACGTGAAGTTGATGAGAAGAATTAAATCGGACGAGGATGGGCAGGACTGAAAAGAGACCTGGACAGGCTGGACATGTGGTCCAGTAACGGGCTTCTTAAATTTTCAATCCAGCCAAATGCAAAGTCATGAAGATTGGGGAGGGGCAAAGAAGACGCAGACAGAGTAGAGGCTAGGTGGACAAAGACTACAGACCTCACTCAGGGAGAAAGCCTTGGGGTGACCATAACACCGAGCACATCACCGGAGGCACACATCAACCAAATAACTGCGGGAGCATACGGGGCCTGGCAAACCTGAGAATAGCGTTCCGATACCTTAATAAGGAATCGTTCAAGGGCACTGTACACTGTGTATGTTAGGCCCATACTTGAGTATGCGCACCAGTCTGGAACCCACACCTGGTCAAGCACGTCAAGAAGTTAGAGAAAGTACAAAGGTTTGCAACAAGGCTAGTCCCAGAGCTCAAGGGGAAAGTCGTACTAGGAAAGGTTAAGGGAAATCGGACTGACGACACTGGAGGACAGAAGGGTCAGGGGAGACATGATAAAGACATACAAGATACTGCGGGGAATAGACAAGGTGGACAGAGATAGGATGTTCCCGAGAGGGGACACAGGGACAAGGGTCACAACTGGAAGCTGAAAAATCAGACGAGTCACAGGGACGTTAGGAAGTATTTCTTCAGTCCTAGAGTTGTCGCAAGTGGAATAGCCTAGCAAGTGAAGTAGTGGAGGCAGGAAACCATACATAGTTTTAAGAAGAGGTATGACAAAGCTCAGGAAGCAGAGAGAGAGAGGACCCAGTACGATCAGTGAAGAGGCGGGGCCAGGAGCTGAGTCTCGACCCCTGCAACCACAATTAGGTGAGTACAATTAGGTGAGTACACCCACACCCACACACACTTCACACACACACACACACACACACACACACACACACACACACAAACACACCCACATACACACATACACACATACACACATACACACAAAAACACACACACACATACACTTGTCAGGAAGACAGCAGCGAGTCATGGTACGTGGCGAGGTGTCAGAGTGGGCACCTGTGACCAGCGGGGTCCCGCAGGGGTCAGTCCTAGGACCAGTGCTGTTTCTGGTATTTGTGAACGACATGACGGAAGGAATAGACTCTGAGGTGTCCCTGTTTGCAGATGACGTGAAGTTGATGAGAAGAATTCACTCGATCGAAGACCAGGCAGAACTACAAAGGGATCTGGACAGGCTGCAGACCTGGTCCAGCAATTGGCTCCTGGAGTTCAATCCCACCAAGTGAAAAGTCATGAAGATTGGGGAAGGGCAAAGAAGGCCGCAGACGGAGTACAGTCTAGGGGGCCAGAGACTACAAACTCACTCAAGGAAAAAGATCTTGGGGTGAGTGTAACACCAGGCACATCTCCTGAAGCGCACATCAACCAAATAACTGCTGCAGCATATGGGCGCCAGCAAACCTCAGACAGCATTCCGACATCTTAATAAGGAATCATTCAGGACCCTGTACACCGTGTCCCGTTAGGCCCATTTTGGGGAGTATCCCGGCACCAGTTTGGAACCCCACACCTAGCCAAGCACGTGAAGAAACTAGAGAAAAGTGCAAAGGTTTGCAACAAAACTAGTCCCAGAGCTAAGAGGTATGCCCTACGAGGAGGGGTTTTAAGGGAAATCAACCTGACGACACTGGAGGACAGGAGAGTTTGGGGGGACATGATAACGACTACAAAATACTGAGAGGAATTGACAAGGTGGAAAAAGACAGGATGTTCCAGAGATTGGACACAGTAAACAAGGGGACACAGTTGGAAGCTAGACACAGATGAATCACAGGGTGTTAGGAAGTATTTCTTCAGCCACAGAGTAGTCAGTAAGTGGAAATAGTTTGGGAAAGCGATGTAGTGGAGGCAGGATCCATACATAGCTTTAAGCAGAGGTATGATAAAGCTCACGGCTCAGGGAGAGTGACCTAGTAGCGATCAGTGAAGAGGGGGGGCCAAGAGCTCGGACTCGGACCCCCGCAACCTCAACTAGGTGAGTACACACACACACACACACACACACACACACACACACACACACACACACACACACACACACACACACACATACACACACACAGAATAGAAGTTTCAGATATGACAGGGACTGAAGGCAAGAACATGTCAATGGAAGGAAATAAAATGCCTCAGAGGAAGCAGATGGAGACTCAGTGGGAGGGGGAAAGGGCGAGGTCAGTTTTTGTGTACGGGCCCCAAGAAGCCAAGGGGGACAACTTTGAAGAAATAAAACAGGAGGAGAAAAAAATGATTGAAGGCATCATGAAAACAATAGGTGAGGGCGATATGACCCAGGTGACAAATTTTCAGAGAATTGGGTGGTTTGCGAGTGGAAGGATACGGCCTGTCAGAGTAACTTTCAAGGAAGAATCAGTTCGAACCAGGATTCTGCAAGAGAAAGCAAGACTGAGGGCAAACAGGGGTACCAGAGAGTATACCTCGACCGCGACAGAAACACAAGAAGAAAGGACTACCACTGAAAGAGAGGGTACAGAGACGCAAGGAGGAACGGGGGGCAATGACGAAAATGAGCAGGACCCAGACCAGGAGGAAGGGCAAACATACCCCACAGAATCTCCCACCAAAGACTCCAACCGCGACATTCCCAACCCCAACTGAGCAACCTATACTACAACCACTAACTGTTCCCTCTGCCACCAACCCCCATATCACAAACCTCCCCCCAACAGCTGTCCCTTATGGGCATTCTGCCCCCACCCCCATCATCACAAACCCCACCTACACCACAGCCCCATATAGGCCCCACCAAGGCTCTCGCTCCCCCAACCCCAATATTCTTGCATGACCACAATGATAGAAAAGAAACTGAAAGTTTGGTACACAAACGCGGATGGAATAACGAAATAAACTTTGAGAGTGGAACGAAAGAATCAGTGAAAAATCCCCAGACATCATAGCAGTCACAGAAACAAAACTCGCTGAGACAAAAACACACACAATCTTCCCAACGGGATATCAGATCCTGAGGAAAGATAGAAGGAGTAGAGGGGGAGGAGGGGTTGCACTGCTCATAAAACACCGATGGGGATTTGAGGAAATGGGAAAGGCTGGAATGATTGAAGAAAGAGAACATTGTGGGTAAAATTCAGTCGGGAACTAAAGTAGTCATTGGAGTGATGTAAACCCACCAAGAACTGCAGGAGGCCAAAGAGAGGAGTACGAAGAAAAAAAAACAGGGTGATGGTGGACCCCCGGGTGGGTGGCAAGAAGAGCTCACTCGGCGAGCAAAGTTACGGGTAAGGGGCGATTTCAACCAAGGGAGATCGATGGGAAAAACGGGACCCACATGGGGTCCCGAAACATGGAGAGCCAAGTTGATGGATGTGGTCTTGAAAACCTCATGATAACATGTCAGGGACAAAACCAGAGAGAGAGGGGAGGATGAGCCAGAAAGACTGGATCTTGTTTTTCCCTGAGCTTCAGCTTGAGGACTCATTTTACGAGGGGCCCCCTTTGGGAGCTAGCGAGCAGTGGTTTGAGTTTTGTTATATAGTAGAGTTACAAGTGGAGAAGGTAAAGGAACTGAAGGGGACGGGCCAAACTAAAAAAGGGGGATACACGGTATGAAAAAATTCCTGGGGGAGGTTCAGGGGGCAGAGAAATGGTGGAAAATCGGGGTAAATGAGATGATGGAATATGTGGCAACAAAGTGCAAGGAGGCAGGGGAAAGTTTTTTTCCCCAAGGGGAAACAGAAATAATAGGAAGCCCAAAAACGGTACTTGGTTTACCCAAAGGGTGTAGGAGGCAAAAAACTAAGTGAACAGAGAATGGAAAAGGTACAGGAGGCATAGGCCCCAGGAAAACAAGGATTAGTAGAAGAGCCAGAAACGAGTATGCCAGATAAGGAGGGAGGCCAGGACAGTATGAAAACGACATAGCCCCGAAAGTCAAATGACCGAAACTGCTGTAAGCCCATTGGAGGAAGAAACAGTCAAGGACCGGTTAAGGGTGAGGAAAAAAAGGTGGAGAATCACAAAAAACGATCAAGGGGTATGTGAGGAGCTAAAACACGAGATTTAAGGAAGTATTTACAGTAGAGACAGGAAGGCTCGGGGGGGGGACAGACAGATGGGGATCCAGCAAGGAATACCCCAAAACAAGTGTTGGACGAATCATACAGATGAGGAGGGGTGAAGAAATGCTAAGGGGCATCGTACCCCAAAGCAAAGGGGCCCGAAAATCTCCACGTGGGTCCTTAGGAAGGAGCAGATAGTTGTGGTGCCCCTTACCACAATCTTTAACCGTCCCTGGAAACTGGGCAAAATACCTGAGGGATGGAAGACGGCAAAAGTAGTTCCCTTTTTAAAAAAAGGGGACAGAAAAAAGGGGACTAAACTATAGACCCCGTGTCATTGACGTTATAGTATGCAAAAATTTGGAGAAGATTTCAGGAGGAGAGTGGTGGAGCACCTGGAAAAGAACAAGAGTATAAATGCCCCAAACCCGCACGGATTCACGGAAGGCAAATCCGTGTCACAAACCCTTTTGGAGTTTTATGATAAAATAACAGAAGTAAGACAGGAGAGAGAGGGGGGGTTTTATTGCATTTTTGGATGCAAAAAGGCCTTTGACACGTTCCCCACAAGAGGTTTTTTTCGAAACTAGAGCATCAGGCGCATATAACGGGAAAGGGCACTGCAATGGATCAGGAAAAACCTAACAGGGAGGCAACAACGAGTCATGGTACGTAATGATATATCACGGTGGGCACCTGTGACGAGCGGGGTCCCACAGGGGTCGTCCTAGGACCAGTGCTATTTTTGGTATATGTGAACGACATGAGGGAAAGGGGTTTTAGACTCAGAAGTGTCCCTGTTTGCAGATGATGTGAGGTTAATGAGGAGAATTAAATCTGATGAGGCCCGGGCAGGACTTCAAAGAGACCTGGACAGACTGGACACCTGGTCCAGCAAATGGCTTCTCGAATTTAATCCTGCCAAACGCAAAGTCATGAAGATAGGGGAAGGGCACTGAAGATCACGGGACAGACTATAGGCTAGGTGGCCAAAGACTGCAAACCTCATTCAAGGAGAAAGATCTTGGGGTGAGTATAACACCGAGCATGTCTCCGGAAGCACACATCAATCAGATAACTGCTGCAGATATGGGCGCCTGGCAAAACTGAGAACAGATTCCGATACCTTAGTAAGGAATCTTTTCAAGACACTGTACACCGTGTATGTCGGGCCCATACTGGAGTATGCAGCACCTGTTTGGAACCCGCAATTGATAAAGCACGTCAAGAAACTAGAGAAATTTACAAAGGTTTGCGAAAAGGTTAGTTCCAGAGCTAAGGGAATGTCCTATGAAGAAAGATTAAGGGAAATCGGCCTGACGACACGGGGAGGACAGGAGGGTCAGGGGAGACATGTTTAACGACATATAAAAATACTGCGTGGAATAGGACAAGGTGGACAAAGGGAAGATGTTCCAGGGAGGAGGGCACAGAAACAAGAGGCCACAATTGGAAGTTGAAGGGCACAAATGAGTCAGAGAGATATTAGGAAGTATTTCTTCAGTCTAGAGTTGTTTAAAGGGAGTGGAATAGCCTAGAAAATGACGTAGTGGAGGCAGGAACCATACACAGTTTTAAGACGGGGTTGATAAAGCTCATGGAGCGGGAGAGAGAGGGGCCCGTAGCAACCGTAAGAGGCGGGCCAGGAGCTAAGACCCCACCCTGCAACCACAAATAGGTTTAGTACAAATAGGTGAGTACACACACACACACACATACACATACACACCACACACACACACACACCCCACACACACATGGGATTGAGAGAGGGAGCAGAGGCGCTATGTGTACCCCTAACAACAATATTCAATAATCTATCGAAACAGGGAGATTGCCTGAGGCATGGAAGACAGCAAATGTAGTCCCAATCTTTAAAAAAGGAGACAGACATGAAGCATTAAACTACAGACCAGTGTCACTGACATGTATAGTATGCAAAATCATGGAGAGATTATCAGGAGAAGAGTGGTGGAACACCTAGAAAGGAATGATCTCATCAACAGCAGCCGCATGGTTTCAGGGGCGGGGAAAACTGTGTCACAAACCCACTGGGTTCTATGACTGGTGACGCAGTAAGACAAGAGAGAGAGGGGTGGGTGGATTGCATTTTCTTGGATGCAGAAGGGGTTTTGACACATTTCCCAACAAGGTTTGGGTGCAAAAAATGGGGGGCCCAGCAGGGATAACGGGGGAAGGCCCCTAAAATGGTCAGGGAATACTTGTCAGGAAGACAGCGGAGTATGGTACTGGCGGGTGTCAGAGTGGGCCCCTGTGACCAGCGGGGTCCCGCAGGGGTCAGTCTAGGACCAGTGTGTTTTGGTATTTGTGAACGACATGACGGAAGGAATAGACTCTGGGGGTGTCCCTGTTTCAGATGACGTGAAGTTGAGAGAAGAATACACTCGATCGAAGCCCCGGCAGAACTAAAAAGGGATCTGGACGGCTGCAGAAGGGCCCAGCAATTGGCCCCTGGGTTCAATCCCACCAAGTGCAAAAGTCATGAAGAGGGGGGAAAGGGAAAAGAAGGCCCGCAGAGGGGGAGTACAGTTGGGGGGGTCAGAGACTACAAACCCATAAAGGGAAAAAAAAGATTTGGGGTGAGTATAACACCAGGACTTTCCCTGAAGCGACATCAACCAAAAAAACTCTTCAGTTGGGCGCCTAGCAAACCTCGAAACGTTTCCGACATCTTTAATAAGGGGAAAATCGTTCAGGACCTGTACACCGTATACGTTACCCCCATTTTGGAGTATGCGGCACCAGTTTGGCCCCCCACCCCTGCCAAGCCCCTTTTAAAAAAACTAGAGAAAGTAAAAAGGGTTGCAAAAAGACTAGTCCCAGAGTAAGAGGATGCCCTACGAGGAGAGGTTAAGGGAAATAAACCCTGCGACATGGAGGACAGGAGAGATAGGGGGGAATGATAACAACTAAAAAAATCTGAGAGGAATTGAAAAGGTGGACAAAGCGGGTGTTCCAGAGTTTGGACCAGTAAAGGGGACACAGTTGGAGCTAAAGACACAGATGAATCAAGGGATGTTAGGAAGTTTTCTTCGCCACAGAGTAGTCAGAAAGGGGGAATATTTTGGGAAGCGATGTAGTGGAGGCAGGATCATACAAGTTTTAAAGCAGAGGTAGATAAAGTCACGGCTCAGGGAGAGTAAACCTAGTAGCGATAGTAAAGGGGCGGGGAGGGCTCGGATCGCCCCCGCAACCTAACTAGGTGAGTAAAATAGGTGAGTACACACCACACACACACACACACCACACACACACACAAACGGGGAAACGAGAATTACTTTTCACTCCAAGCACAAGCCCCCTATTTTCAGACACATAAAAAACCCCCCCAAACCAAATAATTCCCAACAAAAAAAAAAAAAAAATTACCCCAAACACACACACTCACAAAACACACAACACACACAAAACCCCCCACACAACCCCCCCCCCCACAACCAACACAACACAAACATACACAATACACCCCCACCCCACACCCCACCCCACACAAAACCCCCCCCACACACACCCCACACACCCCCCACACAAACCCACACATTAAAAAACCCCAAAACAAAAAAACCACCAAACACAAAACCCAACACAACCCCCCCCCCAAAAACAAAAAAAAAAAAAAAAAACAAAAAAAAGAAAAACCAAAAAAATGTAAGGGGTTTTTTAATTTCCAAAAAATTTGTAAATTTACAGGAGGTGGGGCGAAAGGGACCGAGTTTACCCTAAAAAAAGATTTATTTTTTTTTTCCCCCTTAAAACCCCCAAATAATTCCACACAAAATTACACACAAAATTACACACACACACACACAACACACACACCACACACACACACACAAAACACACACAACACACACTTATCCAGACACACACACATCCCCCCTCACCCCGACATCTCATACTTCCCGTCATCACCCCCCTCGACACCCTCCCCCCCCCGTTCCCCCCAAAACCCCCTCCCCACCCCTCCCCACTCAGCCCCCCAATAGCCACATTTTCCCCCAAATCTTCCCCCCCCCCAACCTGACACCCCAAACTATAACCTAACATACAGAACTCAGGGTTTTCCCCACTCGAGGCATTCAGGATAAAAAAAAAAATGGGTTGCCAGAGAGCAACAAGAAAAAAAAGGGACAGGGGAGGAAAAGAAAAGGGAAGATTGGGAGCGAGCTCATAAAAAGGGATCATGAAGGGGAAAAAAGAAACTAGAAGAACTTGCATGAAAATGGAGAGGGATAGATAGGGAAAGCAGAAGTGGAGGTGCATGTCAAAAAGCAGAGTAGGATACAGATTTTAGAGGGGGAACTGAAAAATCTGAAACAGCATAAGAACTAAAGAACATTTTGGGATTGAATCGGACTGCTACCTCAGCCAAAAATAAGGGGACTGTGGGGGAAAGAAGGGAAAAAACTGATGGAGATGCTCTATCGAGGAGGACTTAGAAAATAAAAAGAGCTAAGTTTTGTGGGGGCCCTAACGACAACAACGACCCAAGGAAAAGCCGAGAAGGGGAAAATAAAGGCCACGACCCCAAAGTCATTAGCCAGTGAAATGATAAAAGGGAAAGCTGCAGTGGGGGGGAAACCCAAATTTAAAATGAGGGGATACAAGGGATATGCAGTGGGAGAATAAAAGGGTGGGTCGTCTTTGTTATGGGCTCCAGGAAGTCGGGGGGGAAAATTTTGGGAAAAAAAGGAAAAAAAGGGGGAAAAAAAAAAAGCAATTGAAGCACATGAAGAATAGGGAAGACGATTGACCAGGGGAAAAATTTTCGGAAAATAGGGGGGTTTGTAAAAAAAAAGAACCCGGCAGTGAGAGTGACCTCAAGGCAAAAGCGATTTGGACCAGGATATGCAGGAGAAAGCACGAAAAGGGACTGCGGCAAAGGGGGGTGTATCTCGCCGCGACAGAACCAAGAAGAAAGGAAGAAAATGAGAGAGATGTAAAAAGGGAAAGGGGGAAAAGAGGGGGAGGGGAAAGAAGACGACGGGAGATCCCAGCCCCCAGGAAAAAGATTATAAGCTCCCTCACAAATTTCTATAGAGCCCCCCAACCAGGTCAACCCCCGTCAAAAACACTCTAAATCAAAACACCCATGCCCCAATCATTTCCCCCACCCCCTACATTACAAACTTACCCCCCCAGCAACAACCATAGTTCCTTACCAGGTCTCCCCCTTCCCCCCCAACCCCCCCTATATTCCCAGACACAGTCTTAGAAAAGAAGTTGAAAGGGGTGGTAACAAATGCAGAGGAAAAACAAACAAGTATGGGAGTGGCACGAAAGAATCAAAAAGAATCCCCAGACTAATAGCCCACAGAAACAAAACTCACCAGAATAATAACGATTAATCTTTTCCCTCCGGTATCAAAACTTCAGGAAAAAAAGGGGGGGGAGGGGGGAGGAGGGTTGCACTGCTCATTAAAAAAACCCGTGGGGTTTTTGGAAAAAGGAAGGAAAAGGATGGCATGGGGGAAAGGGACTCTTAGTAGGAACAATCCAGTTGGGGAAATAAGGTGATAATTGCGTAAGTACAACCCCCCACAGAATGCAGGAGGCCCCAAGAGAAAAATCGATGAGAGAAAGAGCAATGATAACCAAAAAGCCGAGGTGGGCCCGGAGAGCACACTGGGGGAGCAAAGTTATAGTTATGGGTGATTTCAATCCAAGGAATTTTACTGGGGAAAAACCTGGAGCCCATGGGGGGGGCCCAAAACATGGGAGAAGATGATGGTGTGGTATGGGAAAACTCATGCATCAAATGTTAGAGACATACCCGAGAGAGAGGAAGGATGAACCCCGCAAAGGGTTGGCCCTTTTATTCACCATGAGTAGTTCGGATCGAGGGTTATGTATGAAAGGCCCCTGGGAGTAGTGATCATGTGGTTCTGTGCTTCGATACATAGTGAGCTCCAAGGGGAAGAGAGGGGCAGGAATAGGTGGGAAAAAAACCAAATACAAAAGGGGGAACTACTCAGGGGCATGAGGAACTTCCCTTAAAGACATTAGTGGGAGAGGGGAAATGACAGGAAAAAAAGTACAAGAAATGATGGATTGTGCAAAAAAGCAAGGGGGCAGAGGAGAGGTTTGTTCCAAGGGGGGGAAATAATGGGAAGAAAAGAACGGTCCTTGGTTCACCCAAAGGTGTGGGAGGCAAAAACTAGGTTTAATAGAGAATGGAAAAGGTACAGAAGGGCAGAGAACTAGGAAATAAAGAAATCAGCCGAAGAGCCAGAAACGAATTGCACAGATAAAAAGGGAGGCTCAGAGACAATTGAAAAAGACATAGCATAAAAGAAAGACTTGACCCCAAGCTGTTTTTACGCCACATCGGAGGAAAACAAAGTCAAGGACCAGGTAATCAGACTGAGGAAAGGGTGAGGGGAATTTACTGAAACGACCGAGAGGTATGTCAGGAGTCAACACAAGATTTAAAGAGGTATTTACGTGGGGGAAAAAAGTAGGACTCCAAGAAATCAGAACAGGGGGGACACAGCAAGGGGTGGTGAGGGGAATAAACCAAAGGGGGAGTGAAAAAGTGCTATGCGAAAATTTACCCTCAAAGGCGGGGGACCAGACAACATCTCTCCTGGGTCCTTAAAGGGGAGCGAGATATTTTGTGAGCCATTAACAAAATCTTCAACCATCATTTTTAAAATGGGCAACTCCCGAGGTATGGAAAAAGGCCCAAATGTAGTCCCCAATTTTTAAAAAGGGGGGCAGACATAGGCACTAAAAATCAGACCCGTATCTCTAAGTGTTTGTTGCAAGGTCATGGAGAAGTTTATCAGGAGGAGAGTGGTGGGGCACCTGGAAAGAAACAAATGTTAATTTCAACCAGCACGGTTTCGGGGGAAAAAAATCCTGTGTCACAAACCCACTAGAGTTTTTTGAAAAGGGGACAGAAGTAAAAAAGAGAGAGAGGGGTGGATCGACTGCGTATTTTTGGATGCAAAAGGCTTTCGAACGTTCTCACAAAAAGGTTACTGCAAAAGCTGAGGACAGGCACACATAACAGGGAAAGGCACTGCAATGGGGTCAGAGAAAATTGACAGGGGGGAAACAACGAGTCTGGTACGCGAAGAGGTGTAGGTGGGCGCCTGTGAAGCGGGGTTCCACGGGGGGTCAGTCCTAGGACCTGTGTGTTTTGGTATACGTGAACAATAAGGGGGGATGCTCAGAAAAATGTCCTTTTTTGCAGACGATGTGAAGTTTTAAAGAGAAGAATCGAAACGGACGAGGGTCAGGGAGGGCTAAAAAAAAGTTGGACAGGCTACAAGCTGGTCCAGCAACTGGGTCCCAGAATTTAAACCCCCCCAAATGCAAAGTCTGAAGTTGGGGAAGGGCAAAGAGACCGCAGACAAAATGTTTAGATGGCCCAAAGACTGCAAACCTCACTAAAGGAAAAAGATTGGGGGGGGTGAGTATAAAAACCCAGCTATCTCCTGAGGCGCACTCAATAGATAAATGCGCGATACGGGGGCCCGGCAAACCTCGGGGTAGCGTTCCCATACCTCAGTAAGGGGTTGTTTAAGATTGTACACCTCTATGTCAGGCCCATACGGGTTATGCAGCACCAGTTTGGAATCCACACTAGTCAAGCACGTCAAGAAATTAGGAAATGCAAAGGTTTGCAACAAGACTTTGTCCCCGAGTTTCGGGGATTGGGCCTAGAAAAAGGTTTAGGGGGAAACGGCCCGACGAATGGAGGGCCCGGAGGGGCAGGGGAGAATGATAACGACATATAAATTTTGCGCGGAATGACGAGGTGGACAAAGACGGGATGTTCCAGAGTGGGAACAGACAAGAGGTACAATTGGAAGTTAAAAATCGATGAATCAAAGGGATGTTAGGAAAATATTTCTTCAGTCTGAGTAGTCAGGCATGGGGTAGCTGAAAGTGATGTGGTGGAGGCAGGAACCATACATAGTTTTAAGGCGAGGTATGATAGAGCTCATGGGGCAGGGAGAGAGAGGACCTAGTAGCAATTAGCGAAGAGGTGGGGCCAGGAGCTGTGACTCGACCCCTGCAACCACAAATAGGTGAGTACAAATAGGTGAGTACACACACACACTCACACACAGGACCTGTTACACCGTGTTACGTTAGGCCCATATTGGAGTATGCGGCACCAGTTTGGAACCCACACCTAGCCAAGCACGTAAAGAAACTAGAGAAAGTGCAAAGGTTTGCAACAAGACTAGTCCCAGAGCTAAGAGGTATGTCCTACGAGGAGAGGTTAAGGGAAATCAACACTGACGACACTGGAGGACAGGAGAGATAGGGGGGACATGATAACGACATACAAAATA
Organism: Cherax quadricarinatus; assembly: GCF_026875155.1. Classification (NCBI taxonomy): domain Eukaryota; kingdom Metazoa; phylum Arthropoda; class Malacostraca; order Decapoda; family Parastacidae; genus Cherax; species Cherax quadricarinatus. Next base: position 36,278,430 of record NC_069402.1, read on the forward strand.
CTGAGAGGAATTGACAAGGTGGACAAAGACAGGATGTTCCAGAGATTGGACACAGTAACAAGGGGACACAGTTGGAAGCTGAAGACACAGATGAATCACAGGATGTTAGGAAGTATTTCTTCAGCCACAGAGTAGTCAGTAAGTGGAATAGTTTGGGAAGCGATGTAGTGGAGGCAGGATCCATACATAGCTTTAAGCAGAGGTATGATAAAGCTCAAGGCTCAGGAGAGAGTGACCTAGTAGCGATCAGTGAAGAGGCGGGGCCAGGAGCTCGGACTCGACCCCCGCAACCCTCAACTAGGTGAGTACAACTAGGTGAGTACACACACACACACACTCACACACACACACACACATGCACACATACACATACACACACACACATGCACACATACACACACACACCACACACACACACACACACACACACACACATGCACACATACACACACACACACCACACATACACACACAAACACACACACACACACACACACACCACACACACACACACACACACACCACACACACACACACACACACACACACACACACACACACACACACATATCTTGCCAGCATCAGTGACCTACCTCTCTTGAGAGGTATTATGCCTCCCGACGTAATATATCCGCTAACAATGTAATTCCTATAATACAGACCTCAACTGGAGGTTCCGTATTCCATTAATTAATCCTGCGTCTGATTGGCCCAGAGGGGAAACTCAAGGTTGTGGTTGGAGTGTGTGGATGTGTTTATGCTTGTGTGGAGGTTGTGTGGACGTTGCGTGAGTGTCGTGTGAGTGTTGTGTGTGTGGTGTGTGTGTTGTGTGTGTGTATCGTGTGAGGGATGAGTGGATGTTGTGTGAATGTTGTGTGGGTGTTGTGTGTACGCTTGTGAGGGTGTTTTGTGTATGTTTGGATGTTGTATGTATGCTTGTGTGGTTGTTGTATGTTCATGTGGGTGATATTATATATATATAATATCGATGTGTTGAGTCCATCAATCTTCAAGACTGATGAATTGAACACACTGACTCCAGGCGGAGGGACTGATTACGTCAAACTACTCCTCTTTTTCTACGGTTCTTGTTTGTATTGGACTGATGAAACCACTGTGTGTCGAGACGTTTGCTCAGTAAAAATTCCCAAATGTCTCATTCTTCAACTTGTCGGATTTCTAGACCATTTATCACAACGAACGATATTCACAGTAAAATGTTAAAAAGTATCATACCGAGTGTATTCAGTGAGAGTTTACTTTTAATCCCAATTTTAGCGATTAGAGTTTCCTTAACTGGTAGTGTACAGGTGACACGCAGCTATAATGACCCTTGTCGTTAAGACAAGGGTCATTACAACTAATCAAAATATAAGTGAGGGTGTGTAAGCAAGATGGAGGTTAGAAAGAGCCAGTTCAGTGATCTGAAGATTATAAGAAACAGAAATAAATAGGAAAAGAACACAATAAAGGAATGAAGAAGTGTTGAAGACTGACTAATATGACTAACAAACTGCTGGAATTTTGTATCATGAAGTCAAAGTTTACTGGAGAGCCAAATTTAATAGACAATAAAAACTTATCCAGTTATGAGGAAAAATACACGTACGTCCTTCTTGCCACAGAATAGTGATCACGTACGTAATTACTGGTAATTAACGTAGAGGTATTCAAGACCGCAATTCCCTCGGAAGGTGTGAGTTGGTGGCGATAATGATCATCAGAACGTTTCCAAGCAATTAGGGATTGTACTCCTCAACGTGGTAGGACATGTTGCTACACTGGGGAAGGGAATAAGGTTTTTGTAGATGGAGACCGAGGGAGAGGAATAAAAAGGAAGAGATAGAAGGAAAGGAGGTGAGAAAGAGATAAGAAAAAGAAAGAGCTCGACACGGCTTCAACACTAGAGAGATGCGGTGATCTTAATTAACGCTGTGTAAAAGACCAACTTTTCAATGTTCCTTACCTGATGAACCTGAAGAGAGCTGTTATAGTACAGGAAGGGCAGCCGTCAGCAGCCTCTGGCAATGTGTGCCTCAATGACATCAGTGACCATTCCTCTACTGCCTCTCAGCTGGAACAGGTTCTCACAACAGCCATGTGGGTAATCACATTAACCATATAAAAGCTACGGCTTACACATCCATCCAACTTTACGTTGTATAGTACACGAATATTGTTAACTTAAAAACATACATCCCACGAAAGTGTACGACAAGAATATTACGAAGGGTAAGCCTTTGATATGAGCTGACGCAGAACTATTTACCCATCTCCTATAGGGTCTTTAGTAGAGAAAGAGAGAGAGAGAGAGAGAGAGAGAGAGAGAGAGAGAGAGAGATTAAATAGAAAGTTTGTACGAAGGAGAGTGTCTGTGGTTTGAAGCGTTCAGTTCCACTCGCCTCACAGATTCTCACGATTCTGAGGGGCTCCACAGAATCGTTTGGTCTCGTAACTACATCATTCATATCGATTATTATGGGGGTCATGATGTGAGTGTGAGGTGGTGGCGAGGGGAGGTGGTGTGGGGTGATGGTGTGGGGTGATGGTGTGGGGGTTATGGTGTGGGGTGATGGTGTGGGGTGATGGTGTGGGGGTGATGGTGTGGGGTGATGGTTGTGGGGTGATGATAGTGTGGGGGTGATGGTGTGGGGTGATGGTGTGGGGGTGATGGTGTGAGGTGATGGTGTGGGGGTGATGGTGTGGGGTGATGGTGTGGAGTGATGGTGTGGGGGTGATGGTGTGAGATGATGGTGTGGGGGTGATGGTGTGGGGTGATGGTGAGGGGGTAATGGTGTGGGGGTGATGGTGTGGGGTGATGGTGTGGGGTGATGGTGTGGGGTGATGGTGTGGGGGGTGATGGTGTGGGGTGATGGTGTGGGGGTGATGGCGTGGGGTGATGGTGTGGGGTGATGGTGTGGGGTGATGGTGTGGGGTGATGGTGTGGGAGTGATGGTGGTGGGGGTGATGGTGTGAGGGTGATGGTGTGGGGGTGATGGTGTGGGGGTGATGGTGTGGGGTGATGGTGTGGGGTGATGGTGTGGGGGTGATGGTGTGGGGGTGATGGTGTGAGGGTGATGGTGTGGGGATGATGGTGTGGGGTGATGGTGTGGGGATGATGGTGTGGGGGTGATGGTGTGGGGTGATGGTGTGGGGGTGATGGTGTGGGGGTGATAGTGTGGAGTGATGGTGTGAGGTGATGGTGTGGGGTGATGGTGTGGGGTGATGGTGTGGGGGTGATGGTGTGGGGAGGTGGTGTGGGGTGATGGTGTAGGGGTGATGGTGTGGAGTGATGGTGTGGGGAGGTGGTGTGGGGTGATGGTGTGGGGAGGTGGTGTGGGGTGATGGTGTGGGGAGGTGGTGTGGGGTGATGGTGTGGGGGTGATGGTGTGGGGTGATGGTGTGGGGTGATGGTGTGGGGGGTGATGGTGTGGGGGTGATAGTGTGGAGTGATGGTGTGGGGTGATGGTGTGGGGTGATGGTGTGGGGTGATGGTGTGGGGTGATGGTGTGGGGAGGTGGTGTGGGGTGATGGTGTGGGGGTGATGGTGTGGAGTGATGGTGTGGGGTGATGGTGTGGGTGGTGATGGTTGTGGGGTGATGGTTGTAGGGGTGATGGTGTGGGGTGATGGTGTGGGGATGATGGTGTGGGGGTGATGGTGTGGGGGTGATGGTGTGGGGTGACGGTGTGAGGGTGATCATCACCTAGGTAGGGGTGCCGGGGAGGAGCGTCTTAATACACCATCTTCTTCGTTTGAGTTTTGGAAATGAGTCAGGTTTATAAAATGTTCTGACAGGTAAAACCAAGGAACATCAGTTCGACTGTCTATAGGGGCTAACCAGGCTTTGAACGTCTATAGAGATTAGCGAGGATTTGAACATCTATAGAGATTAACGAGGATTTGAACGTCTATACGGATTAACAAGGAATTAAGCGATTATACGGCTTAGGGAGGACTAGCTTTATTTACCAGCTTTAATACATTCCTTAAGGAATAGCAAAATTCTGAATATCCGCTCTCAGTGCGGCCACAATAATTAGTGCGCCGCACCTCACTGACTGCTGAGCAGAATGAACATTGCTGGGATAGTAAATATGAAGATCGTTGATGCTTGAGTTATGCGGCATCGAAATAACGAGTTTTAGTATATTTACGCAAGCGAGAGTCTTAACTGCCTCAGCAAGATGTCGTACTGACTGAAAATCTTGAAATCTTTGGAAGGATTTGCCTCACCATCGGGATAACTAAATATATTTGCTAAATGAGGTCCTTACTGGCGTGCGTCACTAAGTTACACATTACCGTTGCTACCCATAATGAGAACCCGCCTTGCGACTCCTTTTGGATAGCACTATCTAACCTCGAGTGCTGCTAGCGTTAAATCCGGGTCTCATAGCGGGAGGTCCGACATTAACGCCGACCTGCTTTTGGGTGCAGTCGTAAGAGCAAACGACAGCGGCATCTCAGCGTTATTGCTGCCCGGGGTTAAGCTTGTCCGCGCCGCTACGCACTCAACTAAACTCTCCGGTCGTGGGCGTCCATTTAGACAGACAGCCGTTTTGTGATTGCTTCTTGGAAGGAACCTTCATGACCAGGCTGCTCTTTGTCCTCAGACCACAGCCAACCTCCCTACATCGTGCAAATGATCAGAGGTTCCTGACTAAAAACTGTGTTCTATATATATATACATATATATATATATATATACATATATATATATATATATATATATATATAATATATATATATATATATATATATATATATATATATATATATATATATATATATTTATATATATAATATATAGCATTTATATATTATTGTACATTATATATTATATATTATTGTAATCCTTGGCTAGCGCAGTGTTGTTATTGATCAATACCACTCGTTCGTGGTTACAATAACATATAAATACTGCTCGTGAGGTTAGTACACCAAACAGGGATGAGAATGAAATTAGCTTAGAAGCTCCTACACCTCCGTATGCCCTCGGATGGCGGCCCAACAGCTAGCTGTGTGCTGGCTGCGCCATTCTTGTAGGGTTGGGTGGTCCTGTTGTTTAAAGCGTCATGTGGTTCTCGCTTACCATGAGGCAGGCCAGTACAACAATGGGTTCAAATCCTTGGCTAGCGCAGTGTTGTTATTGATCAATACCACTCGTTCGTGGTTACAATAATATATATATATATATATATATAATATATATATGTATATATATATATATATATATATATATATATATATATATATATATATATATATATATATATAATATATATTATATATATATATATATATATATATAATATATATATATATATATAATAAAACATACCTGAAATATAGGGGGTGGTAGGAGAAAATTCTCAAACGGCTTCAGGGAGAACCTTGAGTTTTCCCTGAAGCAGGTTTATTCTTTTCTCTGAGGATGAGGGTCCCTATGATCGTTCTAGAGGTGGTACCTCCCTATATTTATATATATATATATATATATATATATATATATATATATATATATATATATAATATATATAAATATATATATATAATATATATATATATATATTATATATTATATATAATATATTATATGTGAAGAGAGAAAGAGAGAGAGAGAGATTTATTAATGTTTATTTTAGAAATATTTTAACATTGATTATTAATCTCCTTCAGCTCCTCAGAAGGTGGGTGAGAACAGAGTTTGCAACAAACATTTGCTCTGTGGCTCGCCACACCGAGACCCTGGAACTGGAAGGCAGCAACCCTAGCAATTTTAGCTTTGTCCATGAACCTGGAACCTAGTTCATTGATGAAATCTGTTGCACGTTTTCTTCCAGAGTACAGTGGTGTCCAATCCTACTGGGACAAGGCACTAATTGCCCAATTTTCCATTTTTGTTAAATTTAGAGTCTTCCCTGTGATCCGTAGCACCTCCCTGTTACCCAACACTAAAACGAATATAGGTGTTAGACAGAGTGGACTCAGTTATGGTCTCACATCAGTTACCTTCCACTCTTCCAGGGATATATTGTGACTATCAGGATAGGTCGCATGATTACAAGGATTGCAGGACACTAGAAACTTACTTGGGTTCTCTCTGTCAGGCCATGTCATAGTGACGCTCCTATTGATGATATAAATTTCGTTTTGGCTTACATACCAACTCTTGGAACTTGAAACGTTTAAACCCTACAGCTTCCATCTTGCAGCAAACAAACAGGCTATGGCATAACAGTGGTCCAGGGAGGGCAGAAACGTCGTCATAAGGTTCCCCACCTAAGTGCTGGTAATTTTGAATTGTTCCAACCAGGGTGTTGTGACTTTTTATTATTTTCATAGTTATTCAGCAAAATAGGGGCAGCAAGGTGGAAGACCACTTTAATACGGAAATTCCATAGGTTGTAACATTTGCCCATTGTCGAAAGAGGAACTGTTCCAAGTACGTCTTAAGAGTGATGTGCACTTACAACAGTGAGACGGGCAATCTCCATTATGGATGTTGCGGCTAAGGGCATATCCTTTTGCAACTTCCCTGTAATTGTGCTGTCTCAGCTGGATTGTAGGCTAATATTGCAGCTGCTTCTCAAACTGAATCAGTGAGACTACAGATAAGTTATGGGCTTTAGTGTAGCTGGAGTAGTGCATTCCCATTAAATCACCCAGGTGGTATGGCAGAATTTGCTTTACTAGTTTATCTGATGTCATGGAGGAGACTAAGAAAGCTGGAGAGATAATTTAGGAAAATGAACGGATTCCAGAATCCACCTACTCTAAGGAAGTCAAGATATGCGTCCCTTGTTTATCAAGTTTATGGCATTAAGTGTATGGCATTTTCTAACATGGATTTTAGACGGGTGTCATATTCTTTTAGTTTAAACTGTCAACGATTTGGGAATATCACATAAAAAATAAGGTCATCTTTGGAAGGGACAAATATCTGGCGAGTAGACAGAAGGCATAATCAGAATCAGTGTTTCTAATCTGACCTTCCATCTTCCTGAGGTCGGAGATTTTGTCTCTGGAATCATTCGCTGTAGTCTGAACCCAGAGAAGCACCATGGAGAGTAGTACTGTTGACATGATCAATATGAACTAAACTTAGTAATACATACTGTATGTTTCATTCTATTATAGCAACTTATTTCAGACTCATTCTATTATATTACTATTTCAGTCTGATGTAAAAGGCTTCAGTGTGAGGCCGACATATATACTAGTTGCACCAGTTGCTGCTGTCTTGTCTTCCCGTACCCTACTGACTATTCCATTTTACGTCCATTTTTGCATTCCTTAGTTGGAGTAGATTTAAACACGGCTTGGGTGTAGAGGGAAAGCTGGAGTGTTGTGAGTAGGGTGCAAAGCGATGGTTGAGTGCAGAGGGAATGTTGGAGCAGAGTGAACAATGTTGAAGGTGACACAGATGGTGGCTGGAGTTGCATGCGAGGTTCTCGTTATGAAGCTCTCGGCTGCCAGCTTTATTACAAACATCATGATACTCTGCACAAGCCCCGGCCTTGACGGGACGTGCTGGGCTGCAGCACCCACAACACTAGACGTGCTGAGCTGCAGCACCCACAACACTAGACGTGCTGAGCTGCAGCACCCACAACACTAGACGTGCTGGGCTGCAGCACCCACAACACTAGACGTGCTGAGCTGGCAGCACCCACAACACTAGACGTGCTGAGCTGCAGCACCCACAAACACTAGACGTGCTGTGCAGCAGCACCCACAACACTAGACGTGCTGAGCTGCAGCACCCACAACACTAGACGTGCTGAGCTGCAGCACCCACAACACTAGACGTGCTGAGCTGCAGCACCCACAACACTAGACGTGCTGAGCTGCAGCACCCACAGCACTAGACGTGCTGAGCTGCAGCACCCACAACACTAGACGTGCTGAGCTGCAGCACCCACAACACTAGACGTCCTGAACTGCAGCACCCACAACACTGGACGTTCTGGGCTACAGCACCCACAACACTAGACGTGCTGAGCTGCAGCACCCACAACACAGGGCGTGCTGAGCTGCAGCACCCACAACACTAGACGTGCTGAGCTGCAGCACCCACAACACTAGACGTGCTGAGTTGCAGCACCCACAACACTAGACGTGCTGGGCTGCAGCACCCACAACATAAGACGTGCTGGGCTGCAGCACCCGCAACACTAGACGTGCTGGGCTGTAGCACCCAAAACACTAGACGTGCTGGGCTGGAGCACCCACAACACTAGACGTGCTGGACTGCAGCACCCACAACACTAGACGTGCTGGGCTGCAGCACCCACAACACTAGACGTGCTGGGCTGCAGCACCCACAACACTAGACGTGCTGGGCTGCAGCACCCACATCATTAGACGTGCTGGACTGCGGCACCCACAACACTAGACGTGCTGGGCTGCAGCACCCACAACACTAGACGTGCTGAGCTGCAGCACCCACAACACTAGACGTGCTGAGCTGCAGCACCCACAACACTAGACGTGCTGAGCTGCAGCACCCACAGCACTAGACGTGCTGAGCTGCAGCACCCACAACACTAGACGTGCTGAGCTGCAGCACCCACAACACTAGACGTCCTGAACTGCAGCACCCACAACACTGGACGTTCTGGGCTACAGCACCCACAACACTAGACGTGCTGAGCTGCAGCACCCACAACACTAGACGTGCTGAGCTGCAGCACCCACAACACTAGACGTCCTGAACTGCAGCACCCACAACACTGAACGTTCTGGGCTACAGCACCCACAACACTAGACGTGCTGAGCTGCAGCACCCACAACACTAGACGTGCTGAGCTGCAGCACCCACAACACTAGACGTGCTGAGCTGCAGCACCCACAACACTAGACGTGCTGAGTTGCAGCACCCACAACACTAGACGTGCTGGGCTGCAGCACCCACAACATAAGACGTGCTGGGCTGCAGCACCCGCAACACTAGACGTGCTGGGCTGTAGCACCCACAACACTAGACGTGCTGGGCTGCAGCACCCACAACACTAGACGTGCTGGACTGCAGCACCCACAACACTAGACGTGCTGGGCTGCAGCACCCACAACACTAGACGTGCTGGGCTGCAGCACCCACAACACTAGACGTGCTGGGCTGCAGCACCCACATCATTAGACGTGCTGGACTGAGGCACCCACAACACTAGACGTGCTGAGTTGCAGCACCCACAACACTAGACTTGACGGGCTGCAGCAACCACAACACTAGACGTGCTGGGCTGCAGCACCCACAACAATAGACGTGCTGGGCGGCAGCACCCACAACAATAGACGTGCTGGGCTGCAGCACCCACAACACTAGACGTGCCGGGCTGCAGCACCCACAACACTAGACGTGTAGGGCTGCAGCACCCACAACACTAGACGGGCTGAGCTGCAGCACACACAACACTAGACATCCTGAACTGCAGCACCCACAACACTGGACGTTCTGGGCTACAGCACCCACAACACTAGACGTGTAGGGTTGCAGCACCCACAACACTAGACGGGCTGAGCTGCAGCACACACAACACTAGACATCCTGAACTGCAGCACCCACAACACTAGACGTGTAGGGCTGCAGCACCCACAACACTAGACGGGCTGAGCTGCAGCACACACAACACTAGACATTCTGAACTGCAGCAACCACAACACTAGACGTGCTGAGCTGCAGCACCCACAACACTAGACGTGCTGAGCTGCAGCACCCACAACACTAGACGTGCTGAGCTGCAGCACCCACAACACTAGACGTTCTGGGCTACAGCACCCACAACACTAGACATGCTGAGCTGCAGCACCCACAACACTAGACGTCCTGAACTGCAGCACCCACAACACTAGACGTTCTGGGCTACAGCACCCACAACACTAGACGTGCTGAGCTGCAGCACCCACAACACTGGACGTTCTGGGCTACAGAACCTACAACACTAGACGTGCTGAGCTGCAGCACCCACAACACTAGACGTCCTGAACTGCAGCACCCACAACACTGGACGTTCTGGGCTACAGCACCCACAACACTAGACGTGCTGAGCTGCAGCACCCACAACACTAGACGTGCTGAGCTGCAGCACCCACAACACTAGACGTGCTGAGCTGCAGCACCCACAACTCTAGACCTGCTGAGCTGCAGCACCCACAACACTAGACGTCCTGAACTGCAGCACCCACAACACTAGACGTGCTGAGCTGCAACACCCACAACACTAGACGTGCTGGGCTGCAGCACCCACAACACTAGACGTGCTGTGCTGCAGCACCCACAACACTAGACGTGCTGGGCTGCAGCACCCACAACACTGGACGTGCTGAGCTGCAGCACCCACAACACTAGACGTGCTGGGCTGCAGCACCCACAACACTAGACGTGCTGGTCTGTAGCACTCACAACACTAGACGTGCCTGGCTGCAGCACCCACAACACTAGTCGTGCTTGGCTGCAGCACCCACAACACTGGACGTTCTGGGCTACAGCACCCACAAAACTAGACGTGCTGGGATGCAGCATCCACAACACTAGACGTGCTGGGCTGCAGCACCCACAACACTAGACGTGCTGGGCTGCAGCACCCACAACACTGGACGTTCTGGGCTTCAGCACCCACAACACTAGACGTGCTGTGATGCAGCACCTACAACACTAGAAGTGCTGGCTGAAGCACCCACAACACTGGACGTTCTGGGCTACAGCACCAACAACACTAGACGTGCTGGATTGCAGCACCCACAACACTAAACGTGCTGGGCTGCAGCACCCACAACACTAGACGTGCCGGGCTGCAGCACCCACAACACTGGACGTTCTGGGCTACAGCACCCACAACACTAGACGTGCCGGGCTGCAGCACCCACAACACTAGACGTGCTGGACTGCAGCACCCACAACACTGGACGTTCTGGGCTACAGCACCCACAAAACTAGACGTGCTGGGTTGCAGCACCCACAACACTAGACGTGCTGGGATGCAGCAACCACAACACTAGACGTGCTGGGCTGCAGCACCCACAACACTAGACGTGCTGGGCTGTAGCACCCACAACACTAGACGTGCTGGGCTGCAGCACCCACAACATTAGACGTGCTGGGCTGCAGCACCCACAACACTAGACGTGCTGGGCTGCAGCAACCCACAACACTAGACGTGCTGGACTGCAGCACCCACAACACTAGACGTGCTGGGCTGCAGCACCCACAACACTAGACGTGCTGGGCTGCAGCACCCACAACACTAGACGTGCTGGTCTGTAGCACTCACAACACTAGACGTGCCTGGCTGCAGCACCCACAACACTAGTCGTGCTGGGCTGCAGCACCCACAACACTGGACGTTCTGGGCTACAGCACCCACAAAACTAGACGTGCTGGGATGCAGCATCCACAACACTAGACGTGCTGGGCTGCAGCACCCACAACACTAGACGTGCTGGGCTGCAGCACCCACAACACTGGACGTTCTGGGCTTCAGCACCCACAACACTAGACGTGCTGTGATGCAGCACCTACAACACTAGAAGTGCTGGCTGAAGCACCCACAACACTGGACGTTCTGGGCTACAGCACCAACAACACTAGACGTGCTGGATTGCAGCACCCACAACACTAAACGTGCTGGGCTGCAGCACCCACAACACTAGACGTGCCGGGCTGCAGCACCCACAACACTGGACGTTCTGGGCTACAGCACCCACAACACTAGACGTGCCGGGCTGCAGCACCCACAACACTAGACGTGCTGGACTGCAGCACCCACAACACTGGACGTTCTGGGCTACAGCACCCACAAAACTAGACGTGCTGGGTTGCAGCACCCACAACACTAGACGTGCTGGGATGCAGCAACCACAACACTAGACGTGCTGGGCTGCAGCACCCACAACACTAGACGTGCTGGGCTGTAGCACCACAACACTAGACGTGCTGGGCTGCAGCCCCACAACATTAGACGTGCTGGGCTGCAGCACCCACAACACTAGACGTGCTGGGCTGCAGCACCCACAACACTAGACGTGCTGGACTGCAGCACCCACAACACTAGACGTGCTGGGCTGCAGCACCCACAACACTAGACGTGCTGGGCTGCAGCACCCACAACATTAGACGTGCTCGGCTGCAGCACCCACAACATTAGACGTGCTGGGCTGCAGCACCCACAACACTAGACGTGCTGGGCTGCAGCACCCACAACACTAGACTTGCCGGGCTGCAGCACCCACAACACTAGACATGCTGGGCTGCAGCACCCACAACACTAGACGTGCTGGGCGGCAGCACCCACAACACTAGACGTGCTGGGCTGCAGCACCCACAACACTAGACGTGCTGGGCTGCAGCACCCACAACACTAGACGTGCCGGGCTGCAGCACCCACAACACTAGACATGTTGGGCTGCAGCACCCACAACACTAGACGTGCTGGGCTGCAGCACCCACAACACTAGACGTGCCGGGCTGCAGCACCCACAACACTAAACATGTTGGGCTGCAGCACCCACAACACTAGACGTGCTGGGCTGCAGCTCCCACAACACTAGACGTGCCGGGCTGCAGCACCCAGAACACTAGACGTGCTGGGCTGCAGCACCCACAACGCTAGACGTGCTGAGCTGCAGCACCCACAACACTAGACGTGCTGGGCTGTAACACCCACAACACTAGACGTGCTGGGCTGCAGCAACAACAATACTAGACGTGCTGGGCTGCAGCACCCACAACACTAGACGTGCTGGGCTGCAGCACCCACAACACTAGACGTGCTGAGCTGCAGCGCCCACAACACTAGACGTGCTGGGCTGAAGCACCCACAACACTAGACGTGCTGTGGTGCAGCACCCACAACACTAGACGTGCCGGGCTGCAGCACCCACAATACTAGACGTGCTGGGCTGCAGCACCCACAACACTAGACGTGCTGGGCTGCAGCACCCACAACACTAGACTTGCTGGGCTGCAGCACCCACAACACTAGACTTGCTGGGCTGTAGCACCCACAACACTAGACGTGCTGGGCTGCAGCACCCTCAACACTAGACGTGCTGGGCTGCAGCACCCACAACACTAGACGTGTTGGGCTGCAGCGCCCACAACACTAGACGTGCTGGGCTGCAGCACCCACAACACTAGACGTGCTGGGCTGCAGCACCCACAACACTATAGACGTGCCAGGCTGCAGCACCCACAACACTAGACGTGCTGGGCTGCTGCACCCACAACACTATAGACGTGCCGGGCTGCAGAACCCACAACACTAGACGTGCCGGGCTGCAGCACCCACAACACTAGACGTGCTGGGCTGCAGCACCCACAACACTAGACTTGCTGGGCTGCAGCACCCACAGCACTAGACGTGCCGGGCTGCAGCACCCACAACACTAGACGTGTTTGACTGCAGCACCCACAACACTAGACATGCTGGGCTGCAGCACCCACAACACAAGACGTGCCGGGCTGCAGCACCCACAACACTAGACGTGCTGGGCTGCAGCACCAACAACACTAGACGTGCTGGGCTGTAGCACCCACAACACTAGACGTGCTGGGCTGCAGCACCCACAACACTAGACGTGCTGGGCTGCAGAACCCACAATACTAGACGTGCTGGGCTGCAGCACCCACAACACTAGACGTGCCGGGCTGCAGCACCCACAACACTAGAGGTGTTGGGCTGCAGCACCCACAACACTAGACGTGCTGGGCTGCAGCACCCACAACACTAGACGTGCCGGGCTGCAGCACCCACAACACTAGACGTGTTTGACTGCAGCACCCACAACACTAGACATGCTGGGCTGCAACACCCACAACACTAGACGTGCCGGGCTGCAGCACCCACAACACTAGACGTGCTGGGCTGCAGCGCCCACAACACTAGACCTGCTGAGCTGCAGCACCCAGAACACTAGACGTGCTGGGCTGCAGCACCCACAACACTAGACGTGCTGGGCTGCAGAACCCACAACACTAGACGTGCTGGGCTGCAGCACCCAGAACACTAGACGTGCTGGGCTGCAGCACCCACAACACTAGACGTGCCGGGCTGCAGCACCCACAACACTAGACGTGATGGGCTGCAGCACCCACAACACTAGACGTGCTGGGCTGCAGCACCCACAACACTAGACGTGCTGGGCTGCAGCACCCACAACACTAGACGTGCTGGGCTGCACCACCCAAAACACTAGACGTGCTGGGCAGTAGCACCCACAACACTAGACGTGCTGGGCTGCAGCACCCACAACACTTGACGTGGTGGGCTGCAGCACCCACAGCACTAGACGTGCTGGGCTGCAGCACCAAGAACACTAGACGTGCTGGGCTACAGCACCCACAACACTAGACGTGCTGGGTTGCAGCACCCACAAAAACTAGACGTGTTGGGCTGCAGCACCCACAACACTAGACGTGCTGGGCTGCAGCACCCACAACACTAGACGTGCTGGGCTGAAGCACCCACAACACTAGACGTGCTGGGTTGCAGCACCCACAACACTAGACGTGCCGGGCTGCAGCACCCACAACACTAGACGTGTTGGGCTGCAGCACCCACAACACTAGACGTGCTGGGCTGCAGCACCCACAACACTAGACGTGGTGGGCTGAAGCACCCACAACACTAGACGTGCTGGGTTTCAGCACCCACAACACTAGACGTGCCGGGCTGCAGCACCCACAACACTAGACGTGCTGGGCTGCAGCACCCACAACACTAGACGTGGTGGGCTGAAGCACCCACAAGACTAGACGTGCTGGGTTGCAGCACCCACAACACTAGACGTGCCGGGCTGCAGCACCCACAACACTAGACGTGCTGGGCTGCAGCACCCACAACACTAGACGTGCTGGGTTGCAGCACCCACAACACTAGACGTGCTGGGCTGCAGCACCCACAACACTAGACGTGCTGGGCTGCAGCACCCACAACACTAGACGTGCTGGGCTGCAGCACCCACAACACTAGACGTGCTGGGCTGCAGCACCCACAACACTAGACGTGTGCAGGCTGCAGCACCCACAACACTAGACGTGCTGGGCTGCAGCACCCACAACACTAGACGTGCTGGGCTGCAGCACCCAGAACACAGTTGCAGCACCTATAACCAAGATGCTGTCTTAACACACACACACACACACACACACACACACACACACACACAGAGGCGAGGTGTGTCCACAAGCGCCCTTGACAACTAGAAAAAACATTACCTAAGTGCATATTCTTTATCTTGTCCCCTACAGTCCTTATTCATCATCCAGGATGGAGGAGAAGTGGAGGAAAAAGAGGTTAGGGAAGAAATGGATGGGAAAGGAGATGGAGAGACAGAGAGGTAATGAGAGGGTCACACACACTGATAGGGATAAAGGAAGAGAGTAAGAGAAAGAGAAAGAGAGAGACAGACAGACAAACAGACAGACAGAGAGGGAGAAAGACAGTCAGACAGACAGAGATATAGAGAGAAAGATAGGTAGGGAGGAGGGAAAGACAAGGAGATAAGAAGGAACAATTACAAGGTTGGTATCAGAGGATGCGGGTTACACCTGCGAACATTTTATTCTGCCAATTATATCCCGTATTTTCCCTAATGATGAGAGAAGTGTGAATAGGCAGTCCTAATCCCCGCTTTCTGAACATGTTTCCAAATTTAATTTTCCATTATTGGGCCTATGTTCGGCGTTAATGAGGCATTTAAAGGGCGGGGTAATTAGAGAGCCAACATTGATTGGCATCAGCACGCCATAACTAATTACATTAAATGGTCTGTAAATATGGGCATTTAATAATACGGACCATTTGTCGGCAGTATTAACTGTAGCACCACTGATGAGTGGCACAACATGATAGTGACTGCGATGACTTGTATATGACTGTAGCTCCTCTTGATGGCTGACACAACAGTCAGGACGATACACGAGTGTGGCACCCTCTTGTTGATTGGCACTCACGACCCTCCATCGTAGCTTGGTGCCCGACTCTGACACGAGACTGACCGGTCCCTGCCTGGACGGTGTCTTCACCTGCAGTAATATAACTGATAATAAGGGGATAATGTTGTAGTAGCCCGAAGTAAGACTGTCGCCAGGATTATCACGTCCGTCAGTGCAGGTTACAAGAGCTGGAATTTATTACAAAGAATACATTCAGATTCTCTTAGTCCCCTGTCTTTTCTGCTTGATTTCTGAGAGAGAGAGAGAGAGAGAGAAGAGAGAGAGAGAGAAGAGAGAGAGGAGAGAGAGAAGAGGAGAGAGAGAGAGAGAGAGAGAGAGAGAGAGAGAGAGAGAGAGAGAGAGAGAGAGAGAGAGAGAGAGAGAGAGAGAGAGAGAGAGAGGTATTTCAGTAATTTGTTTTCCTTCGTAGCTCCTCTTTCTTTGTTCTCACACTTGCGTAAACTGTAGAGAGACTTGTATAAACTGCAAGACAATTTGTATAAACTATAAGACGATTTGTATAAACTATAAGACGATTTGTATAAGCTATAAAAGAAAATTTGTGTAAACTAAAAGACGATTTGTATAAAGTGCAAGAGCACTTGTATAAACTACATGAAGACTTGTATAAAGTTCAAGAGGACTTGCATAAATTACAAGATGTGCATAAATTGCACAAATCATCCAGAAACTGGGTATTACGAGTTCGCTGGCAACAACAGCTAGGTTTACATTGCAAGCAATACTGTGTTTAAGACCATTAGAACCTGGGAAGGAAGGCCAGAGACCAGGCAACATCTGTGAAGGTAACATCACAACTAACTTTCCTAGAGACAACGTAACATCGGCAGCATACACAGTGACAACCCTCTGTTCTCTCTCTCTCTCTCTCTCTCTCTCTCTCTCTCTCTCTCTCTCTCTCGGTCTTCCCCTCTTGCTACTAGCCAATAGCAGGACACACATCTGAGAAATATAAAAGTGTTCATCGCTCACTGGCAGCCGATGGTAAGCTCCTGCAAGACTGAAACTTTAATAATATAGGATCAAAGCCGCCGACCGCAGATTCCAGACATTGGATCTACAACCAAGCGAGCCCAGTCATCACTACTACTAGTAGTATTACTACTAATGCTATTACTATTACCACCACCACCACTACTACTACTACTACTACTACTACTACTACTACTACTACTACTACTACTACTACTACTACTACTACTACTATTACTACTACTACTACTACTACTAGTGTTGCTTCTACTACTACTACTATCACTAACATCTCATTGTAAATTAGTCACTCTGACTTTTTTGGGTTATCCTAGCTTCTCTACACATATGCTACTATATATGATAATCTATTAACTGTATTTGTGTATACGTACCTGAATAAACTTACTATCACAGTACTACTTCCCCTGCCGCTACATCCGCCCCTCCTGCCGTCTCCACCACCATATCTACCCTTCCACTACCATCGCCATCAACCCCTCAACCACAACCAGCATGTAGGAGCCAACAGTATCTGCTTCAACAGGAAACAGCAACAACAACAGTAGAAGCAGCAGCAACAAAAGAAACAACACTGACAGCAGTAGCAGCTGCAGCAGAAACAATAGTAACAGCAGTAATGGCAGTAGCAACACTAACAGTAATAATAGCAATCTCAGGAGAATAAATGTAGAGTTGGCTGTGCCATGTGAAGGATGAATGGTAGATGAAGCATTTATGTTACAGGTGAAGGAAAGAAGACAGAGGATAGATTGTTGAAGACAACTGATACCAGAAATCGTGCAGGAAGTACCAGGCGATATGGTTTTCATGACATGGGACGATGTCGTTCACATGGTACTACATGTCGTTCACATGATACTAGACGAGGTTGTATAGAATTGAGGGTGTCTGTGGGTTATGACTGCTTGAGTTAGTGATCCAAGTCCAGTCATTTGTAGAATCCAGGCCAGAAACCCGCCATCTCATTTCTAATTACCTGAATTCTTACATACCTCTATCACCTATGGGCAGTTGTATGGAGACGGCTGCACCGTAGATCTCTGGTGGTGGTAATCAGCTAGCCCCCTTCACGTGTCCCCAAAGTACAAGCAATGCACATTCATTATTATTTCAGGGTGCTTATGTGGAGCTGTAAGGCGTGGTCACCTGAGATACCTGTATCAGTCACATGAAACCGCTTAGTATACTAGCGAGATAGCCGTATTGCAATGAAATGTTATCTAATTCGAGTCGTAATGTGTTATCGAATGTTAGAGTACTTCACTGCACAAGGCTTTAGGATAAGTCATCCTGCACTCGTTATGGGTATAGTGTGACTGTTGGGTAGGCGCAGCCAGCTCTCATTGGCACTCATGGTGGGCACATAACTGTGTAGGTTATGAGAGGTGTTATAGTTACTAAGCTATGTCTAACTCTAACATAGGTTAAAAGCATGTAAGTAGTAGTGTATAACACATTAGGCTATGGAGGCTTCATTACTAGATTAAGTCTTACAAATTAAGTGTATAACGAATGTGGTATCACCCATAGGCCTATATAGGTAGGTCTGCTTGCCCCTCTCCTTTACCTCCCATCTTGGGGAAGTTTAACAATTTGGGAAATCAGAGCTATGTGATTTTCCACAGGTGCCGTTCACATGGTACTAGATGTCGTTCACATGGTACTAGACGTCGTTCACATGGCACTAGATGTCGTTCAAATGGTACTAGATGTCGTTCACATGATACTAGATGTCGTTCACATGGTACTAGATGTCGTTCACATGGTACTAGATGTCGTTCACATGGTACTAGATGTCGTTCACATGATGCTGGATTTTCACATGATACTAGATGTCGTTCACATGGTACTAGATGTTTACATGGTACTAGATGTTCAAATGGTGTGGTAATATAATGTTCAGATACTATTGAAAGGCATCGTAAAGCGCAGGGAGAAGCAACAAATAGCAACAGACTCACCCATTACAAGATGCCGCATTTAATTTTTAACCTTTTACCTCTCAAAGTGAGGCAGTACCTGGAAAAACAAATCAGTAGTCTCTTCCACGTTGACGAGGAAGTATCCTCAGCATTAGTACCTCCTATGTTGCATTAGTTCATGTGTTTAATTTCCTGTACTGCGGCTGTTTGTATAGGAGATCTTGAGGAAGTTTTTTTATTTCGATATTGAGAACCTGGAAGCTCGACAAGGGATACACGGATGGACCTTTGTACGTTATTTCTATTCCTTCCCAAAGAAGTTTCTTCTTGTGCTACTCCAGATCTGCCTTTGAAGCTTCTTCTTTCATTATTCTTGAAGTTGAGTTAACGAGGCTTGTTTTCGTGCTGTAACTACCCAGAGTGTGTTTACGGCGGTATAATCCAGGATCAAAGAACGCTCCTTATCAGCTCGTTAATTACGTCATAGTAACCGCTGATTAGCCAAGTGATTAGATCCTATAACCATCGCTGATACTTTGATGATGTTCGACGGCTGATCAGTTCTTAATATAAGATTAATTTTACTCCACACCTTTGCTGCCCAAACTGACGTGCGTGAACGGGTATTACAGACAGTTAAATTATTAACTGGTGTTCTTTTGTTCGCTGAATATTTATTTCGTGTTTTTAAATATATAGTTAATTCTTTTTTGTCCTTTGATTTCATTGCCCTAAATCATACTTTTTCCATGAAGGTTCAGATCATTTACATATAGAATTTACAAGTCCTTGTTTTGGAAATCGGAACATCAATATTTACAGTTTGTAGTTGTTTCTTATTGGAGTCGCTTTGCTGCGTCGATACACGTAAAATGTCTCTCATTATAATGAGAAATTTAATTGGCCAGCTGCTTAGCGTTCCAATCTCGTAATAAAAAGCCAGCCTATTTCTGTGTAATTTAAATATCAAATTACAATTATTTATTGAGAAGGGACTTTTCTTTAAAGGTTCCCTTGATATATGATGCAGTCCTCCGCCATGAATATTTTCTCCTTTTCGTTTTTTAATTTCGTTACTTTTGTTTCTTTTGGTAATATTGTTGACCAACCTTTTCTTTCTTTCTTTTGAAATACAGCAGCATTTATTAGTCTTCTCAAGTTTCGTTTGCTTAATCAGGTTTCTTCTCCTTCATAATATCTCTCACCTCCAGTCTTTTTGGACATTACCTCATCTATAGTATGTGTATAAAATATAGAAATATTTTCATGTTTTTTCTGATTAGAGTTTGATTTTTACCTTTCTGTTTCCTGGTCATTGTTTTCATAAAAACAATGACCAGGATTGGTGGATTTATCTTGTTACTCTTAAATTTTTGTTTTTTTTTTTTTGCTTTTATCCCCTCTATTTCTACATTTATCTTTTTGATAGTTTCCATAGTCTTATATTTTTTTGCTGTCTCCTTCGATAGATTCTTATCTGAATAATTTATAATGGTAATTTTCTTGCTTCCTTATGTATCCGTCTATGTTTTTTGGTAATGTCTTATGTTTAACATGATCTTCTCGTATATTTCGATTTACCCATCGCCTGCTAAGGGTAAATTTCGTATTGACACTAACTTGTACTTTCTCTTTTTCTCCTCTTCACGTTCTTAATGCATTTCCTCAGCACAACAGACAACAATAGCAATTTTTGTTAACCATTTTCATTATTCATTATTTTTTTCGCCTTCCTGTGTAGTAAATGACATCTTAATTAGTTTTTCCTGTTTCGCTAAGTTTGCACCATTATATATATATATATATATATATAATATATATATATATATATATATATTTTATATATATATATATATATATATATATTATTATTTTATCA
>NC_069402.1:36304185-36334185 GCF_026875155.1 Cherax quadricarinatus
CTCCTGTCTGCCCTTGTCATTCCCATTCTAGAGCTGGTTGAAGCACGGTCTGCTATCTTGTGGCTTCTATTTCTGCTTTGCTTACCGTGGAGTGCACTATACTTATCACTGTACATAGTGTAC
Organism: Cherax quadricarinatus; assembly: GCF_026875155.1. Classification (NCBI taxonomy): domain Eukaryota; kingdom Metazoa; phylum Arthropoda; class Malacostraca; order Decapoda; family Parastacidae; genus Cherax; species Cherax quadricarinatus. The sequence goes on from NC_069402.1 coordinate 36,304,309, forward strand.
ATATTGCTGTTATAAATTGGTGAAGGATAATATAAGTCTAAACTTTTTCTACTGTGTTTATTTGCTCCCATTACACCCGGGGTAACAGGCCATTTGGATCCAGGGTTGTAATACTCTCCATTTAATAACTCTCCTCTCCTATTTTTAACTGACAAATCCATTTGTTCTCTAGGCTTTCTTAACTTGTTAATCTCACTCCAAAACTTTTTCTTATTTTCAGCAAAATTTGTTGATAACATCTCACCCACTCTCTCATTTGCTCTCTTTTTACATTGCTTCACCACTCTCTTAACCTCTCTCTTTTTCTCCATATACTCTTCCCTCCTTGCATCACTTCTACTTTGTAAAAACTTGTCATATGCTAACTTTTTCTCCCTTACTACTCTCTTCACATCATCATTCCACCAATCGCTCCTCTTCCCTCCCGCACCCACTTTCCTGTAACCACAAACTTCTGTTGAACACTCTAACACTGCATTTTTAAACCTACCCCATACCTCTTCGATCCCATTGCCTATGCTCTCATTAGCCCATCTATCCTCCAATAGCTGTTTATATCTTACCCTAACTGCCTCCTCTTTTAGTTTATAAACCTTCACCTCTCTCTTCCCTGATGCTTCTATTCTCCTTGTATCCCATCTACCTTTTACTCTCAGTGTAGCTACAACTAGAAAGTGATCTGATATATCTGTGGCCTCTCTATAAACATGTACATCCTGAAGTCTACTCAACAGTCTTTTATCTACCAATACATAATCCAACAAACTACTGTCATTTCGCCCTACATCATATCTTGTATACTTATTTATCCTCTTTTTCTTAAAATATGTATTACCTATAACTAAACCCCTTTCTATACAAAGTTCAATCAAAGGGCTCCCATTATCATTTACACCTGGCACCCCAAACTTACCTACCACACCCTCTCTAAAAGTTTCTCCTACTTTAGCATTCAGGTCCCCTACCACAATTACTCTCTCACTTGGTTCAAAGGCTCCTATACATTCACTTAACATCTCCCAAAATCTCTCTCTCTCCTCTGCATTCCTCTCTTCTCCAGGTGCATACACGCTTATTATGACCCACTTCTCGCATCCAACCTTTACTTTAATCCACATAATTCTTGAATTTACACATTCATATTCTCTTTTCTCCTTCCATAACTGATCATTCAACATTACTGCTATCCCTTCCTTTGCTCTAACTCTCTCAGATACTCCAGATTTAATCCCATTTATTTCCCCCCACCGAAACTCCCCTACCCCCTTCAGCTTTGTTTCGCTTAGGGCCAGGACATCCAACTTCTTTTCATTCATAACATCAGCAATCATCTGTTTCTTGTCATCTGCACTACATCCACGCACATTTAAGCATCCCAGTTTTATAAAGTTTTTCTTCTCTTTTTTAGTAAATGTCTACAGGAGAAGGGGTTACTAGCCCATTTCTCCCGGCATTTTAGTCGCCTCATACGACACGCATAGCTTACGGAGGAAAGATTCTTATCCACTTCCCCATGGACAATGGAAGAAATAAAGAGGAGCAAGAACTATTTAGAAAAAGGAGAAAAACCTAGATGTATGTATATATATATGCATGTGCGTGTCTGTGAAGTGTGACCAAAGTGTAAGTAGGAGTAGCAAGATATCCCTGTTATCTAGCGTGTTTATGAGACAGAAAAAGAAACCAGCAATCCTACCATCATGCAAAACAGTTACAGGTTTCTGTTTCACAGTCATCTGGCAGGACGGTAGTACTTCCCTGGGTGGTTGCTGTCTACGAACCTACTACCTAAAATATATATATATATATATATATATATATATATATATATATATTATATATATATATATATATATATATATGTATATATATATACAGTGGTCCCCCGCTTTTCGTAGTTCCCGGCAATCGTAAAATTCGCCAATCATAGAGGTGTTTTCGTATAAACATGGACTCGCTTTTCATAGGTTGACTCGCGAGTCGTAGTTCGTCCAGGACGCGTACCCACGGCGTGAGCCAGGGCGGCAGCCAGTCTGGCATTGTTTACCAGTGAGTGAAGGTCCCCTCACGTGGTCCAGCGAAATATTTCATAATGTTCCATTTATTTTAGTGCTTGCAAGTACTAAATAAGCTACCATGGCTCCAAAGAAAGCTCCTAGTGCGAAGCCTTTGGTAAAGAAGGTGAGAAATACGATTGAATTTAAGAAAACCGTCATTGAACAATATGAAAGTTGTACAAGTGTGGCCGAACTGTCCAGGATGTATTAGAAACCCTACACAACCTTATGTTCCATAGTGGCCAAGAAAAATGAAATAAAGGATGCTGTTGTTGCAAAGGAAGTAACTATGCTGACAAAAATGAGATCACCAGTACTGGAAGAGGTTGAGAAGTTATTATTGGTGTGGATAAATGAGAAACAATTAGCAGGAGATACTCTTATGATTTCGTTTATTTGTGAAAAGGCTAGGCAGTTGCATGAAGATTTGGTAAAGAAATTGCCTGCAAATAGTGGTGAAGTGAGTGAATTTAAGGCCAGCAAAGGCTGGTTTGAGAGATTTAAGAACCTTACTGGCATTCACAGTGTGGTAAGGCATGGTGAGGCTGCCAATTCGGACCACAAGGCGCCTGAAAAATATGTGCATGAATTCCAGGAGTACATAGAGGCTGAAGGACTGAAACCTGAACAAGTGTTCAATTGTGACGAAACAGGCCTCTTTTGGAAGAAAATGCCAAAGAGGACCTTCATTACACAAGAGGAAAAGGCAATGCCAGGACACAAGCCTATGAAAGACAGGCTGACGCTAATGTTCTGTGCTAATGCTAGTGGGGATTTCAAAGTGAAGCCATTACTAGTGTACAATTCTGAAAATCCCAGAGTGTTCAGGAAAAACAATGTTATGAAGAGTAAATTGTGTGTGTTTTGGAAATCTAATAGTAAGGCATGGATCACGAGGGAAATTTTCGTCGAGTGGTTCAATGAAGTGTTTGGCCCTAGTGTGAAGGAGTATCTCCTGGAAAAGAAATTGGATCTCAAGTGTCTGCTAGTAATGGACAATGCACCTGCTCATCCTCCAAACTTGGATGACCTAATTTTCGAGGAGTTTGGGTTCATCACAGTAAAGTTCTTGCCCCCGAATACCACTCCTCTCCTCCAACCCATGGACCAGCAGGTTATTGCAAACTTTAAAAAACTCTACACAAAAGCAATGTTTCACATGTGCTTGACTGTGACCACAGACACTCACTTGACCCTAAGGGAATTTTGGAGAGAACACTTCAGCATCCTCCACTGCATAACCCTTATAGGTATGGCTTGGGAGGGAGTGACTACCAGGACTTTGAACTCTGCCTGGAGAAAATTGTGGCCAGATTGTGTCGACAAGAGGGATTTTGAAGAATTTGGGACTGACCCTAATGAGCCTATGTCTGTTGTAAAATCAATTGTGGCACTGGGGAGTTCCATGGGGTTGGATGTGAGTTTGGAGGATGTGGAAGAATTGGTGGAAGACCACAATGAAGAGCTCACCACCGAGGAGCTGCAAGAGCTTCAGCAGGAAGAGCAACACATCGCAGCTCAGAATCTTGCTGCAGAGGAGGAGGAAGAGAGATGGAAGAAGGTGCCTTCTTCAGAAATTAAAGAGATTTTTACTATGTGGGGTAAGATGGAAAGCTTTATGGAGAAACATCACCCTAACAAGGTTGTTGCAAGCCAGGTTGGCAAAATGTACAGTAACAAAGTCTTGGACCATTTTAGGGAAGTGTTAAAGAGACGCCAGAAACAGAGCTCTCTCCACAGTTATTTTGTGAGACAGGACTCCAGTGACTCTCAAGGTGGTCCTAGTGGCATTAAGAAACAGAGAAGACAAGCAACCCCAGAAAAGCAAATGGTACCTGAGGTGTTGATGGAAGGGGATTCCCCTTCCAAATTATAAACAATCCACTCTCTCTCCTCCTCCAGTCTCCCATACACTAAGAAGAATCTCCAATAAAGGTAAGTGTTATGCTGTTAATGTTTCATTCATCATTTCCCATTGTATTGTTTATGTACTACATGCATATTTCATGTTAAAATTTTTTTTTTTTAATACTTCTGGGTGTCAGGAACGGATTAATTGTATTTACATTATTTCTTATGGGGAAAATTGATTCGTAAATCGTAAATTTCGTTTATAGTAACGGCTCCAGGAACGGATTAATTACGAACAACGAGGGACCACTGTATATATATATATATATATATATATATATATATATATATATATATATATATATATATATATGTCGTGCCGAATATGTGCTGTTTCTCCTCATGTCAGAAGATGAGGAGAAACAGCAGATATGTTCGTGGCTGCGCATATCGTCCTGGGATTGAATTACACCCAGTTTGTTTCCCAGAAAATAAAAGTGTTGTATGTTGAGGTGGTGTGATTTATAGTACAACACACGTGGCATTTCACTAAGTGCAGTATAGGAATGAAGCAGCGGCGGGTGTTGGGGATGTTCCGGGAGACGGGGAAGGGGGGAGTGCATGGTGGCAGGTGATGTCCCGGGTGGCAGGGAAACGAACCGGGTGGCAGGGAAAAGAGCCGAATGAACGGCTGTCTCAGCCGGACCGAGCAGCGTAACTTACTAACCTGCATAATGAAGTAATAAATTTAGAATTGATGTTATTGTTGAGAGAACTGGAACTGAAGTGTTAGATAGTCTGTGTGAGTCATAGACTATGGCGGTGAAAATGTTAGTGATAGACAATGGTAATTATAGACAAATACGAGAACACAAAATGTTATTGATGAAGAGTTGATGAAGACAGAGGTGGTGAGGCATCCCTTGTTGTGGCAACGTTGGCTCTACATAGAGCTTCACCTGTCTCTTAGTGCCAGTAGTGAGCTTCTGTATCCAGACAATTTCGTATGAAAGGACAGTATATTGCGACAGTTCCCACGAGAGCACAATATCTCATAATTAGAACCTGTTAAAGCACAGTATCTTGCTACAGTGCCTGGAAGAGCACCGTATCTCGCGATTAAAACCTATCAAAGCTCACTATTGCTATAGTGTCTACGAGAGCAGTGTTATGCAATGTTAGGCTAAGCATTATATGGGCTTTGTAAATTTTTTACTACGTGCATCACGTCTACATTGTTCCTTTACTTCCGTCTAATGCAACTTTTTTTTTTCAGTCTGCATTTTTAAACATAATGTAGACAAAAGGCTGACTTCCGGTGATATCGTCACAAATGCTTAAGATAAAGGCCTAAACACACGTTAATAATCATTCTACGATACTCATACACATATAGTATAATTATTCGTAAATGTTCCATATACTATAATTATTTGTAAATGCGTTCGGAAAAATGCGTCGAAAAATTGAGGAGCACATGGAAAAGCCTTCAACAGTGTGTGCTGTTCAATTTTCAATGTATTCCTTTTTCAATCGCATATACAAAACAATACATTGTGTAGAGAGAATTGGATCGCCGAAGCATGTATTACGTCTTTACAGGTAACGAACGCATTGCGAGTAGGAAAGCTGACGTTCATGCGTCGCCAAACTTGCAACAATTTCTGTACGACATCTGATATACATAGATGTAATTTTTCAACCAAATTTAATAATCGATTTCTCGAGAAGAATATGAATTCATGAGTGAACATGAAATTCATAGCCTGGATTTCCACTTGTTATAGAGGAGTCGAGAGTTTTCTTATCGTCCAGAGGAGTCTAAGGCTTTCCTTATCGCCATAGAGGAGTCAAAAGCTCTTCTTATCGTCAGAGAGGAGTGGAGAGCTTTCCTAATCACAGATGAATCAAGAATTCTCTCCTTTTCGTAGCAGAAAAATCAAGAGCTGTACTCAGACGCAGTCAGTATGACTCACGAAATCGTAATGACACGATTGCAAACAAACCATACCACGGATGGGGTTTGAACCCGCAATAAGAGTCTCAAAACTCCAGGCCGTCGCGTTAGCCACGGTCTGGAGTTTTGAGACTCTCTTACCGCGGGTTCAAACTCCATCCGGTTTGTAAGCAGTCAGTAACTTGCATTCGGGAAATCAAGAAAACTCTCATAGGATATAATATGCCTTTTCTGCGGGCGTAAGAGCAATTGACCTACCCAGGTATTTAAGAGGAAGCGTTTCCAAAGTAATAACTCAAAAACTTTGCCAACTGAAGATTTCAACAGACTTAGAACTAACTGGGTCTTGAGGAGGAAGTATATATATAAAGTATATATATAAAGGTAGCCAGGCTACCTACATATATATATATATATATATATATAAATATATATATATATTATATATATATATATATATATATATATATATATATATATATATGTAATATATATGTATATATATATATATATATATATATATATATATATATATATATATATATATATATCATATAAACATGTATATACTGTTATTAACCATATGGTTAATAGCACTAAAGAGAAACTTATTGCAAATTCCTTTATATATAATAAAATACGATCAACATTTGTGTAAAAACAGGAGGCTCGGATTACCTGTGTAATTGGGTCTGACACCCCTTCGTGGACACTGCAAACACACACTGATTGCTAGAGAGGATCAGGAGCCTGGAGCAGGCAGTGGTGGTGGATCAGGAGCCTGGGGCAGGCAGTGGTGGTGGATCAGGAGCCTGGGGCAGGCAGTGGTGGTGGATCAGGAGCCTGGGGCAGGCAGTGGTGGTGGATCAGGAGCCTGGGGCAGAGGTGGCGCTCTGCTCCTGCCGGAGGGAGCCGCCAGGTCTAGATGCAGCAGGAACGAATGTATTAAGCGAGGTTGAAATATTAGGAATACAATGGAAAAACCAAGTGCTTCTTGCGCCCACCACCATAATCACAAAAATTTAGGGCAAGGGGTCTGTTGTTATATTATCATGGGTTTTTATACCAAACATCTCGACCTCAGAATTCTTTAAACGCACAAGGACCCCCGGGAAAATTTTTTTCCTTTGCTTTTTCGGGCCCTTTGCTTCCAAATTGTTTCCTGACTCTTTCTAAAATTTTTGCTTCCTGATACTTTTTCCTGTACATGTTTCCCCCTCTTTTTTCCTGATACTTTCTGATACTTTTCCTGATACTTGTTTTCGATACTTTCTGGTGATTTTTAAAACCGTTTTTTTGTATTCTGTACTTCTTTCTGATACCTCCTGATATTTGCTTCATATTTTCTTTATACTTCGTAATACTTGTTTCCTGTATTTCCTGATATTTTGTTCCTGATCCCTCCTATTTTTGCTAACGTTATTTCCTGATGCTCGTTATAACCTATTAATATTGAAATATTTTGTTTCCAATATTTCCTTCCAAACAGGGTTAGTACCAGGAAACAAAAGCGAAGATTACGAAACTAAAACCCCAAATTAATAACGAAATGTAAAAAACAACCACAGTTAGCAAAATACATCGGGAAACGAGAGTAAAAACCAAAAAAAAAAACAAACTGTAGAAAAATGAGGCGGCGCTGGGAAACCGAAAATCGAAATTAAAATCGACATCAACGAACCCCTTTTCCCCCCTCCTCTGCGCACTTGTTGAGATTTTAAACCGACGCCGTTGATGGGAAAATTATGTGCCCTATCAGATCTTCAGGCATTGTTAAAAAATTGTTTGGGGGAAATTTAAACCCCCACCAGGCCATTACTATTTTGTCAAAGGGATAATGATTTCCTCCGGTCCCCCCCTTTGACCAGGCACAATTTTTTTTTTTCCCCCTAATTTTTTGATCAGTGTCTCACAATTCTTAGGTGCCCTCATCACACAGGTGGGGGCATCATCAAAACAGTGATTATGGGCACCAGTGACGCAAAATTTTAGGTAGTGCTCCGTATATGATGTTCACATACAGGTGATTTTCATTACAGGTGATGTATCTCCAAGATGATGTATGGGCAACAGGTGCGCTAATTGGGTAGTGCATCATCGTACATGATGTTTTCAACATTTTGAAAATCATCACCAATGAGAAATCAAAATTTATGGGGTATCATATACAGGTGTGTATCTCAATAGGGTTCAAATTTTTCGGTGACGATCGTCATAAGGTGATGTATCCCAACGGGTATGTATCACACACGGGTAGTACCCACACTGGGCTCACACGGTGAGGTAAAATAATCATATGGTGGAGTTTTAAAACAGGTGATTTCATCATATATGTGGTGTATCACATCAGGGAGTATCATCTTTAAATGTTGTTATCACATACATGATTATCATCATGTAGGGGGTGTTCTTAAAAAGGGACCCGACAACACGGGCGAGCAACAAAATTCGGTGCCCCAGCAACACTAGCGAGCACACAGGGGGTGACCCAGTACACAGGGGTGACCCAGCAACACGGGCGGTGACCCAAAAACACAGGGGGTACCCAGAAAAAAGGCGGTGACCCAAAACCTAGCGTGAGCCGGGGGCGGTGCCCAGAACCTCGGGGCACGGGGTGCCCAGCAACATACGATGAGCACAGGCGGTGTCCCAGCCACTAGCGGGGAACCGGGGCGGTCCCCCAGAAACACACGATGGCAGAGGCGGGACCCAGCAACACTAGCGAGGAACACAGGGGTGCCCAGCAACAAGCGATGAGCAAGGCGTGACCCAGCAACATAGGGGAAACGGCGTGCCCAGCAACAAAACGGTCCCCCAGCAACACTAGCGAGGAACACGGCTGCCCAGCAACACGGGTCCCAGCAACACTAGCGAGAAACACAGGGGGGCCCCCGCGGCAAGTGCCACGAAAAACAATTTGACCCAAATTTTAAAATTTCCCTCTAAAATTTTTCCAAAAAGTTTTTAACATAACATCGTTTTTGTCCCGGTTTAACACTTTTTTAACCCTTGGGAAAGAATTTAAATTCGTCAAAGGTTAATTTTCCAGTTTTATTGTCCTTTTAAAATTTTCCTACTTTGCCAAAAAAAAATTGAAATATGAAAATTGAGAACGTTGGTATATGATGGTACGTGGGGGGGTTTGAGTCTAAGTGGGGGAAGGGCTCCTGCTGTGACCTAGGTGGGGGGAAGACTCCTCGTGGTCTAGGTGGGTGAAACTCCTGGTGTGAGTCTAGGTGGGGGAAGATTCCCGCTGTGAGCTAGGTGGGGGAAAATTCCCGCTTGAGTCTAGGTGGGGGGAAGACTCCTGTGTGATCGGGGTGTGGGAAAACTCCTGGTGATATTAAAGGTGGGCCCTGGGGGGTCTGGGGGGTGAAGACCCTGTTATTTTTATTGGGGGAAGACCCCAAAATTGGGGTTTGATGAAGACTCATGGGGTTATTAGGTTTTTTGGGGGACCCCTGTGGTCAAGGGGTTTTAAGACTCCGGGTGATCTAGGGGCGTGGAAGATCCCCGGGTGAGTCTAGGTGGGGGAAGACCCTGGGTAGTCTGAGGGGGGAAACTTCTGAGTGAGTTAGGGGGGAAGACTCCCTCTTTTAGAAAAGGGGGAAGACCCTGGGATCTAAATGGGGGAAGTCCGGTTGAGTTTTTGGGGGTGAAGACTCCTGGGGTGAAAACTAGGGGTGTGAAAACTTCTTTGTTGGTCAAGGGGGTAAGATCCCGGTGTGATTCTAGGGGGGTGAAACTCCTTGTGGAGTCTAGGGAGTGGATGACTCCCGTTAGTGTAGTGGGGAAGACTCCTGGGGTTTATTAGGGGGGGGAAAACTCCGGTGTAAAACAGGGGGTGAAGACTCCTAGTGTGGTCTAGGGGGGTAAGACTCCCGGGGTGGTCCCTGGGAAGACCCCTGGTGCGAGTCTAGGTGTGTGAAAACTCCTGGTGTGAGCTGGGGGGGAAAAACCCATGGTTTGATCTGGTGTGTGGGGAAAACTCTTGGTGTGGCCAGGGGGTGGAAGACTCCCGGTGTGAGTCTATTGGGGGGAAGACTCCTGGTTGAGTCAGGGTAAGACTCCAGTGTGAGTCTAGGGATTGAAAACTCCTGGTGTGGTCTAGGGGGGTGAAGACCTGCTGTGAGTCAAGGTGTGTGGGAAAACTCCTGGTGTAGTTAAGGGTTTGTAAGACTCCCGGGGAAGTAGGTGGGGAAACTCCGGTGGTTTTAGGGGATGAAGACTCTAGGGGGAGTCTAGATGGGTAAATGACTCCGGTGTGAGTCTAGGGGGGGTAAACTCAGGTGTTTAGTTTTGGTTGGTGAAGACCCCCTGTTGAGTCATGGGGGAAGACCATGGGGTCTCTAGATGTTATAAGACTCTTGGGGTGACTGTTGTGTGAAGCTCCTATTGTTCTAGGTTGTGGGAAAACTCCTGGTTAGTCTAGGTGGGTGAAACACCGCTGGTCCCCGTGGGTGAAGACTCCTGGGGTAGTCTAGGGGGGGAAGATGGGGGTAATCTAGGGGGGTAATACTCCTGGGATCTGGGGGGGTGAACACTGAAGGGGTTTTTTCTAGGGGGATAAACTCCTTTTGAGTCGGTGGTGAAACTCCCCGGGGTGATCTAGTGGGTGAAGACTCCTTTTTTGAGTCTAAGTGGGGGGAAGACTCCTGCGTGAGTATATGTGGGGGAGACCCATGGGTTATCTAGGTTTGGAAAACCCCTGGTTGGAGTCAAGGTGTGGGGGACTCCTGGGGGTGAGTCAGGTGTGGGAAAAAACTCCTTGGGAGCTGGGGGGGGACTCTGGTGATTAGTGGGGGGACTTTGGTGTGAGTCTAGGAGTGAAAAAATAGTCGTGTGAGTAGGGGGGTGAAGACTCCTGGTGAGTCTAGGGGGGTAACTCCTCGTGTGAGCTGGTGGGGAAGATCCTGGGTAGTTAAGGGGTTGAAAAATTCTTGTGTGAGTCATGGGGGGAAGACAAGGTGATTTAGGTGGGTGAAGAAAACCCTTGTGTGAATCAGGGAGTGGAAGGCCCTGGTGTAAAATGTAGGTGGGTAAGACTCGTGGGGTGAGTTAGGGGGGGGAAAAATCCCGGTGGGGTCTAAGGGGGGTGAAAACCCCCTGGTGTGAGTCAGGGGTGTGGAAAACTTTGGTGTGGCCAGGGGTGGGGAAAACTCCTGGGGTGGGGCAGGGGGTGTAAGACTCCTGGGGTGAGTCTATGTGGGGGAAGACTCCCGGGTGGTCTAGGTGTGAAGACTCCTTTTTAGTCTGGGAGTGGGAAACTCCTGGGTGAGTCAGGTGGGGTAAGACTCCGCGTGAGCAAGGTGTTGAAGACTCCCGGGGAAAATCTAGGTGTCGAAAACTCCTGGTGGGGTTGGTGTGTGGGAAAGGGTCCTGGGGTGAGTCTAGGGGGTGAAACTCCTGTGTGGTCTGAGGGGAAGACTCGGGTGAGTCGGTGGGGGAAAAAACCATGGGTGAGCTAAAGGTTTGGGGAGATCCATGGTGATCTAGGGGGGGTGAAGACCATGGTGTCAGTCTAGGTGTGTATAAGACCTTTGTTGGGGTCTGTTTTGAAGCCCCGGTGTGAGTCTGGGTGTGGAAGACTCCTGGTATGTTCTGGTGGGGGGAACAAAATTGTGTGGTCCGGGGTTGAAACTCCTGGGTGGTCTAGGGGTGGACTCCTGGTGGGTCTGGGGGGGAAGCTGGGGGGGTTGGTTTGGGGGGTTTCGGGGGGATTGGTGGGGGAACACTGAGGGTGTGATCTAGGGGGGGAAAACTCCCGGTTTTTTTAGGGGGGTGAAACTTTGGTGTAGTCAGGTGGGTGAAGACTCCCGGTGTGAGTCAAGGGGTGAAGGCCCCGGTTGGTTTAGAACTGAATACTCCGGGTGAGCTAGGGGTGAAAACTCCTGGTGAGTTAGGTGGATGAGACTCCTGGGGTGAGTTGTGTGGGAAGACCCTGGTGAAGTCTAGTTGTGAGACTCCTAGTGGTCAGGTGTTGAAAACTCCGGGTGGGCCAAGTGGTGAAGATCCCGGGGGTGAATCTGGGGGGGGGTAAGACTCCGGTGTGAATCTAGATGGGTAAAGCTCCAATTTTATCTAGGGGGGTGAAGACTCCAGGTGTGATCACGCGGGTGAAAACTCCCGGGGTGAGTGTAGGTGGGTGAAGATCCTTGTGTGTTTGGTTGAGGAAGATCCGGTGTGGGTTGGGGGTGAAGACTCTGGTGAGGTTAGGTTGTGGGAAAAATCCGTTTTATCTAGATGTTGAAGACTCCGGATGAGTCTAGGTGGGTGAAGACTCCCGGTGTGAGTTAGTGGGTGAAATCCTGGTGTGAGTCAGGTGGGTGAAGATCCTCGTTTGAGTCAGGTGGGTGAAGACTCCATGCGTGAGTATAGTATGGGCTCTGGTTTTTGTCTGGGTTTTTTGGGGGACTCCTGGGGTGAGTCTAGGGGTGAAGACTCCCTGGGAGATTAGGGGTGTGGAAAAATCCTTTGTGAACATAAAGTGTAAAAATCCTGGGGTAGTTAAGGTGGGAAGGGGCCTTTGGGTTAGGGGGGTGAAACTCCCGGGGTGAGTCTAGGCGTGTGGAAGACTCTTATTGAGTCAGGGGGGGCCCGGGGGACTAGGGGGTGAAACTTTTGGGGGGGAGTCTAGGGGGTGAAGATAGCGTGTGAGTAGTGGTGAAGACTCCTGGGGATTGGGGTGAAGATCCTGTGTGATCTAGGGGGGTGAAACAATGGGGATCTAGGTTGTAAATTCTTGTGTGAGTCTAGGTGGTGAAGACTCCAGGGTGATTCTAGGTGGGGGGAAGACTCCCTTTGTGAATCTGGTATGTGGGAAAGGCTCCTGGGGGGAGGTAGGGGGGTGAAGACCGTGGGGGAGTCTTGGGGGGGGGAAAACTCATGGGGTGAGTCTAGTGGGTGAAATCCTGGGGTAAGACGGTGGGTGAAAACTCCTGGGGTGAGTCTAGGTCGTGAAAACTCCCGGTGTGAGTCTAGGTGGGTAAAGACTCCTGGTGTGGTCTAGGGGGGTGAAGACCCATAACGGATCTAGGTGGTTGGGAAGACTTGGGGTGATCTTGTGGGGGAAGACTCCTGGGTAACTAGGGGGGTGAAACTGGTGTATCAGGTGAGTGAAGACCCGGTGTGATCTAGATGGGGAAAGACTCCGGTTGAACGGGGGGGAAGCCCTGGGGAGAGTTTAGTTTTGTGGAAAGGGGCCCCGGTGGAGTCTAGTTGGGTGAAGACTCCTGGGTGGTCTGGAGTAAGACCCTTTGTGTGCTAGGGGGGTGAAGATCCTGGTGTGAGTCCAAAATGGGGGAAAGGGCCCGGGTTTTATCTAGATGGGGGAAACTGGGGTGTGAGTCTAGGGGGGGAAGATCCTGTTAGTTTAGGGGGGGAAAACTTTTGGTGTGGGTCTAGGGGGGGGGAAGACTCCCGGTGTGAGTAAGGTGGGGGAAAGCTCCTGGTGGAGTTTAGAAGCGTGAAGACTCCTGGTGTGAGTCTACGGGGGAAAACTCCTGGTTTAGTCTAGGTGGTGGACCCGTGTAGTAGGTGTGTGGGAAAATCCCGGGGGGTCTAGTGTGTGAAACCCTGATTTTGGGTTGGTGTGTGAAGACTCCGGTGTGATCTAGGGGGTGAAAATCCTGGTTAAAACTAGGGGGGTAAGAAAATTTGGGGTGGCTTGGGGTAAAGCTCCAATGTGAGCTAGCGGGGGAAGACTCCAGGTGTGGGTCACGCGGTGAAGACTTGGGTGGTGTAGGTGGGGGAAGACTCCTTTGTGAGTAGGTTAGGAAAACTCCTGGTGAGTCTAGTTGGGGGAAGACTCCTGTGAAGGGCTAGGGGTGTGGAAAACCCTTTGTTGGGCTGATGGTGAAGATCCGGGGTTGGGTTTAGGTGGGTGAAGACTCCTGGTGTGAGTCTAGGTGGGTGAAGACTCCTTGTGTGATTCTAAATGGGTAAAGACTCCTGGTGTGAGTCTAGGAGACTGAAGACCCCTGGTGTGAGTCTAGGTGTGAATACTCCTGTTGTGAATCTAGGTATGTGGAAGGCTCCTGGTGTGAGTTTAGGTGGGTGAAGACTCCTGGTATGAGACTAGGTGGATGAAGACTCCTGGTGTGAGTAGGTGGGTGAAGACTCCTGGTGTAAGTCTAGGTTGGTGAAGACTCCTTTTGTGAGTCTAGTTGGGTGAAGACTGCTGGTGTGAGTCTAGGTTTGTGAAGACTCCTGGTGTGAGTCTAGGAGGGTGAAGACTCCCGGTGTGAGTCTAGGTGGGTGAAGACTCCTGGTGTAAGACTAGGTGGGTGAAGACTCCTTTTGTGAGTCTAGTTGGGTGAAGACTGCTGGTGTGAGTCTAGGTTTGTGAAGACTCCTGGTGCGAGTCTAGGTGGGTGAAGACCCATTGTGTGAGTGTAGTTGTGTGGAAGACTCCTGGTGTGAGCCTAGGTGTGTGAAGACTCCTGGTGTGAGTCTAGGAGTGTGGAAGACTCCTGTTGTGAGTCTATGTATATGGAAGACTCCTTGTGTGAGTCTATGTGCGCGAAGACTCGTGGTGTGAATTTAGGTGAGTGAAGACTCCTGGTGTAAGTCTAGGTGCGTGAAAACTCCTGGTGTGAGTCGAGGTGAGAGAAGACTCTTGGCGTGAGTTTAGGTGGGTGAAGACTCCTTGTGTTATTCCAGGAGTGTGAAGACTCCTGGTGTTATTCAAGGTGTGTGAAGACTTCTGGTTTGAGTCTAGGTGGGTGAAGACTCCTTGTGTGAGTTAAGGTGAGTGAAGACTCCTGGTGTGAGTCTAGGTGGGTGAAGACTCCTGGTGTGAGTCTAGATGGGTGAAGATTCCTGATGTGAGTTTAGGTGGGTGAAGACTCCTTGTGTGAGTCTAGGTGGGTAAAGATTCCTTGTGTGAGTCCAGACGGATGAAGACTCCTGGTGTGAGTCAAGGTGTGTGAATGCTTTTGATGTGAGTCTACATGAGTGAAGACTCCTGGTGTAAGTCAAGGTGGGTGAAGACTTTTGTTGTGAGTCTAGGTGAGTGAAGACTCCTGGTGTGAGTCTAGATGGGCAAAGACTCCTGGTGTGAGTCTATGTGTGTGAAGACTCCTGGTGTGAGTGGAGGTGGGTGATGACTCCTGGTGTGAGTCTAGGTGGGTGAAGACTCCTGGTGTGAGTCTAGGTGGGTGAGGACTCCTTGTGTGAGTCTAGGTGGGTGAAGATTCCTTGTGTGAGTCTAGGTGGGTGAACACTCCTGGTGTGAGTCTAGGTGGGTGAAGACTCCTGGTGTGAGTTTAGATGGGTAAAGACTCCTAATGTGAGTCTAGGCGGGTGAAGACTCCTGGTGTGAGTCTAGGTGGTTGAAGACTCTTGGTGTGAGTCTAGGTGTGTGGAAGACTACTGGTGTAAGTCTAGGTGAATGAAGACTCCTGGTGTGAGTCTAGGTGTGTGGAAGACTACTGGTGTGAGTCTAGATGGGTGAAGACTCCTTGTGTGAGTCTAGATGTTTGAAGACTCCTGGTGTGAGTCTAGGTGGGTGACGACTCCTGGTGCGGGTCTAGTTGGGTGAAAACTTCTTGTGTGAGTCTAGGTGGGTGAAGACTCCATGTGTGAGTATATGTGGGTGAAGACTCATGGAGTTAGTCTAGGTTTGTGGAAGACTCATGGTGTGAGTCTAGGTGTGTGAAGACTCCTAGTGTGAGTCTAGGTGTGTGGATGACTCCTGGTGTGAGTCTAGGTGCGTGAAGACTCCTCGTATGAGTCTAGGTGGGTGAAGACTCCTCGTGTGAGTCTAGGTGGGTGAAGACTCCTCGTGTGAATCTAGGTGGGTGAAGACTCCTCGTGTGAGTAGGTGGGTGAAGATTCCTGGTGAGTCTAGGAGGGTGAAGACTCCTGGTGTGAGTCTAGGTGGGTGAAGACTCCTGGTGTGATTCTAGGTGGGTGAAGACTCCTTGTGTGAGTCTAGATATGTGGAAGACTCCTTGTGTGAGTGTAGGTGGGTGAAGACTCCTGGTGTGAGTCTAGGTGGGTGAAGACTCCTGGTGTGAGTCTAGGTGGATGAAGACTCCTGGTGTAAGACTAGTTGGGTGAAGACTCCTGGAGTGAGTGTAGGTGGGTGAAGACTCCTGGTGTGAGTCTATGTGGGTGAAGACTCCTTGAGACTAGTTTGGTGAAGACTCCTGGAGTGAGTGTAGGTGGGTGAAGACTCCTGGTGTGAGTCTAGGTGGGTAAAGACTCCTGGTGTGAGTTTAGGTGGGTGAAGATTCCTGGTGTGAGTCTAGGTGGGTTAAGACTCCTGGTGAGTCTAGGTGGGTGAAGACTTCTCGTGTGAGTCTAGGTGGGTGAAAACTCCTGGTGTGAGTCAAGGTGGGTGAAAACACCTTGTGTGAGTCTAGGTGGGTGAAGATTCTTATGTGAGTCTAGGTATGTGGAATACTCCTCGTGTGAGTGTAGGTGGGTGAAGACTCCTGGCGTGAGTCTAGGTGGGTGAAGGCTCTTGATGTTTTTCTAGGTGTGTGGAAGATTCCTAGTGTGAGTCTAGGTGTGTGAAGACTCTTGGTGTGAGTCTAGGTGTGTGGAAGATTCTTGGTGTGAATCTAGGTGGGAGAAAACTCTTGGTGTGAGTGTAGGTGGGTGAAGACTCCTGGTGTTATTCTAGGTGTGTGAAGACTCTTCGTGTGAGTCAATTTGGGTAAAGACTCCTGGTGTTATTCTAGGTGGGTGAATATTCCTGTTTTTATTCTAGGTGTGTGAAGACTCCTGGTTTCGGTCTAGGTGGGTGAAGACTCCTTGTGTGAGTCTAGGTGGGTGAAGACTCCTGGTATGAGTCTAAGTGGGTGAAAACTCCGGGTGTGAGTCTGGGTTGGTGAAGATTCCTGAAGTGAGTCTAGGTGATTGAAGACTCCTTGTGTGAGTCTAGGTTATGAAAAACTCCATGGGTAGGGAGGTGGGGGAAGACTCCTGTGTGAGCCTACGTGGGTGAAAACTCCTGTTGTGAGCCTAGGTGGGTGAAGACTCCTGGTGTGAGTCTAGGTGGGTGAAGACTCATGGTGTTAGTCTAGGTTTTGTAAGACTCCTGGTGTGAGTATAGGTGTGTGAAAACTCCTGGTGTGAGTCTAGGTGGGAGAAGACTCCTGGTGTGAGTCTAGGTGTTTCAAAACTCCTGGTGTGAGTCTAGGTGTGTGAAAACTCCTTACGTGAGTCTAGGTGGGTAAAGACTCCTGGTGTGATTCTACGTGGGAGAAGACTCCTGGTGTGAGTTTAGATGGGTAAAGACTCCTAATGTGAGTCTAGGCGGGTGAAGACTCCTGGTGTGAGTCTAGGTGGTTGAAGACTCTGGTGATCCTAGGTTGTGAAGCTACTGGGAAGTAGGGATGAAGACTCCTGGTGTGAGTCTAGTGTGTGAAGACTACTGTGTGAGCTAATGGTGAAGACCCTTTGAGTCTAGATGTTTGAAGACTCCTGGTGTGAGTCTAGTGGTGAAAGACTCCTGGTGCGGTCTAGTTGGGTGAAAACTTCTTGGTGTGAGTCTAGGTGGGTGAAGACTCCATGTGTGAGTATATTGGGTGAAGACTCATGGAGTTAGTCTAGGGTTTGTGGAAGACTCCCTGGGGTGAGTCTAGGTGTGTGAAGACTCCTAGTGTGAGTCTAGGGGTGTGGATGACTCCTGGTGGAGTCTAGGTGCGTGAAGACTTCTCTGTATGAGTCTAGGTGGGTGAAGACTCCTCGTGTGAGTCTAGTGGGTGAAGACTCCTCGTGTGAATCTAGGTGGTGAAGACTCCCCGTGTGAGTAGGTGGTGAAGATTCCTGGTGAGTCTAGGAGGGTGGGAAAACTCCTGGTGTGAGTCTAGGTGGGTGAAGACTCCTGGTGTGATTCTAGGTGGTGAAGACTCCTTGTGTGAGTCTAGATATGTGGAAGACTCCTTGTGTGAGTGTAGGTGGGTGAAGACTCCTGGTGTGAGTCTAGGTGGGTGAAGACTCCTGGTGTGAGTCTAGGTGGATGAAGACTCCTGGTGTAAGACTAGTTGGGTGAAGACTCCTGGAGTGAGTGTAGGTGGGTGAAGACTCCTGGTGTGAGTCTAGGTGGATGAAGACTCCTGGTGTAAGACTAGTTGGGTGAAGACTCCTGGAGTGAGTGAGTTTAGGTGAGTGAAGACTCCTGGTGTGAGTCTTGTTTGGTGAAGACTCCTCGTATGAGTCGAGGTGTGTGGAAGACTCCTGGTGTGAGTCTAGGTGTGTGAAGATTCCTGGTGTGCGTCTAGGTGTGTGAAAGACTCCAGGTGTGAGTCTAGGTGGATGAAGACTCCTGGTGTGAGTCTAGGTGAGTGAAAACTCCTTGTGCTAGTCTATGTGGGTGAAGACTCCTGGTGTGCGTGTAGGTGAGTGAAGACTCCTGGTGTGAGACTAGATGGGTAAAGGCTCCTATTGTGAGTCTAGGCGAGTGAAGACTCCTTGTGTGAGTCTAGGTGTGTGAAGGCTCCTGATGTGAGTCTAGGTGAGTGAAGACCCATTGTGTAAGTCTAGGTGGGTGAAGACTCCATGTGTGAGTCTAGATGGGTGAAGACTCCTGGTGTAAGTCTAGGTTGGTGAAGACTCCATGTGTGAGTCTAGGTCGGGGAAGACTCATGGTGTTAGTCTAAGTGTGTGGAAGACTCCTGGTGTGAGTCTAGGTTGGTGAAGACCCCTTGTGTGAGTCTAGGTGGGTGAAGACTCGTGGTGTGAGTCTAGGTGGGTAAAGACTCCTGGTGTGAGTTTAGGTGGGTGAAGATTCCTGGTGTGAGTCTAGGTGGGTTAAGACTCCTGGTGAGTCTAGGTGGGTGAAGACTTCTCGTGTGAGTCTAGGTGGGTGAAAACTCCTGGTGTGAGTCAAGGTGGGTGAAAACTCCTTTGAGTCTAGGTGGGTGAAGATTCTATGTGAGTCTAGGGGATGTGAATACCCTCGTGGTGAGTTAGTGGGTGAAGACTCCTGGGGGTGAGTCTAGGTTGGTGAAGCTCTTGAAAGTTTTTCTAGGGGTGATGGAAGATTCCTAGTGTGAGTCTAGTGTGTGAAGACTCTTGGTGTGAGTCTAGTTGTGAAGATCTGGTGTGAATCTAGGTGGGAGAAAACTCTTGGTGTGAGTGTAGGTGGGTGAAGACTCCTGGTGTTATTCTAGGTGTGTGAAGACTCTTCGTGTGAGTCAATTTGGGTAAAGACTCCTGGTGTTATTCTAGGTGGGTGAATATTCCTGTTTTTATTCTAGGTGTGTGAAGACTCCTGGTTTCGGTCTAGGTGGGTGAAGACTCCTTGTGTGAGTCTAGGTGGGTGAAGACTCCTGGTATGAGTCTAAGTGGGTGAAAACTCCGGGTGTGAGTCTGGGTTGGTGAAGATTCCTGAAGTGAGTCTAGGTGATTGAAGACTCCTTGTGTGAGTCTAGGTTAGTGAAGACTCATGGTGTGAGTGGAGGTGGGTGAAGACTCCTGGTGTGAGCCTACGTGGGTGAAAACTCCTGTTGTGAGCCTAGGTGGGTGAAGACTCCTGGTGTGAGTCTAGGTGGGTGAAGACTCATGGTGTTAGTCTAGGTTTTGTAAGACTCCTGGTGTGAGTATAGGTGTGTGAAAACTCCTGGTGTGAGTCTAGGTGGGAGAAGACTCCTGGTGTGAGTCTAGGTGTTTCAAAACTCCTGGTGTGAGTCTAGGTGTGTGAAAACTCCTTACGTGAGTCTAGGTGGGTAAAGACTCCTGGTGTGATTCTACGTGGGAGAAGACTCCTTGTCTGAGTATTGATGTGTGGAAGACTCCTTGTATGAGAGTAGGTGGGTTAAGGCTCCTGGTGTGAGTCTAGGTGGTTGAAGACTCGTGGTGTGAGTCTAGATGGGTGAAGACTCCTTGTGTAAATCTAGATGGGTGAAGACTCCTGGTGTGAGTCTAGGTGGGTGAAGACTCCTGGTGTGAGTCTAGGCGGGTGAAGACTCCTGCAGCGAGTCTTGGTGGGTGAAGACTCCTGGTGTGAGTCTAGGTGGGTGAAGACTCCTGGTGTGAGTTTAGTTATGTGGAAGACTCCTGGTGTGAGTCTAGGTGAGTGAAGACTCCTAGTGTGAGTCTAGATGGGTAAAGACTCCTGGTGTGAGTCTAGGCGGGTGAAGACTCCTGGTGTGAGTCTAGGTGTCTGAAGACTCCTCTTGTGAGTCTAGGTGAGTGAAGACTCCTGGTGTAAGTCTAGGTGGGTGAAGACTCCTGGTTTGAGTCTAGGTGGGTGAAGACTTCTGGTGTGAATCTATTTTGGTGAAGACTCCATGAGTGAGTCTAGGTGGGTGAAGACTCATGGTGTTAGTCTAGGTGTGTGGATTACTCCTGGTGTGAGTCTAGTTGTGTGAAGAGTCCTGCTGTGAGTCTAGATGTGTGGAAGACTCCTGGTGTGAGTCTAGGTGGGTGAAGACTCCTTGTGTGAGTCTAAGTGGGTGAAGTCTCATTGTGTGAGTCTAGGTGGGTGAAGACTCCTGGCGTGAGTCTAGGTTGGTGAAGACTCCTGGTGTGAGTCTAGGTGGGTGAAGACTCCTGGTAAGTCTAAGTGGGTGAAGACTTCTGGTGTGAGTCTAGGTGGGTGAAGGCTCCTGGTGTGAGTCTAGGTGGGTGAAAACTCATGGTGTGATTCTAGGTGGGTGAAGACTCCTGGTGTGATTCTATGTGGGTGAAGACTCCTTGTGTGAGTCTAAGTATGTGGAAGATTCCTGGTGTGAGTGTAGGTGGGTGAAGGCTCCTGAAGTGAGTCTATGTGTGTGGAAGATTCCTGATGTGAGTCTAGGTGTGTGAAGACTCCTGGTGTGAGTCTAGGTGAGTGAAGACTCCTATCGTAAGTATAGGTGGGTGAAGACTCCTGGGGTGAGTCTAAGTGGGTGAAGACTCCTGGTGTGAGTCTAGGTGGGTAAAGACTCCTGGTATGTGTCTAGGTGGGTGAATACTGCTGATGTGAGTCTAGGTGGGTGAAGACCCTTGTGTGAGTCTAGGTGGTGAAGGCTCCTGATGTGAGTCTAGGTGGGTGAAGAACCTGGTATGAGTCTAGGTGGGTGAAGACTCCTGGTGTTAGTCTAGGTATGTGGAAGACTCCTCGTGTGAGTCTAGGTGGGTGAAGACTCCTGGTGTGAGTCTAGGTGGGTGAAGACTCTTTGTGTGAGTCTAGGTGGGTGAAGACTCCTGGTGTGAATCTAGGTGTGTGAAGACTCTTGGTGTGAGTCTATGTGGGTGAAAACTCTTGGTGTGAATCTAGGTGGGAGAAAACTCTTGGTGTGAGTCTAGGCGGGTGAAGACTCCTGGTGTTATTCTAGGTGTGTGAAGACTCTCGGTGTGAGTCTATGTGGGTAAAAACTCCTGGTGTTATTCTAGGTGTGTGAAAACTCCTGGTGTGAGTCTAGGTGAGTGAAGATTCCTGATGTGAGTCTAGGTGGGTGAAGACTCCTGGTGTGAGTCTAGGTGTGTGAAAACTCCTGGTGTGAGTCTAGGTGAGTGAAGATTCCTGATGTGAGTCTAGGTGGGTGAAGACTCCTTGTGTGAGTCTAGGTTAGTGAAGACTCCTGGTGTGAGTCTAGGTGGGTGAAGACTCTTGGTGTGAGTCTAGGTGAGTGAAGACTCCTGGTGTGAGTCTAGGTGGGTGAAGACTCCTGGTGTGAGTCTAGGTGTGTGAAAACTCCTGATGTGAGTCTGTGTGGTTGAAATCTCTTGGTGTAATTCTAAGTTGGTGAAGACTCCTGGTGTGAATCTAAGTTGGTGAAGACTCCTGGTTTGAGTCTAGGTTGGTGAAGACTCCAATTGTGAGTCTTGGTGGGTGAAGACTCATTGTGTTAGTCTAGGTGTGTGGAAGGCTCCTTTTGTGAGTCTAGTTGTGTGAAGACTCCTGGTGTGAGTCTAGGTGTGTGGAAGACTTCTGGTGTGAGTCTACATGGGTGATGACTCCTTGTGTGAGTCTAGGTGGGTGAAGACTCCTGGTGTGAGTCTAGGCGGGTGAAGACTCGTGGTGTGAATCTACGTGTTTGAAGACTCCTGATGTGAGTCTAGGTGAGTGAAGACCCCTGGTGTAAGTCTAAGTGGGTGAAGACTCCTGGTGTAAGTCTAGGTGGGTAAAGACTCCTGGTTTGAGTCTAGGTGGGTGAAGACTCCTTGTGTGAGTCTAGGTGGGTGAAGACTTCTGGTGCGAGACTAGGTATGTGAAGACTCCTGGTATGAGTCTAGGTGGGTGAAGACTCCTGGTGTGAGTCTAGGTGTGTGGAAGACTGCTGGTGTGAGTCTAGGTGGGTGAAGACTCCTGATGTGTGTCTAGGTGGTTGAAGACTCCTGGTGTGAGTCTAGGTGGGTGAAGACTCCTGATGTGAGTCTAGGTATGTGGAAGACTCCTGGTGTGAGTCTAGGTGTGTGGAAGACTGCTGGTGTGAGTCTAGGTGGGTGAAGACTTCTGATGTGAGTCTAGGTGGTTGAAGACTCCTGGTGTGAGTCTAGGTGGGTAAAGACTCCTGATGTGCGTCTAGGTGGGTGAAGACTCCTGTTGTGAGTAAGTTTGTGAAGACTCCTTGTGTAAGTCTAGGTGGGTGACGCCTCCTGGTGTGAATCTAAGTGGGTGAAGACTCCTGATATGAGTCTAGATGTGTGAAGACTCCTGATGTGAGTCTAGGTGGATGAAGACACCTGGTGCGAGTCTAGGTGTGTGAAGACTTCTGATGTTTGTCTAGGTGAGTGAAGACTCCTGGTGTGAGTCTTGGTGTGTGAAGACTCCTGGTGTGCGTCTAGGTGTGTGAAGACTCCTGATGTGAGTCTAGATGGGTGAAGACTCCTGGTGTAAGTCTAGGTGGGTGAAGACTGCTGGTGCGAATCTAAGTGGGTGAAGACTCCTGATGTGAGTCTAGGTGAGTGAAGACTCCTTATGTAAGTCCAGGTGGGTGAAGACACCTTGTGCGAGTCTCGGTGTGTGAAGATTCCTGGTGTGAGTCTAGGTGGGTGAAAACTCCTGGTGTAAGTCTAGGTGGGTGAAGACTCCTGGTGTGAGTCTAGGTGGGTAAAGACTCCTGATGTGAGTCTAGGTGGGTGAAGACTCCTGTTGTGAGTAAGTTTGTGAAGACTCCTTGTGTAAGTCTAGGTGGGTGACGCCTTCTTGTGTGAATCTAAGTGGGTGAAGACTCCTGATATGAGTCTAGGTGTGTGAAGACTCCTGATGTGAGTCTAGGTGGGTGAAGACACCTGGTGTGAGTCTAGGTGTGTGAAGACTTCTGATGTTTGTCTAGGTGAGTGAAGACTCCTGGTGTGAGTCTTGGTGTGTGAAGACTCCTGGTGTGAGTCTAGGTGGATGAAGACTCCTGGTGTGAGTCTAGGTGTGTGTAAGACTCCTGGTGTGAGTGTAGGTGGGTGAAGACTCTTGTCGTGAGTCTAGGTGGGTGAAGAGTCCTTGTGTGAGTCTAGGTGGGTGAAGACTCTTAGTGTAAGTCTAGGTGGGTGAAGACTCTTTGCGTCAGTCAAGGTTGGTTAAGTCTCCTGTTGTGAGTCTAAGTGTGTGAAGACTCCTGGTGTAAGTCTAGGAGGGTGAAGACTGCTGGTTTGAGTCTAGATTGGGAAAGACTCCTGGTGTGAGTCTAGCTGAGTGGGAGACTCGTGGTAAGAGCCTAGGTGAGTGGAAGGATCTTGGTCTCTCTGTCTCTCTCTCTTTCTCGCCTCAGGACAGTTTGTGATGGGGTATTCTGGTAGACACTGATTTACGCTGAGTATTCACCCAAACAATTCCGCAACGCTAGAAGGTGAACCATCCTTTCCTTTGAACATTAAAATGGTATAAAATACCGACAGATTGTTAGGTAAGACACATATGCAACAGTTGGGTATCTTTATTTCGAAACGTTTCGCCTACACAGTAGGCTTCTTCGGTCGAATACAGAAAAGTTGATAGAAGCAGAAGAGACTTGAAGACGACGTAATCAGTCCATCACCCTTAAAGTTTTGAGGTGGTCAGTCCCTCAACTTTTCTGTACTCGACTGAAGAAGCCTACTGTGTAGGCGAAACGTTTCGAAATAAAGATACCCAACTGTTGCATATGTGTCTTACCTAACATCCTTTCCTTTGTTTAAAACGTCGCTCTAAGAAGAGCTGCTCACTGAGCTGAACGTTGTCACAGTTTTTCTGCACAAGTGTTCTCTGTTTTTACCACTCTAGGCATTACTCATAAACATTAAATAAAAGTTCTATTGAAATTTATTTTTTGGTGCCAGAGTTATATGTAAGTAGTAATTATCTTTCAGAATAATGTTCAGTTGCTATGGCTAAAGTTGTTTTAACTCTTAACGAAAGTACCGAAAGTATGTAACCGAACTTTTTATATGAGAGATGAGTGGAGGGTTGAGAGAGCGCTGACACAGGTGGAAGTGTGGTACTGATTACTGTGGAGTGGACACCCAGGTGAGATGTGCTTCCATACCCAGGTGAGATGTGCTTCCATACCCAGGTGAGATGTGCTTCCATACCCAGGTGAGATGTGCTTCCATACCCAGGTGAGATGTGCTTCCATACCCAGGTGAGATGTGCTTCTACACCCAGGTGAGATGTGCTTCCATACCCAGGTGAGATGTGCTTCCATACTCAGGTGAGTTGTGCTTCCATACCCAGGTGAGATGTGCTTCCATACCCAGGTGAGATGTGCTTCTACACCCAGGTGAGATGTGCTTCCATACCCAGGTGAGATGTGCTTCCATACCCAGGTGAGATGTGCTTCCATACCCAGGTGAGATGTGCTTCCATACCCAGGTGAGATGTGCTTCCATACCCAGGTGAGATGTGCTTCCATATCCAGGTGAGATGTGCTTCCATATCCAGGTGAGATGTGCTTCCATACCCAGGTGAGATGTGCTTCCATATCCATGTGAGATGTGCTTCCATAAACAGGGGAGATGTGCTTCCATATCCAGGTGAGATGTGCTTCCATACCCAGGTGAGATGTGCTTCCATACCCAGGTGAGATGTGCTTCCATACCCAGGTGAGATGTGCTTCCATACCCAGGTGAGATGTGCTTCCATACCCAGGTGAGATGTGCTTCCATACCCAGGTGAGATGTGCTTCCATACCCAGGTGAGATGTGCTTCCATACCCAGGTGAGATGTGCTTCCATATCCAGGTGAGATGTGCTTCCATACCCAGGTGAGATGTGCTTCCATATCCATGTGAGATGTGCTTCCATAAACAGGGGAGATGTGCTTCCATATCCAGGTGAGATGTGCTTCCATACCCAGGTGAGATGTGCTTCCATACCCAGGTGAGATGTGCTTCCATACCCAGGTGAGATGTGCTTCCATACCCAGGTGAGATGTGCTTCCATACCCAGGTGAGATGTGCTTCCATACCCAGGTGAGATGTGCTTCCATACCCAGGTGAGATGTGCTTCCATACCCAGGTGAGATGTGCTTCCATACCCAGGTGAGATGTGCTTCCATACCCAGGTGAGATGTGCTTCCATACCCAAGTGAGATGTGCTTCCATACCCAGGTGAGATGTGCTTCCATACCCAGGTGAGATGTGCTTCCATACCCAGGTGAGATGTGCTTCCATACCCAGGTGAGATGTGCTTCCATACCCAGGTGAGATGTGCTTCCATACCCAGGTGAGATGTGCTTCCATACCCAGGTGAGATGTGCTTCCATACCCAGGTGAGATGTGCTTCCATACCCAGGTGAGATGTGCTTCCATACCCAGGTGAGATGTGCTTCCATACCCAGGTGAGATGTGCTTCCATACCCAGGTGAGATGTGCTTCCATACCCAGGTGAGATGGGCTTCCATACCCAGGTGAGATGTGCTTCCATACCCAGGTGAGATGTGCTTCCATATCCAGGTGAGATGTGCTTCCATACCCAGGTGAGATGTGCTTTTACACCCAGGTGAGATGTGCTTCCATACCCATGTGAGATGTGCTTCCATACCCAGGTGAGATGTGCTTCCATACCCAGGTGAGATGTGCTTTTACACCCAGGTGAGATGTGCTTCCATACCCAGGTGAGATGTGCTTCCATACCCAGGTGAGATGTGCTTCCATACCCAGGTGAGATGTGCTTCCATACCCAGGTGAGATGTGCTTCCATACCCAGGTGAGATGTGCTTCCATACCCAGGTGAGATGTGCTTCCATACCCAGGTGAGATGTGCTTCCATACCCAGGTGAGATGTGCTTCCATACCCAGGTGAGATGTGCTTCCATACCCAGGTGAGATGTGCTTCCATACCCATGTGAAATGTGCTTCCATACTCAAGTGAGCTGTGCTTCCGTACTCAGGTGAGCTGTGCTTCCACACCCAGGTGAGATGTGCTCCCATAACCAGGTGAACTCTGCTTCCATACCCAGGTGAGATGTGCTTCTGCACCCAGGTGAGATGTGCTTCCACACCCAAGTGAGCTGTGCTTCCACACCCAGGTGAGATGTGCTTCCACACCCAAGTGAGATGTGCTTCCACACCCAGGTGAGATGTGCTTTCACACCCAGGTGAGATGTGCTTCTACACCCAGGTGAGATGTACTTCCACACCCAAGTGAGCTGTGCTTCTACACCCAGGTGAGATGTGCTTCCACACCCAGGTGAGGTGTGCTTCCACACCCAGGTGAGATGTGCTTTCACACCCAGGTGAGATGTGCTTCCACACCCAGGTGAACTGTGCTTCCACACCTAAGTGAGATTTGCTTCCATACCCAGGTGAGCTGTGCATCCACAGACAGGTAAACTGCGCATCTACACCCAGGTGAACTGCGCATCCACACCAGGTGAACTGTTTCCACGCCTAGGTGAACTGCGCACCCACACCCAGGTGAACTGCGCTTCCACACCCATGTGAATTGCGCATCCACACCCAGTTGAACTGAGCATCCACACCCAGGTGAACAGAGCATCCACACCCAGTTGAACTGAGCATCCACACCCAGTTGAACTGAGCATCCACACCCAGTTGAACTGAGCATCCACACCCAGTTGAACTGCGCATCCACACCCAGTTGAACTGAGCATCCACACCCAGTTGAACTGAGCATCCACACCCAGTTGAACTGAGCATCCACACCCAGGTGAACTGAGCATCCACACCCAGGTGAACTGAGCATCCACACCCAGGTGAACTGAGCATCCACACCCAGGTGAACTGAGCATCCACACCCAGGTGAACTGAGCATCCACACCCAGGTGAACTGAGCATCCACACCCAGGTGAACTGCGTATCCACACCCAGGTGAACTGAGCATCCACACCCAGGTGAGCTGAGCATCCACACCCAGGTGAGCTCTGCATCCACTAAACTCGTATAAGAACATAGTATCACCCCAGAACACATCACCATACAGAACATCACACAATAAAGTACAATTAAACAAAGTACAACGAACATCGGAGCATCCCAATAACGTAGAACACTACACAACTGAACACAACTCAGCAGAGTGCAGAACAACGCAGCACAGCCACAGCAGTGTAACTGAAGTGAGTGATCACTGTTCAGCGCAGAACAGTGCAACAGTGTAACTGAGATGAGCGATCATGGTTCTCGCTTCTCCTTTCCCCCAGATTCATTCATCTCTCTTTATAATTCTTATTTCCTCGCTCCAAAGAAATATATCACAAATATTGCTCATATTTCCCTGCCGTCGTGAACTCATAAGCTCACTTTTGACACCAACAGCGCCAGCACTCACTGACAAAAAATATTACAATGAATTTGTTGCTTTAATTGTCAGCCAGAAATTATTACGATGAGTTTACTGCCTTAATATATCTCTAGTAAATAAAACAAATGTGTTTTTTAACAGACACTTGCAACAAAATAGTGCTGAACGAATGCTTTGAGTATCAAGTCATTTTGAAATGACGAGTGAAAAACGTTAGAGGATATGGGAAGTGGTTAGTGTACACACTTACGTACAAGTAGGGTTCGATACGGCGTAAGTTACAAGTGGCCCTATGTACCAACATCACCACCACTCCCACAACTACCAACGACAAACAACACGTTTGTAAGTGGGACGGCGGTAGTTCCCTCCTCATCACTCCTTATCAACGGCATTATCAACCACCGACTCAAATGTAATTAGTGCTGTCAACAACATCATCATCACCAGTACCTCCATCGTCGTTTTCTTCTTCGTTAATATTCTCGCCAGAGATATGTATCATTGCGTATACACTCTCACTAACATCACTTTCTTCACTCTCACCATCTCCATTTCCATCACCATCACCAGCACTACCTCCATGTCCACCACCATCAGTAACACTCTGGTCATGACCATCACCACCACAGTAGAGAGGGAAAAATACCTATACGACTCCCCAAGGAGTAAAGAGAGAGAAAGGAAGGAAAAAAATAAGAAATACTTGAAAAATATTTATTATTTTTCGGAAGCAATACATTAAACTTAAAGAGTTTTATATAAAAGTCATATTTTTCCTTCCAAGGCATATAAATTTTCAACATCAGTATTTTCCTCCCAGGACACATCATATCCAAGGCATATTATTTTACACGCATGTAAAGCATCAGGTAAAATCCATTTGGGTGAAAAAAATGACGTATTCCTTATTCCACTTATTCTGGTATTAATTGAAAGTTTAGATAACTTTACTGTTTTAGAGAAAGCAAGAACTCTTCACAGTGCTTTCGTCAGACATATATCAGCAATATTAACTAGATGAACATATAAACATAGAGAAAAGCTGGACATGAGAGGTATAACTTATTGACAAACTTCAAAACACCAACGCACATGCTGGGTGAACACTTCAATGAAACGTGTCTCCTGTCGACCAAGGAGATCAAGAGTCTTCTAGATCAAGAGTCTTGAAAATTAAGAGTATTGGAGATTAAGAGTTTTGGAGATCAAGAGTCTTGGAGACCAAAAGTTTTCCGAGTCGATAATGAACACATGCAGTGATGTATGACCCGAGTGGGTTTGGCGCTAGGTTTTAATAATAATAATAGTGAGCACACGAAACACGTATGATTTTAATATATATTATATATATATATATATATATAATATATTATATATATATATATATTATATATTATAATATATATATATATATATATATATATAATATATATATATATTAAATATGAGGCAGTAGGTAAAATGAAAGGGGTAAGGCACCCGGGATTGATGGGATAAAGATAGAAATGTTAAAAGCAGGTGGGGATATAGTTTTGGAGTGGTTGGTGCAATTATTTAATAAATGTATGGAAGAGGGTAAGGTACCTAGGGATTGGCAGAGAGCATGCATAGTTCCTTTGTATAAAGGCAAGGGGATAAAAGAGAGTGCAAAAATTATAGGGGGATAAGTCTGTTGAGTGTACCTGGTAAAGTGTATGGTAGAGTTATAATTGAAAGAATTAAGAGTAAGACGGAGAATAGGATAGCAGATGAACAAGGGGCTTTAGGAAAGGTAGGGGGTGTGTGGACCAGGTGTTTACAGTGAAACATATAAGTGAACAGTATTTAGATAAGGCTAAAGAGGTCTTTGTGGCATTTATGGATTTGGAAAAGGCGTTGACAGGGTGGATAGGGGGGCAATGTGGCAGATGTTGCAAGTGTATGGTGTAGGAGGTAGGTTACTGAAAGCAGTGAAGAGTTTTTACGAGGATAGTGAGGCTCAAGTTAGAGTATGTAGGAAAGAGGGAAATTTTTTCCAGTAAAAGTAGGCCTTAGACAAGGATGTGTGATGTCACCGTGGTTGTTTAATATATTTATAGATGGGGTTGTAAGAGAAGTAAATGCGAGGGTCTTGGCAAGAGAGGCGTGGAGTTAAAAAGATAAAGAATCACACACAAAGTGGGAGTTGTCACAGCTGCTCTTTGCCGATGACACTGTGCTCTTGGGAGATTCTGAAGAGAAGTTGCAGAGATTGGTGGATGAATTTGGTAGGGTGTGCAAAAGAGAAAATTAAAGGTGAATACAGGAAAGAGTAAGGTTATGGAGGATAACAAAAAAGATTAGGTGATGAAAGATTGAATATCAGATTGGAGGGAGAGAGTATGGAGGAGGTGAACGTATTCAGATATTTGGGAG
>NC_069402.1:36344185-36346685 GCF_026875155.1 Cherax quadricarinatus
AGGTGATGGGAATACTGTGTTTCCCTGAGGAAGGTGATGGGAGTACTGTGTTTCCCTGAGGAAGGTGATGGGAGTACTGTGTTTCCCTAAGGAAGGTGATGGGGTTACTATGTTTCCCTGAGGAAGGTGATGGGAGTAGTGTTTCCCTGAGGAAGGTGATGGGAGTACTGTGTTTCCCCGAGGAAAGTGATGGGAGTACAGTGTTTCCCTGAGGAAGGTGATGGGGGTACTGTGTTTCCCTGAGGAAGGTGATGGGAGTACTGTGTTTCCCTGAGGAAGGTGATGGGAGTATTGTGTTTCCTGAGGAAGGTGATGGGAGTACTGTGTTTCCCTGAGGAATGAGATGGGAGTAGTGTGTTCATCTGAGGATGGTGATGGGAGTACTGTTTCCCTGAGGAAGGTGATGGGAGTACTGTGTTTCCCTGAGGAAGGTGATGGGAGTACTGTGTTTCCCTGAGGAAGGTGATGGGGGTACTGTGTTTCCCTGAGGAAGGTGATGGGAGTAGTGTGTTTCCCTGAGGAAGGTGATGGGAGTACTGTGTTTCCCTGAGGAAGGTGATGGGAGTACTGTGTTTCCCTGAGGAATGTGATGGGGGTACTGTGTTTCCCTGAGGAAGATGATGGGAGTACTGTGTTTCCTTGAGGAAGTTGATGGGAGTAGTGTGTTCCCCTGAGGAAGGTGATGGGAATACTGTGTTTCCCTGAGGAAGGTGATGGGAGTACTGTGTTTCCCTGAGGAAGGTGATGGAGGTACTGTGTTTATCTGAGGAAGGTGATGGGAGTCCTGTGTTTCCCTGAGGAAGGTGATGGGAGTAGTGTGTTTCCATGAGGAAGGTGATGGAGGTACTGTGTTTATCTGAGGAAGGTGATGGGAGTACTGTGTTTCCCTGAGGAAGGTGATGGGAGTACTGTGTTTATCTGAGGAAGGTGATGGGAGTACTGTGTTTCCCTGAGGAATGTGATGGGAGTACTGTGTTTCCCTGAGGAAGGTGATGGGAGTACTGTGTTTACCTGAGGAAGGTGATGGGAGTACTGTGTTTCCCTGAGGAAGGTGATGGGAGTAGTGTGTTCCCCTGAGGAAGGTGATGGTAATACTGTGTTCCCCTGATGAAGGTGATGGGAGTAGTGTGTTTCCCTGAGGAAGGTGATGGGAGTACTGTGTTTCCCTGAGGAAGGTGATAGGAGTAGTGTGTTTCCTTTAGGAAGGTGATGGGAGTATTGTGTTTTCCTGAGGAAGGTGATGGGAGTACTGTGTTTCCCTGAGGAAGGTGATAGGAGTAGTGTGTTTCCTTTAGGAAGGTGATGGGAGTATTGTGTTTTCCTGAGGAAGGTGATGGGAGTACTGTGTTTCCCTGAGGAAGGTGATGGGAGTATTGTGTTTTCCTGAGGAAGGTGATGGGAGTACCGTGTTTCCCTGAGGAAGGTGATGGGAGTACTGTGTTTCCCTGAGGAAGGTGATGGGATTACTGTGTTTCCCTGAGGAAGGTGATGGGAGTAGTGTGTTTCTCTGAAGAAGGTGATGGGCGTACTGTGTTTCTCTGAGGAAGGTGATGGGAGTAGTGTGTCCCCTGAGGAAGGTGATGGGAGTAGTGTGTTTCCCTGAGGAAGGTGATGGGCGTACTGTGTTTCCCTGAGGAAGGTGATGGAAGTACTGTGTTTTCCTGAGGAAGGTGATGGGCGTACTGTGTTTCCCTGAGGAAGGTGATGGGAGTACTGTGTTTCCCTGAGGAAGGTGATGTGAGTACTGTGTTTTCCTGAGGAAGGTGATGGGAGTACTGTGTTTCCCTGAGGAAGGTGATGGGAGTACTGTGTTTTCCTGAGGAAGGTGATGGGAGTACTGTGTTTCCCTGAGTAAAGTGATAGGAATACTGTGTTTCCCTAAGGAAGGTGATGGGAGTACTGTGTTTCCCTGAGGAAAGTGATGGGGGTACTGTGTTTCCCTGAGGAAGGTGATGGGAATACTGTTTCCCTGAGGAAGGTGATGGGAGTAGTGTGTTCCCCTGAGGAAGGTGATGGGAGTAGTGTGTTTCCCTGAGGAAGGTGATGGGGGTACTGTGCTTCCCCGACGAAGGTGATGGGAGTACTGTGTTTCCCTGAGGAAGGTGATGGGAGTACTGTGTTTCCCTGTGGAAGGTGATGGGAGTAGTGTGTTCCCCTGAGGAAGGTGATGGGAGTACTGTGTTTCCCTGAGGAAGGTGATGGGAATACTGTGTTTCCCTGAGGAATGTGATGGGCGTACTGTCTTTCCCTGAGGTAGGTGATGGGAGTACTGTGTTTCCCTGAGGAAGGTGATGGGAGTACTGTGTTTCCCTGAGGAAGGTGATGGGAGTACTGTGTTTCCCTGAGGAAGGTGATGGGAGTACTGTGTTTCCTGAGGAAGGTGATGGGAGTACTGTGTTTCCCTGAGGAAGGTGATGGGAGTACTGTGTTTCCCTGAGGAAGGTAATGGGAGATGTGTGTTTCCCTGAGGAAGGTGATGGGAGTACTGTGTTTCCCTGAG
>NC_069402.1:36354185-36359185 GCF_026875155.1 Cherax quadricarinatus
GACCCCATACAGCCTTCATGGGGTGGCTTAAACAACACAGCCTTCATGGGGTAGCTCACCCAACACGGCCGTCATGCGTTGGCTGACCCCATACAGCCTTCATGGGGTGGCTCACCCAACACAGCCTTCATGGGGGAGCTCACCCAACACAGCCGTCATGGGGTGGCTCACCCAACACAGCCTTCATGGGGTAGCTCACCCAACACAGCCGTCATGTGGTGGCTGACCCCACACAGCCTTCATGGGGTGGCTCACCCAACACAGCCTTCATGGGGTGGCTCACCCAACACAGCCGTCATGGGGTGGCTGACCCCACACAGCCTTCATGGGATGGCTCACCCAACACAGCCTTCATGGGGTGGCTCATCCAACACAGCCTTCATGGGTTGGCTGACCCAACGCAGCCTTCATGGGGTGGCTCACCCAACACAGCCTTCATGGGGTGGCTCACCCAACACAGCCTTCATGGGGTGGCTCACCCAACACAGCCGTCATGGGGTGGCTGACCCCACACAGCCTTCATGGGATGGCTCACCCAACACAGCCTTCATGGGGTGGCTCATCCAACACAGCCTTCAGGGGGTGTCTCACCCAACACAGCCTTCATGGGGTGGCTGACCCAACACAGCCTTCATGGGATGGCTCACCCAACACAGCCTCCATGGGGTGGCTGACTCCACACAGCCTTCATGGGATGGCTCAATCAACACAGCCTTCATGGGGTGGCTGACCCAACACAGCCTTCATGGGATGGCTGACCCAACACAGCCTTCATGGGGTGGCTGACCCAACACAGCCGTCATGGGGTGGCTCACCCAACACAGCCGTCATGGGGTGGCCGACCCAACACAGCCTTCATGGAGTGGCCGACCCAACACAGCCTTCATGGAGTGGCTGACCCAGCACAGCCTTCATGGGGTGGCTGACCCAACACAGCCTTCACGGGGTGGCTGACCCAACACAACCTTCATGGGGTGGCTGACCCAACACATTCTCAATGGGGGGGCTGACCCAACACAACCTTCATGAGGTGGCTGACCCAACAGAGCCGTCATGGGGTTACTGGCCCAACACAGCCTTCATGGAGTGGCTGACCCAACACAACCTTCATGCGGTGGCTGACCCAACACAATCTCCATGGGGTGGCTGACCCAACACAACCTTCATGGGGTGGTTGACCCAACACAGCCTTCATGGGGTGGCTGACCCAACACAGCCTTCATGAGGTTTGTCACCCAACACAGCCTTCATGGGGTGGGTCACCCAACACAGCCTTCATGGGGTGGTTGACCCAACACAGCCTTCGTGGGGTGGCTGACCCAACACAGCCTTCATTGGGTGGCTGACCCAACACAGCCTTCATGGGGTTGCTGACAAAATACAGCCTTCATGGGGTGGCTGACCCAACAAAGCCTTCATGGGATGGCTGACCCAACACAGCCATCATGCGGTGGCTCACCCCACATACCGTTCATGGGGTGGCTCAGCCCACACACCTTCCATAGGGTGGCTGACCCAACACAGCCTTCATGGGGTTGCTACCCAATACAGCCTTCATGGGGTGGCTGACCCAACACAGCCTTCATGGGGTGGCTGACCCAACACACCCTCCATGGGGTGGCTGACCCAACACACCCTCCATGGGGTGGCTGACCCAACACAGCCTTCATGGGGTGGCTCACCCCAGATACCCTTCATGGGGTGGTTCACCCCACATACCCTCCTTAGGGTGGCTGACCTAACACAGACTTCATTGTGTGGCTGACTCATCACAGCCTTCACGGGATGGCTGACTCATCACAGCCTTCATGGAGTGGCTGACTCATCACAGCCTTCATGGGGTGGCTGACTCAATACACCCTTCATGGGGTGGCTCACCTCAAACATCCTCAATTGGGTGGTTGACCCAAAACAGCCTTTATGAGGTGGCTTACCACATTCATCCTCCTTGGGGTGGCTCACAATACACACCCTTCATCGGGTGGCTCACGCTAAACACCCTCCATGGGGTGGCTCACCCTAAACACCCTCCATGGGGTGGCTCACCACACATACACCCTTCATGGGGTGGTTCACAGTACACTCTTCATGGGGTAGCGCACTCTACACACCCTTCATGGGGTGGCGCACCCTACACGCCCTTCATGGGGTGACTCGCTCTACACACCCTTCATTGGGTGGCTCACCCTACACACCCTTCATGGGGTGACTCACCCCACACACCCTCCATGGGGTGGCTCACCCCTCATACACCCTTCATGGGGTGTTTCACACTACACACCCTTCATGGGGTGGCTCACTCTACACACCCTTCATGGGATGACTCACTCTACAAACCCTTCATGGAGTGACTCTACACACCCTTCATGGGGTGGGTAACTCTACACACCCTTCATGGGGTGGGTCACTCTACACACCCTTCATGGGGTGGGTCACTCTACACACCCTTCATGGGGTGACTCGCTCTACACACCCTTCATGGAGTGACTCACTCTACACACCCTTCATGGGGTGGGTCACTCTGCACACCCTTCATGGGGTGACTCACTCTACACACCCTTCATGGGGTGACTCACTCTATACACCCTTCATAGGGTGACTCTACACACCCTTCATGGGGTGACTCACTACAAACCCTTCATGAGGTGACTCAATCTACACACTCTTTATGGGGTGGGTCACTCTACACACCCTTCATGGGGTGACTCACTCTACACACCCTTCATGGGATGACTCATTCTACAAACATTTCATAGGGTGTTTCACAGTACACACCCTTCATGGGGTGACTCACTCTACAAACATTTCATAGGGTGTTTCACAGTACACACCCTTCATGGAGTAACTCACTCTACACACCCTTCATGGAGTAACTCACTCTACACACCCTTCATGGGGTGGGTCACTCTACACACCCTTCATGGGGTGACTCACTCTACACACCCTTCACGGGGTGGGTCACTCTACACACATTTCATAGGGTGTTTCACAGTACACACCCTTCATGGGGTGACTCACTCTACACACCCTTCGTGGGGTGACACACTCTACACACATTTCATAGGGTGTTTCACAGTACACACCCTTCATGGAGTGACTCACTCTACACACCCTTCATGGGGTGGGTCACTCTGCACACCCTTCATGGGGTGACTCACTCTACACACCCTTCATGGGGTGACTCACTCTATACACCCTTCATGGGGTGATTCTACACACCCTTCATGGGGTGACTCTACACACCCTTCATGGGGTGACTCGCTACACACCCTTCATGAGGTGACTCACTCTACACACCCTTCATGGGGTGACTCACTCTACACACCCTTCATCGGGTGGTTCACAGTACACACTCTTCATGGGGTGGCTCACCCTACACAGCCTTCATGGGGTGGCTCACAGTACAGACTCTTCATGGGGTGGCTCACACTACACACGCTTCATGGGTTGGCTCACCCTACACACCCTCTATGGGGTGGCTCACTCTACACACCCTTCATGGGGTGGTTCACAGTACACACCCTTCATGGGGTGACTCGCTCTACACACTCTTCATGGGGTGACTCACTCTACACACCCTTCATGGGGTGGATCACTTTACACACTCTTCATGGGGTGGCTCACCCCACACACCCTTCATGGGGTGGCTCACCCTACACAGCCTTCATGGGGTGGTTCACAGTACACACCCTTCATGGGGTGACTCACTCTACACACTCTTCATGGGGTGACTCACTCTATATACCCTTCATGGGGTGGATCACTTTAAACACCCTTCATTTGGTGGCTCACCCCACACACCCTTCATGGGGTGGCTCACCCTACACACGCTTCATGGGTTGGCTCACCCTACACTCCCTCTATGGGGTGGCTCACTCTACACACCCTTCATGGGGTGGTTCACAGTACACTCCCTTCATGGGGTGACTCGCTCTACACGCTCTTCATGGGGTGACTCACTCTACACACCCTTCAAGGGGTGGATCACTTTACACACCCTTCATGGGGTGGCTCACCCCACACAACCCTCATGGGGTGGCTCACTCTACACACCCTTCATCGGGTGACCACTCTACACACCTTTCATGGGGTGGCTCACCCTACACTCCCTTCATGGGGTGAGTCACTCTACACACCCTTCATGGGGTGACTCACTCTACACACCCTTCATAGGGTGGCTCATTCTACACACCCTTCATGGGGTGACTCACTCTACACACCCTCCATGG
Source organism: Cherax quadricarinatus (assembly GCF_026875155.1). Lineage (NCBI taxonomy): Eukaryota > Metazoa > Arthropoda > Malacostraca > Decapoda > Parastacidae > Cherax > Cherax quadricarinatus. The sequence goes on from NC_069402.1 coordinate 36,358,415, forward strand.
GGTGGCTCACCCTACACACCCTTCATGTGGTGGGTCACAGTATACACTCTTCATGGGGTGGCTCACCCTACACACCTTTCATGTGGTTGTTCACTCTACACATCCTTCATCTGGTGACTCACTCTATACACCCTTCATGGGGTGGCTCACTCTTCACACCCTTCATGGGGTGACTCGCTCTACACACCCTTCATGGGGTGACTCACTCTACACACCCTTCATGGGGTGGATCACTTTACACACCATTCATGGGGTGGCTCACCCCACACACCCTTCATGGGGTGGCTCACCCTACACACCCTTTATGGGGTGGCTCACTCTACACACCCTTCATGGGGTGGTTCACAGTACACACCCTTCATGGGGTGACTCGCTCTACACACCCTTCATGGGGTGACTCACTCTACACACCCTTCATGGGGTGGATCACTTTACACACCATTCATGGGGTGGCTCACCCCACACACCCTTCATGGGGTGGCTCACTCTACACACCCTTCATCGAGTGACCACTCTACACACCTTTCATGGGGTGGCTCACCCTACACTCTCTTCATGGGGTGAGTCACTCTACACACCCTTCATGGGGTGACTCACTCTACACACCCTTCATGTGGTGGTTCACTCTACACACCCTTCATCTGGTGACTCACTCTACACACCCTTCATGGGGTGGCTCACTCTTCACACCCTTCATGGGGTGGCTCACTCTACACACCCTTCATGGGGTGGCTCACTCTACACACCCTTCATGGGGTGGCTCACTCTACA
>NC_069402.1:36361685-36371685 GCF_026875155.1 Cherax quadricarinatus
AATATATATATATTATATAATAATATATATTTAAAACCATGGGGCCTTTCCCCCACCTAGGCAGGGTGCCCAAAAAGAAAAAGAAAATCCCCAAAAAGAAAAAAAAATCATCATCATTCAAACCCCTTCACCTCACCACACATAATCATGTTTTTGCAGAGGTGCTCAGAATAAACATTTAGAAGCATTAAACCCATAAAAACACAAAATATTCTCCAAAAGCCATATCCCAAAACCCCCTTTTTTAGAGTGGACATTGTACTTCCCATTTCCCCGGACTCAATCCGGTCATAAAAAAAACCGTTTCCCCGAAAACCCTTCACTAAATATTACCCTGGTCACACTCCAACAATCGTCAGGGCCCAAATACATTTGTCTCCATTTTATCCCATCTAAACCTCACGCACGCTTGCTGGAAGTCCAAACCCTCGCCCAAACACCTTCTTTCCCCCCCCTCTCCAACCTTTTTTGGGACTACCCCACCCCCCCTTCCTTTCCCAAAAATAAAAACGCTCTATTCTTCTACTTTGATCCATTCTCTCTAAATGACCAAACCACCTCAACAAACCGTCTTCGGCCCTCTGACTAATACTTTTATTAACTCCACACCTTCTAATTTCCACACTCCGAATTTTCTGCATAATATTTACACCACACATTGCCCTTAGACAGGACATCTCCACTGCCTCCAACCACCTCCTCGCTGCAGCATTTACAACCCAAGCTTCACACCCATATAAGAGTGTTGATACTACTATACTTTCATACATTCCCTTGTTTGCCTCCATAGATAACATTTTTTGCCTCCACATATACCTTAATGCACCACTCACCTATTTTCCTTCATCAATTCTATGATTAACCTCATCCTTCATAAATCCATCCGCTGACACGTCAACTCCCAAATATCTGAAAACATTCACTTCTTCCATACTCTTCCTCCCCAATTTGATATCCAATTTTTCTTTATCTAAATCATCTGATACTCTCATCACCTTACTCTTTTCTATGTTCACTTTCAACTTTCTACCTTTACATACATTCCCAAATTCGTCCACTAACCTTTGCAATTTTTCTTTAGATTTTCCCATAAGCACAGTATCATCAGCAAAAAGTAACTGTGTCACTTCCCATTTTGCATTTAATTCTCCTTAATTTAATCCCACCCCTCTCCCGAACACCCTAGCATTTACTTCTTTTACAACCCCATCTTTAAATATATTAAACAACCATGGTGACATTACGCATCCCTGTCTAAGACCTACTTTTACCGGGAAGTAGTCTCCCTCTCTTCTACACACCCTAACCTGAGCCTCACTATCCTCATAAAAGCTCTTTACAGCATTTAGTAGCTTGGAACCTATTCCATACACTTGCAACATCTGCCACATTGCTCCCCTATCCATTCTATCATATGCCTTTTCTAAATCCATAAATGCAATAAAAACTTCCCTACCTTTATCTAAATACTGCTCACATAAATGCTTCAATGTAAACACTTGATCTACACATCCCCTACCCACTCTAAAATCTCCTTGCTCATCCGCAATTCTTCATTCTGTTTTACCTCTAATTCTTTCAATAATAACCCTACCGTACAGTTTTCCTGGTATACTCAGTAAACTTATTCCTCTAAAATTTTTATAATCTCTTTTGTCCCCCTTCCCTTTATATAAAGGGACTACACATGCTCTCCGCCAATCCCTAGGTACCTTCCCCTCTTTCATGCATTTATTAAACAAAAATATCAACCACTCCAACACTATGTCCCCCCCCCCCTGCTTTTAACATTTCTGCCATGATCCCGTCAGTTCCAGCTGCTTTACCCCCTTTCATTCTACGTAATGCCTCATGCACCTCCTCCACACTCACATCCTGCTTTTCTTCACTCCTAAAAGATGGTATACCTCCCTGGCCAGTGCATGAAATTACCGCCTCCCTTTCTTCGTCGACATTTAAAAGTTCCTCAAAATATTCTCGCCATCTACCCAAAACCTCCATCTCCCCATCTACTAACTCCCCTACTCTGTTTTTAACTGATAAATCCATTTGTTCCCTAGGCTTTCTTAAACTGTTTAACTCACTCCAAATTTTTTTCTTATTTGCATTAAAATTCCTTGACAGTGCCTCTCCCACTCTATCATCTGCTCTCCCTTTGCACATTCTCACCAATCTCTTCACCTTTCTTTTACTCTCCATATACTCTACTCTTCTTGTAACACTTCTGCTTTGTAAATACCTCTCATAAGCTAACTTTTTCTCTTTTATCTCACCCTTTACTTCATCATTCCACCAATCACTCCTCTTTCCTCCTGCACCCACCCTCCTATAACCACAAACTTCTGCCCCACATTCTAATACTGCATTTTTAAAACTATTCCAACCCTCTTCAACCCCCCCCTCCCCACTACTCATGCTTGCACCAGCCCACCTTTCTGCCAATAGTTGCTTATGTTTCACCCAAACTTCCTCCTCCCTTAGTTTATACACTTTCACCTCCCTCTTACTTGTTGTTGCCAATTTCCTCTTATCCCATTTACCTCTTACTCTAACTGTAGCTACAACTAGATAATGATCCGATATATCAGTTGCCCCTCCATAAACGTGTACATCCTGGAGCCTACCCATCAACCTTTTATCCACCAGTATATAATCTAACAAACTACTTTTATTACGTACTGTATCGTACCTTGTATATTTATTTACCCTCTTTTTCATAAAATATGTATTACTTATTACAAAACCTCTTTCTATACATAGCTCAATTAAAGGCTCCCCATTTTCATTTACCTCTGGCACCCCAAATTTACCTACTACTCCCTCCACAACATTTTTTCCACTTTAGCTTTAAAATCCCCATATATATATATATATATATATATATATATATATATATATATATATATATATATATATATATATATATATATATATATATATATATATATACATATATATATATATATATATATATATATATACATATATATATATATATATATATATATATATATATATATATATAATATAATAATTTATATATATATATAAAATATATATATATATATATATATATATATATATATGTCGTGCCGAATAGGCAGAACTTGCGATCTTGGCTTAAATAGCAACGCTCATCTTGCCGTATAGGACAAGCGAAAATTTGTGTATGCAATAATTTCGCCAAAATCATTCTGAACCTAACGAAAAAAATATGTTTGATTATGTTTGTTTAGTACTAAATTATTATAAACGTATTTAAAATATATTTAGTTGGGTTAGGCTAAAATAAATTGTTCTTGCTATAATAAGGTTAGGTAAGTTTTCTAAGATTCTTTTGGTGCAAAATTAAAAATATTTACAATAACATTAATGAAAAATATATATTTTTAAACGTATGCGAGAAAATTTCAGAAAGGACTTAATTTTAAATGAGTTCTTCCTAATTGACCAGTTTTACATATTCGGCACGACATATATATATATATATATATATATATATATTTTATATATATATATATATATATATATATATATATATATATATATAATATATATATATTATATATATATATATATATATATATATATATATGTGTGTGTGTATATGTATATTTTTTTTTTTATCACACTGGCCGATTCCCACCAAGGCAGGGTGGCCCGAAAAAGAAAAACTTTCACCATCATTCACTCCATCACTGTCTTGCCAGAAGGGTGCTTTACACTCCAGTTTTTAAACTGCAACATTAACACCCTCCTTCAGAGTGCAGGCACGGTACTTCCCATCTCCAGGACTAAAGTCCGGCCTGCCGGTTTCCTGAACCCTTCATAAATGTTACTTTGCTCACACTCCAACAGCACGTCAAGTTTTAAAAAAACCATTTGTCTCCATTCACTCCTATCAAACACGCTCACGCTTTGGCCTGCTGGAAGTCCAAGCTCCTCGCACACAAAACCTCCCTTTACCCCCTCCCCCAACCTTTCCTAGGCCGACCCAACCCCGCCTTCTTTCCACTACAGACTGATACACTCTTGAAGTCACTCGTTTCGCCCATTCTCTCTACAGTCCGAACCACCTCAACAACCCTTCCTCAGCCCTCTGGACAACATTTTTGGTAATCCCGCACCTCCTCCTAACTTCCAAACTACTAATTCTCTGCATTATATTCACACCACAATTGCCCTCAGACATAACATCTCCACTGCCTCCTGCCTTCTCCTCGCTGCAACATTTATCACCCATGCTTCGCACCCATATAAAGCGTTGGTAAAACTATACTCTCATACATTCCCCTCTTTGCCTCCCAAGGACAAAGTTCTTTTTCTCCACAGACTCCCAAGTGCACCACTCACCCTTTTCCCCTCATCAAATTTTATGATTCACCTCATCTTTCATAGACCCATCCGCTGACACGTCCACTCCCAATATCTGAATACATTCACCTCCCCCATACTCTCTCCCTCCAATCTGATATTCAATCTTTCATAACCTAATCTTTTTGTTATCCTCATTACCTTACTCTTTCCTGTATTCACCTTTAATTTTCTTCTTTTGCACACCTACCAAATTCTTCCACCAATCTCTGCAACTTCTCTTCAGAATCTCCCAAGAGCACAGTGTCATCAGCAAAGAGCAGCTGTGACAACTCCCACTTTGTGTGTGATTCTTTATCTGTTAACTCCACGCCTCTTGCCAAGACCCTCGCATTTACTTCTCTTACAACCCATCTATAAATATATAAACAACCACGGTGACATCACAACATCCTTTTTCTAAGGCCTACTTTTACTGGGAAATAATTTCCCTCTTTCCTACATACCTAACTTGAGCCTCACTATCCTCGTAAAAACTCTTCACTGCTTTCAGTAACCCTACCTCCTACACCATACACTTGCAACATCTGCCACATTCCCCCCCTATCCCCCCTGTCATACGCCTTTTCCAAATCCTAAATGCCACAAAGACTCTTTACCCTTATCTAAATACTGTTCACTTATATGTTTCACTGTAAACACCTGGTCCACACCCCCCCCCTACCTTCCTAAAGCCTCCCTTGTTCATCTGCTATCCTATTCTCCGTCTTACTCTTAATTCTTTCAATAATAACTCTACCATACACTTTACCAGGTATACTCAGCAGCTTATCCCCTATAATTTTTGCACTCTTTTTTAAATCCCCTTTGCCTTTATACAAAGGAACTATGCTTGTTTCTCTGCCAATCCCTAGGTACCTTACCCTCTTTCATACATTTATTAAATAATTACACCAACCACTCCAAAACTATATCCCCACCTGCTTTTAACATTTTTTATCTTTATTTCCCCTCAATCCCGGCTGCCTTACCCCCTTTCATTTACCTACTGCCTCACGAACTTGCCCCACACTCACAACTGGCTCTTCCTCACTCCTACAAGATGTTATTCCTCCTTGTCCTATACACAAATCACAGCTTCCCTATCTTCATCAACATTTAACAATTCCTCAAATATTCCCTCCATCTTCCCAATACCTCTAACTCTCCATTTAATAACTCGCCTCTCCTATTTTTAACTGACAAATCCATTTGTTCTCTAGGCTTTCTTAACTTGTTAATCTCACTCCAAAACTTTTTCTTATTTTCAACAAAATTTGCTGATAACATCTCACCCACTCTCTCATTTGCTCTCTTTTTACATTGCTTCACCACTCTCTTAACCTCTCTCTTTTCTCCATATACTCTTCCCTCCTTGCATCACTTCTACTTTGTAAAAACTTCTCATATGCTAACTTTTTCTCCCTTACTACTCTCTTTACATCATCATTCCACCAATCGCTCCTCTTCCCTCCTCCTCACCCACTTTCCTGTAACCACAAACTTCTGCTGAACACTAACACTACATTTTTAAACCTACCCCATACCTCTTCGACCTCATTGCCTATGCTCTCATTGGCCCATCTATCCTCCAATAGCTGTTTATATCTTACCCTAACTGCCTCCTCTTTTAGTTTATAAACCTTCACCTCTCTCTCCCTGATGCTTCTATTCTCCTTGTATCCCATCTACCTTTTACTCTCAGTGTAGCTACAACTAGAAAGTGATCTGATATATCTGTGGCCCCTCTATAAACATGTACATCCTGAAGTCTACTCAACAGTCTTTTATCTACCAATACATAATCCAACAAACTACTGTCATTTCGCCCTACATCATATCTTGTATACTTATTTATCCTCTTTTTCTTAAAATATGTATTACCTATAACTAAACCCCTTTCTATACAAAGTTCAATCAAAGGGCTCCCATTATCATTTACACCTGGCACCCCAAACTTACCTACCACACCCTCTCTAAAAGTTTCTCCTACTTTAGCATTCAGGTCCCCTACCACAATCACTCTCTCACTTGGTTCAAAGGCTCCTATACATTCACTTAAAGTAATATCATCATTTACTAAAAATTCCTTTGAATGAGACCATAGATATTTATACAAATAAACTTCAAGAAAGCGAAGTGACAGTTTATTCAACAAAACACATCTTCACAAAATAAAGATTTCCTCTTCTTGTTTAACAAGGTAAGATATGGAAACATTGATGGCGTAGCTCTGGGTAATCCATTAGCTTCACCTCTTATTAAAGTTTTCATCTCTTGGAAGGCTGTCCTATGCTTTCTCAGTTATTGTAATACAAGAGATTTACTGAAGACACTTTTCTTGAACCAACTGATCATATACACCTGTTCTTTAAGTATATAAGTTCCAGACAATCACACGCAATTTACCTCTGAAGAACAGGATCATAAATTGCCTCTTTTCTGGATATATGCATTACAAGGACTAACATTATATATAAAACCAGGAGATCTAACTACTGCTACATCATCATCTCTGTTACCTAAACTATATAAAAAAGAATTCGCTTTTGACTTCAGTTACGAGAGTTTTCAATATGTCATCCAGTTATATGTTCCTTCATCTTGAACTGGAATTCTTAAAACCTAACTACTGGGAGTATATAGTTAAATAACTGAATAAATTTCTTATTCTTATTATAACACATATGACAAAATTAGCATATACCTTTTTTTCGTGGATTATCAAGATCCATGCACCTGTTTATGTAGAAATAGATGCAATTATTAAATGAGTTACAACCCTAGATAACATTACGTGTAACATTTAAACCCCACAGCAGTATACAAAGGTTATTTAAAAATAAGGATCCTATTACCGTGCATCTGCAGTACTAAGCACTTATTTAAGAGTTGTTGTTGTAGTTCAACTTACGTAGGCAGCCCAAACGCCAGTTGAGAGCGAGGATTGTAAATCAATGGGGTCGTTCCTACAAGATAAATGAGATACTCTCAAAAACCATTATTTTCAGGAAACCGAGACTTGACAAGGTTGTGGACATACAGTAAGGAAGGGTGATGACTCTTTTAGTCAGTCTCTGTGAGGACACACTGTGGGGTAGTGTCAGTCTCTGTGAGGACACAGTGTGGGGTAGTGTCAGTCTCTGTGAGGACACAGTGTGGGGTAGTGCCAGTCTCTGTGAGGACACAGCGTGGGGTAGTGTCAGTCTCTGTGAGGACACAGTGTAAGGTAGTGTCAGTCTGACTTAAGAAATCGTAATGACACGATTGCAAATAAACCATACCCCGGCCGGGATTGAACCCGCGGTCACAGAGTCTCAAAACTCCAGCCCGTCGCGTTAGCCACTAGACCAGCTAGCCACAATAAGATTCATCCAACTAGGTATATTTCTACACCATAGAAAGGTTAGCACAGGCACCTCTGTGACGGGCTGGAGTTTTGAGACTCTATGACCGCGGGTTCAATCCCGGCCGGGGGTATGGTTTAGTGTCAGTCTCTGTGAGGACACAGTGTGGGGTAGTGTCAGTCTCTGTGAGGACGCAGTGTGGGGTAGTGTCAGTCTCTGTGAGGACACAGTGTGGGGTAGTGTCAGTCTCTGTGAGGACACACTGTGGGGTAGTGTCAGTCTCTGTGAGGACACAATGTGGGGTAGTGTCAGTCTCTGTGAGGACACAGTGTGGGGCAGTGTCAGTCTCTGTGAGGACACAGTGAGGGGTAGTGCCAGTCTCTGTGAGGACACAGTGTGGCGTAGTGTCAGTCTCTGTGAGGACACAGTGTGGGGTAGTGTCAGTCTCTGTGAGGGCACAGTGTGGGGCAGTGTCAGTCTCTGTGAGGACACAGTGAGGGGTAGTGCCAGTCTCTGTGAGGACACAGTGTGGGGTAGTGTCAGTCTCTGTGAGGACACAGTGAGGTAGTGTCAGTCTCTGTGAGGACACAGTGTGGGGTAGTGTCAGTCTCTGTGAGGACACAGTGAGGTAGTGTCAGTCTCTGTGAGGACACAGTGAGGTAGTGTCAGTCTCTGTGAGGACACAGTGAGGTAGTGTCAGTCTCTGTGAGGACACAGTGAGGTAGTGTCAGTCTCTGTGGAGACACAGTGAGGTAGTGTCAGTCTCTGTGAGGATACAGTGAGGTAGTGTCAGTCTCTGTGAGGACACAGTGAGGTAGTGTCAGTCTCTGTGAGGACACAGTGAGGTAGTGTCAGTCTCTGTGAGGACACAGTGAGGTAGTGTCAGTCTCTGTGAGGACACAGTGAGGTAGTGTCAGTCTCTGTGAGGACACAGTGAGGTAGTGTCAGTCGCTGTGAGGACACAGTGAGGTAGTGTCAGTCTCTGTGAGGACACAGTGAGGTAGTGTCAGTCTCTGTGAGGACACAGTGTGGGGTAGTGTCAGTCTCTGTGAGGGCACAGTGTGGGGCAGTGTCAGTCTCTGTGAGGACACAGTGAGGGGTAGTGCCAGTCTCTGTGAGGACACAGTGTGGGGTAGTGTCAGTCTCTGTGAGGACACAGTGAGGTAGTGTCAGTCTCTGTGAGGACACAGTGTGGGGTAGTGTCAGTCTCTGTGAGGACACAGTGAGGTAGTGTCAGTCTCTGTGAGGACACAGTGAGGTAGTGTCAGTCTCTGTGAGGACACAGTGAGGTAGTGTCAGTCTCTGTGAGGACACAGTGAGGTAGTGTCAGTCTCTGTGGGGACACAGTGAGGTAGTGTCAGTCTCTGTGAGGATACAGTGAGGTAGTGTCAGTCTCTGTGAGGACACAGTGAGGTAGTGTCAGTCTCTGTGAGGACACAGTGAGGTAGTGTCAGTCTCTGTGAGGACACAATGAGGTAGTGTCAGTCTCTGTGAGGACACAGTGAGGTAGTGTCAGTCTCTGTGAGGACACAGTGAGGTAGTGTCAGTCTCTGTGAGGACACAGTGAGGTAGTGTCAGTCTCTGTGAGGATACAGTGAGGTAGTGTCAGTCTCTGTGAGGACACAGTGAGGTAGTGTCAGTCTCTGTGAGGACACAGTGAGGTAGTGTCAGTCTCTGTGAGGACACAATGAGGTAGTGTCAGTCTCTGTGAGGACACAGTGAGGTAGTGTCAGTCTCTGTGAGGACACAGTGAGGTAGTGTCAGTCTCTGTGAGGACACAGTGAGGTAGTGTCAGTCTCTGTGAGGACACAGTGAGGTAGTGTCAGTCTCTGTGAGGACACAGTGAGGTAGTGTCAGTCTCTGTGAGGACACAGTGAGGTAGTGTCAGTCTCTGTGAGGACACAGTGAGGTAGTGTCAGTCTCTGTGAGGACACAGTGAGGTAGTGTCAGTCTCTGTGAGGACACAGTGAGGTAGTGTCAGTCTCTGTGAGGACACAGTGAGGTAGTGTCAGTCTCTGTGAGGACACAGTAAGGTAGTGTCAGTCTCTGTGAGGACACAGTAAGGTAGTGTCAGTCGCTGAACCTCCCACCATCACTCGCTCTCCATGACTCGTTCATACACCTCTCTCTTTTTCTTTCTTCACAATTTTCTCACTTTATCTACATGTTGCTGTTAATGATATAATTTCTACGCTTGGTCTTGTCTTCACTATCTCTTTTTAGGAATTCTTACAGACTTCTTGTGGCTATTTAAGTATTTTATAAGTAACTTCTCTTATAAAGCTTCGGTTTAATAATAT
>NC_069402.1:36376685-36424185 GCF_026875155.1 Cherax quadricarinatus
AGTTTTAGCAATAATTTTCATTAAATTTGGGGGAACGCTAAAATCCCAGGATTATACAGGCATGTGGTGGGGGGATTGAAAGGTTTTCAGGCTCGGGAAACCCCCCCTTGGAGGCCCTACACAAGGCCCTCCCCCGCAAAGAACCTCCTTGAGGGGCCCTAGATCAAGGCCCCTCACCGATCAAGGAACCTCCTTGAGGGGCCTGATCAAAAGCCCTCCGCATCAAGGAGCCTCCCCCGAGGGGCCCTGTCAAAAGCCCCTCACCCGTATCAAGGAACCCCGCTTGAGGGGCCTAGAAAAGAGCCCCCCCGTATAAGGAACCCCTTGGGGCCCCGTCAAAGCCCCTCACCAGCATCAAGGAGCCTCCTTGAGGGGCCCTGACAAGAGCCCTCCCGCATCAAAGGGGCCTCCCTTGAGGGGCCCTAGTCAAGAGCCCCTCACCAGTATCAAGGAACCTCCCTTGAGGGGCCCTAGATCAAGAGCCCCTCACCAGTATCAAGGAACCTCCCTTGAGGGGCCCTAGATCAAGAGCCCCTCACCAGTATCAAGGAACCTCCCTTGAGGGGCCCTAGAACAAGAGTTCCTCACCAGCATCAAGGAACCTCCCCTGAGGGAGGTTATCAGTACCGAATCCTAAATTCGTTCCAAGTCAAAAAATTGCTAATCATTCAAAATTCATGGAACAAATCACACGAGACACATCACACGAGACACATCACACGAGACACATCACACGAGACACATCACACGAGACACATCACACGAGACACATCACACGAGACATCACACGAGACACATCACACGAGACACATCACACGAGACACATCACACGAGACACATCACACGAGACACATCACTCGAGACACATCACACGAGGCACAACACACGAGACACATCACACGAGACACATTAAACGAGACACATCACACGAGATACATCACTCGAGACACATCACACGAGACACATCACACGAGATACATTACACGAGACACATTACACGAGACACATCACACGAGACACATCACACGAGACACATCACACGAGACACATCACACGAGACACATCACAAGAGATACATTACACGAGACACATCACACGAGACACATCACACAAGACATATCACACAAGACATATTAGACGAGACACATCACACGAGACACATCACACGAGTCACATTACACGAGACACATCACACGAGACACATCACACGAGACACATCACACGAGACACATCACACGAGATACATTACACGAGACACATCACACGAGACACATCACACAAGACATATCACACAAGACATATTACACGAGACACATCACGAGAGACACATCACACGAGGCACATCACACGAGGCACATCACACGGGGCCCACATCACACAAGACATATTACCCCGAGACACATCACAAGCGACACACAAAAGAGAAACATCACAAGAGACACATCACACGAGGCACATCACAAGAGGCACATCACACGAGACACATCACACGAGACACATCACACAAGACACATCACACAAGACATATTACATGAGACACATCACAAGAGACACATCACACAAGCACATAAACACAAGACATATCACAAGACATATTACACGAGACACATCACAAGAGCACATCACACGAGACACATCACACGAGACACATCACACAAGACACATCACAAAAGACGTATCACACAAGTCATTACACGAGACACATCTCAAGAGACACATCACACGGGGCACATCACAAGAGGCCATCACACGGCCCACATCACACGAGACACATCACACAAGACACATCACACAAGACATATTACACGAAAACCATCACAAGGGACACATCACACAAGACACATCACACAAGACATATCACACAAGACATATTACACGAGACACATCACAAGAGACACATCACACGAGACACATCACACGAGACACATCACCACAAGACACATCACAAAAGACGTATAAACAAGTCATTACACGAGACACATCTCAAGAGACACATCACAAGAGACACATCACACGAGAAACATCACACGAGATACATCACACGAGATTCATCACACGAGATTCATCACACGAGATACATTACACGAGTCACATCACACGAGACACATCACACAAGACATATCACACAAGACATATTACACGAGACACATCACGGGGAGGACACGCACGAGGACTTTCACACGAGGCACATCACACGGACACATCACACAAGACATATTACACGAGACACATCACAAGCGACACATCACAAGAGGACACACCCACAAGAGGACACATCACACGAGGCACATCACACGAGGCACATCCCCACGGAACATCACACGAGAACATCACACAAGAAAACATCACACAAGACATATTACACGAGACACATCACAAGAGACACATCACACAAGACACATCACACAAGACATATCACACAAGACATATTACACGAGACACATCACAAGAGACACATCACACGAGGACACATCACAAAAGGGACACATCGCACAAAACATATCACACAAGACATATTACACGAGACACATCACAAGAGACACATCACACGAGACACATCACACAAGACACATCACAAAAGACATATCACACAAGTCATTACACGAGACACTTTCTCAAGGGACACATCACAAGGGGACACATCAGACGAGAAAACATCACACGAGATACACACACGAGATTCATCACACGAAACACATCCACGAGACACATCACCCGAGACACATCACGAGACACATCCACGAGAACATCACACGAGACAATCACACGAGACACATCAACGAGACAAAAACACACGGACACATCACACGGGGACACAACACACAGTCACATTACACGAGACACACCACACGAGACGCATCACACGAGCCCACATCACACGAGACACATCACAAGAGATACATTAAAAGAGCACATCACACGTTTACACATCAACAAGACATATCACAAAAGCCCATATTACACGAGACACATCACACGAGACAATCACACGAGTCACATTACACGGACACATCACACGAGACACATCACACGAGACATCACACGAGACACATCACACGAGACACATCACACGAGTCCCCCATTACACGAGACACATCACACGAGACACATCACACGAGACACATCACACGAGACACATCACACGGATACATTACACGAAAACATCACACGAGACACATCACACAAGACATATCACACAAGACATATTACACGAGAACATCACGAGAGAAACATCACACGAGGCACATCACACGAGGCACATCACCAAGACACATCACACAAGACATATTACACGAGACACATCACAAGCGACACATCACAAGAGAAACATCACAAGAGACACATCACACGAGGCACATCACAAGAGGCACACCCACACGAGACACATAAACACGAGACACATCACACAAGACACATCACACAAGACATATTACACGAGACACATCACAAGAGACACATCACACAAGACACATCACACAAGACATATCACACAAGACATATTACACGAGACACATCACAAGAGACACATCACACGAGACACATCACACAAGACACATCGCACAAGACATATCACACAAGACATATTACACGAGACACATCACAAGAGACACATCACACGAGACACATCACACGAGACACATCACACAAGACACATCACAAAAGACATATCACACAAGTCATTACACGAGACACATCTCAAGAGACACATCACAAGAGACACATCAGACGAGAAACATCACACGAGATACATCACACGAGATTCATCACACGAAACACATCACACGAGACACGTCACAACAGACACATCACACGAGACACATCACACGAGACACATCACACGAGACACATCACACGAGACACATCACACGAGACACATCACACGAGACACAACACACGAGACACATCACACGATACACATCACACGAGATTCATCACACGAGATACATTACACGAGTCACATCACACGAGACACATCACACAAGACATATCACACAAGACATATTACACGAGACACATCACGAGAGACACCACACGAGGCACATCACACGAGGCACATCACACGAGACACATCACACAAGACATATTACACGAGACACATCACAAGCGACACATCACTCGAGGCCCATCACACGAGGCACATCACACGAGACACATCACACGAGACACATCACACAAGACACATCACACAAGACATATTACACGAGACACATCACAAGAGACACATCACACGAGACACATCACCCCAAGACATATCACACAAGACATATTAACGAGACACATCACAAGAGAACCCCATCACACGAGACACATCACACAAGACACATCGCAAAAGGGACATATCACACAAAAACATATTACACGAGACACTTCACAAGAGGCCCCATCCACGAGACACATCACACGAGCACACCCACACAAGAACATCACAAAAGACATATCACACAAGTCATTACACGAGACACATCTCAAGAGATACATCACACGAGATTCATCACACGAAACACATCACACGAGACACGTCACAAGAGACACATCACACGAGACACATCAAACGAGACACATCACACGAGACACATCACACGAGACACATCACAAGAGACACATCACACGAGACACAACACACGAGACACATCACACGAGACACATCACACGAGATTCATCACAGGGAACACATTACACGAGTCACATCACCCCGAGACACTTTCACACAAGACATATCACACAAGCCCATATTACACGAGACACATCACACAAGACACAACACACGAGACACATCACACGAGACACATCACACGAGATTCATCACACGAAACACATCACACGAGACACATCACACAAGACACATCACACGAGACACATCACACGAGACACATCACACGAGACACATCCACGAGACACAACACACGAGACAAAAAACCACGAGACACATCACACGAGACACATCACACGAGATTCATCACACGAGACACATCACATGAGGCACATCACACGCGACACATCACACGAGATACATCACACGAGCCACATCACACGAGACACATCACACGAGATTCATCACACGAAACGCATCACACGAGACACGTCACACGAGACACATCACACGAGACACAAAACACGAGACACATCACACGTGATTCATCACACGAAACACATCACACGAGACACGTCACACGAGAAAACATCACACGAGACACAACACACGAGACACATCACACGAGACACATCACACGAGACACATCACACAAGATTCATCACACGAGACACATCACACGAGACACATCACAAGAGATACATTACACGAGACACATCACACGATACACATCACACAAGACATATCACACAAGACATATTCACGAGACACATCACACGAGACACATCACACGGTCACATTACACGAGAACATCACACGGGGACACACACACGAGACGCATCACACGGAAAAATCATCACCCCACGAGGACACATCACAAAGAGTACATTACACGAGACACATCACACGAAACAAAATCACACAAGACAATCACACAAGACATAGTACACGAGACAACATCACACGAGACACATCACACGAGTCACACCTTAAACGAGCACATTCACGAACCATCACACGAGACATAAGAGAACATCACACGAGACAATCCAGAGTCACTTCACACGTGACACATAAACGAGGACAATCACAAGAGACACATCACACGAGCCCACACACGAGATACATTACACGAGCCCATCACGAGAGACACATACACGAGGAAACATCACACGAGGCACATCACACAAGACACATCACACAAGACATATTACACGAGACACATCACAAGCGACACATCACAAGAGAAACATCACAAGAGACACATCACACGAGGCACATCACAAGAGGCACATCACACGAGACACATCACACGAGACACATCACACAAGACACATCACACAAGACATATTACACGAGACACATCACAAGAGACACATCACACAAACACATCACACAAGACATATCACACAAGACATATTACACGAGACACATCACAAGAGACACATCACACGAGACACATCACACAAGACACATCGCACAAGACATATCACACAAGACATATTACACGAGACACATCACAAGAGACACATCACACGAGACACATCACACGAGACACATCACACAAGACACATCACAAAAGACATATCACACAAGTCATTACACGAGACACATCTCAAGAGACACATCACAAGAGACACATCAGACGAGAAACATCACACGAGATACATCACACGAGATTCATCACACGAAACACATCACACGAGACACGTCACAAGAGACACATCACACGAGACACATCACACGAGACACATCACACGAGACACATCACACGAGACACATCACACGAGACACATCACACGAGACACAACACACGAGACACATCACACGAGACAAAATCACACGAGATTCATCACACGAGATAATTACCAGTCACATCACACGAGACACATCACACAAGACATATCACACAAGACATATTACACGAGACACATCACGAGAGACACCACACGAGGCACATCACACGAGGCACATCACACGAGACACATCACACAAGACATATTACACGAGACACATCACAAGCGACACATCACAAGAGACACATCACAAGAGGACACATCACACGGGGCCCCTTTCACACGAGGCACATCACACGAGACACATCACACGGGGGACACATCACACAAGACAATCACCAACAAGACATATTACACGAGACACATCAAAAGAGACACTTCACACAAGACACATCACACAGACAATCACACAAGACATATTACCGAGAACATCAAGAGACACATCACACGGGGGAACATCACAAAAGACACATCGCACAAGACATATCACACAAGACATATTCCCACGAGACACATACAAGAGACAATCACACGAGACACACCCACACGAGACACATCACACAAGACACATCACAAAAGACTATCACACAAGTCATTACACGAGACACATCTCAAGAGATACATCACAAGAGACACATCACACGAGAAAATCACACGAGATACATCACACGAGATTCATCACACGAAACAATCACAGGGAGACACGCCACAAGAGACACATCACGAGGACACATCAAACGAGACACTCACACGAGACACATCACACGAGACACATCACAAGGAACATCCAACGAGACACAACACACGAGAACATCACACGGGGACACATCACACGAGATTCATCACACGAGATACATTACACGATCACATCACCCGAGACACATCACACAAGACATATCACACAAGACATATTACACGAGACACATCACACAAGACACAACACACGAGAACATCAACGAGACACATACACGAGATCATCACACGAAACACATCACACGGGGACACATCACACAAGACACATCACACGAGACACATCACACGAGACACATCACACGAGACACATCACACGAGACACATCACACGAGACACAACACACGAGACACATCACACGAGACACATCACACGAGATTCATCACACGAGACACATCACATGAGGCACATCACACGCGACACATCACACGAGATACATCACACGAGCCACATCACACGAGACACATCACACGAGATTCATCACACGAAACGCATCACACGAGACACGTCACACGAGACACATCACACGAGACACAAAACACGAGACACATCACACGTGATTCATCACACGAAACACATCACACGAGACACGTCACACGAGACACATCACACGAGACACAACACACGAGACACATCACACGAGACACATCACACGAGACACATCACACAAGATTCATCACACGAGACACATCACATGAGGCTCATCACACGAACCTTAAACGAGAACTTAATGAAAATCATTAGCTTTTAGTCATTTTACTAGTGAGAGACAAAATAATTAGCAATAATTAGGCACCGTTGATGAGGGACTCCAGAAGAAGTGTGAGTGTCTCGGTCGAGTCCCTCAGCCGGGGGAAAAACATTGCCTGCCTGAGTGTCATCGTCTGTTTACACTGAATGGCGTCCGGTTCACTTTGATCTGAGTGGCAATATTCACACGGGAGAGGCGCCACCCCCACTCACATTAGCAGCACTTCAGCTCACAGCACAAAAAACTGGTGCGCAAATTAGAATGTTTGTAGTGGTAAGAGAAAGTGTGGTAGAGAGCCACCCCACGAAGGGTGTGTAGAGTGAGCCACCCCATGAAGGGTGTGTAGAGCGCGCCACCAGATGAAATGTGTGTAGAGTCAGTCACCTCATGAAGGGTGTGTAGAGTGAGTTACCTTAAGAAGGGTGTAGAGTGAGTCACCCCATGAAGGGTGTGTAGAGTGAGTCACCCCATGAAGGGTGTGTAGGGTGAGTCACCCCATGAAGTTTGTGTACAGTGAGCCACCCCGTGAGGGTGTGTAGAGTGAGCCACCCCGTGGTGTGTAGAGTGAGCCACCCCATGAAGGGTGTGTAGAGTCACCGCATGAAGGGTGTGTAGAGTCGCCCCATGAAGGGTATGTACTGTGAGCCACCCCATGAAGGGTGTGTAGAGTGAGTCACCAGATGAAATGTGTGTAGAGTGAGTCGCCTCATGAAGGGTGTGTAGAGCCACCGCATGAAGGGTATATACTCTAAGCCACCCCATGAAGGGTGTGTAGAGTGAGCCACCAGATGAAATGTGTGTAGAGTGAGTCGCCTCATGAAGGGTGTGTAGAGTCACCGCATGAAGGGTATGTACTGTGAGCCACCCCATGAAGGGTGTGTAGAGTGAGCCACCAGATGAAATGTGTGTAGAGTGAGTCGCCTCATGGGAAAGGGGGTGTTTGAGTCACCGCATGAAGGGTATGTACTGTGAGCCACCCCATGAAGGGTGTGTAGAGTGAGTCACCAGATGAAATGTGTGTAGAGTGAGTCGCCTCATGAAGGGTGTGTAGAGTCACCGCATGAAGGGTATGTACTGTGAGCCACCCCATGAAGGGTGTGTAGAGTGAGCCACTAGATGAAATGTGTGTAGAGTGAGTCGCCTCATGAAGGGTGTGTAGAGTCACCGCATGAAGGGTGTGTAGAGTCGCCCCATGAAGGGTATGTACTGTGAGCCACCCCATGAAGGGTGTGTAGAGCGAGTTACCCCATGAAGGGTGTGTAGAGTGAGTCACCCCATGAAGGGTGTGTATAGTGTGTTACCCCATGAAGGGTGTGTAGGGTGAGCCACCTCATGAAGAGTGTGTGTGGCGTGAGCCACCCCATGAAGAAAGTATAATGTGAACCACCCCATGGACTGTGTGTAGGGTTAGCCACCCCATGAAGGTGTACAGAGTCACACACCCCATGAAGGGTGTGTAGAGTGAGTTACCCCATAAAGGGTGTGTAGGGTGAGCCACCTCATGAAGAGTGTGTGGGGTGAGCCACCCCATGAAGGGCGTGTGGGCTGAGCCACCCCATGAAGGGTGTGTAGAGTGAGTTACCCCATGAAGGGTGTGTAGAGTGAGTTACCCCATGAAGGGTGTGTAGGGTGAGTCACCTCATGAAGGATGTGTGGCGTGAGCCACCCATTGGAGGGTGTGAAGGGTAGGCCACACCATGAAGGGTGTGTAGAATGAGTCACCCCATGAAGGGTGTGTAGAGTGAGTTACCCCATGAAGGGTGTGTAGGGTGAGCCACCCAATGAAGGGTGTGTGGGGTGAACCACCCCATGGAGGGTGTGTAGGGTGAGCCACCCCTTGAAGGGTGTGTAGTGTGAGCCACCCCATGCAAGGGTTCTAAAGGAATGTAAAGAGGAGCTTAGCACACCTTTGGCTAATCTTTTCAACATATCACTACAAACTGGCATGGTGCCAGATAAGTGGAAAATGGCAAATGTGATACCTATTTTCAAAACAGGTGACAGGTCCTTAGCTTCGAACTATAGACCAATAAGCCTAACCTCCATAGTGGGAAAATTTATGGAATCAATAATTGCCGAGGCAGTTCGTAGCCACCTTGAAAAGCATAAATTAATCAACGAATCTCAGCATGGTTTTACAAAGGGGCGTTCCTGCCTTACGAATTTATTAACTTTTTTCACTAAGGTATTTGAGGAGGTAGATCATGGTAATGAATATGATATTGTGTATATGGACTTCGTAAGGTTTTGACAGGGTCCCACATCAGAGACTATTGAGGAAAATTAAAGCACATGGAATAGGAGGAGAAATTTTTTCCTGGATAGAGGCATGGTTGACAAATAGGCAGCAGAGAGTTTGCATAAATGGGGAGAAATCAGAGTGGGGAAGTGTCACGAGCGGTGTTCCACAGGGGTCAGTGTTGGGCCCCCTACTGTTCACAATCTACATAAACGACATAGATGAGGGCATAAAGAGCGACATCGGCAAGTTTGCCGATGACACCAAAATAGGCCGTCGAATTCATTCTGACGAGGACATTCGAGCACTCCAGAAAGATTTGAATAGACTGATGCAGTGGTCGGAGAAGTGGCAGATGCAGTTTAATATAGACAAATGCAAAGTTCTAAATGTTGGACAGGACAATAACCATGCCACATATAAACTAAATAATGTAGATCTTAATATTACGGATTGCGAAAAAAGATTTAGGAGTTCTGGTTAGCAGTAATCTGAAACCAAGACAACAGTGCATAAGTGTTCGCAATAAAGCTAATAGAATCCTTGGCTTCATATCAAGAAGCATAAATAATAGGAGTCCTCAGGTTGTTCTTCAACTCTGTACATCCTTGGTTAGGCCTCATTTAGATTATGCTGCACAGTTTTGGTCACCTTATTACAGAATGGATATAAATTCTCTGGAAAATGTACAAAGGAGGATGACAAAGTTGATCCCATGTATCAGAAACCTTCCCTATGAGGATAGACTAAGGGCCCTGAATCTGCACTCTCTAGAAAGACGTAGAATTAGGGGGGATATGATTGAGGTGTATAAATGGAAGACAGGAATAAATAAAGGGGATGTAAATAGTGTGCTGAAAATATCTAGCCTAGACAGGACTCGCAGCAATGGTTTTAAGTTGGAAAAATTCAGATTCAGGAAGGATATAGGAAAGTACTGGTTTGGTAATAGAGTTGTGGATGAGTGGAACAAACTCCCAAGTACCGTTATAGAGGCCAGAACGTTGTGTAGCTTTAAAAATAGGTTGGATAAATACATGAGTGGATGTGGGTGGGTGTGAGTTAGACCTGATAGCTTGTGCTACCAGGTCGGTTGCCGTGTTCCTCCCTTAAGTCAATGTGACCTGACCTGACTAGGTTGGGTGCATTGGCTTAAGCCGGTAGGAGACTTGGACCTGCCTCGCATGGGCCAGTAGGCCTTCTGCAGTGTTCCTTCGTTCTTATGTTCTTATGTTCTTATGAAGGATGTGCAGGGTGAGCCACCACATGAAGGGTGTGTAGAGTGAGCCACCCCATGAAGGGTGTGTAGGGTGAGCCACCCCATGAAGGGTGTGTAGGGTGAGCCACACCATGAAGGGTGTGTAGGGTGAGCCACCCTATTGTGGGTGTGTAAGGTGAGCTACCCCATGAAGGGTGTGTGTGCGTGTATAGGGTGAGCCACCCCACGGTGTCTTTGTAGGGGTGAGCCACCCCATGGTGGGTGTGTAGGGTGAGCCACCCCATGGTGTGTGTGTATGGTAAACCACCCCATGACGGATGTGTAGGGTGAGCCACTCCTTGAAGAGTGTGTACTGTGAACCACCCCATGAAGGGTGTGTAGGGTGAGCCACCCCATGAAGGGTGTGTGGGGTGAGGCATCCTATGAAGGGTGTGTAGAGTGATCCACCCTTTGAAGGGTGTGTAGGGTGAGCCACCCCTTGAAGGGTGTGTAGGGTGAGCCACCCCTTGGAGGGTGTGTAGGGTGAGCCACCCCTTGAAGGGTGTGTAGAGTGATCCACCCTTTGAAGGGTGTGTAGGGTGAGCCACCCCTTGAAGGGTGTGTAGGGTGAGCCACCCCTTGAAGGGTGTGTAGGGTGAGCCACCCCTTGAAAGGTGTGTAGGGTGAGCCACCCCTTGAAGGGTATGTAGGGTGAGCCACCCCTTGAAGGGTGTGTAGGGTGAGCCACCCCTTGAAGGGTGTGTAGGGTGAGCCACCCCTTGAAGGGTGTGTAGGGTGAGCCACCCCTTGAAGGGTGTGTAGGGTGAGCCACCCCTTGAAGGGTGTGTAGGGTGAGCCACCCCTTGAAGGGTGTGTAGGGTGAGCCACCCCTTGAAGGGTGTGTAGGGTGAGCCACCCCTTGAAGGGTGTGTAGGGTGAGCCACCCCTTGAAGGGTGTGTAGGGTGAGCCACCCCTTGAAGGGTGTGTAGGGTGAGCCACCCCTTGAAGGGTGTGTAGGGTGAGCCACCCCTTGAAGGGTGTGTAGGGTGAGCCACCCCTTGAAGGGTGTGTAGGAGACAGGGAGGACATAAGGGAAGGAATGTAAAGTAAAAGGACACAAGTGCAACTAATGTGACATTTTATTGTGGCAACGTTTCGCTCTCCAGGAGATTTGTCAAGCCGATACAAACAGTATATGGGCACTGAGGGTATATAAAGGCTCAGAGTGAGGTGCAGTACTAGTGGTAGTAGTAGTAGTAGTGACAAAAGTTGTAGTAGTAGTAGTAATACAATATGGTAGAGCAATTAATTCGTACATGAGTAAAAGGATATAAAAGCTATTACTTGGGAAACATAAAAATAGGTTGGACAAATATAGACTGGATAGAGAAGACCTGTTTCAGTGTTCACTCTCTGTAATGTGCTTTGTGTAGTATAACAGGAGAGACTATGTGATGGCAGGGTTTACTGTTTTCAGGAGGATTCTTGCTAAGACTTCGGAGATGGTGAAGCTGCAGTTGTTTTGTTTAACTGTATTCGAAACAGCGATCATTGCTAATTCGAGGCACTTGCGTGTGCGGAAATTAGTTTCTTTGATCACTAATTGGGCGTCTCTGAATTTCATGAGATGATTGGTGGAATTTCTGTGTTGTAAACAGGCGTTGTTCAAGTTATCGTTCCTACATGCGTAAATGTGTTGATTGAGGCGGGTGTCGAGGTTTCTTGCTGTTTCACCTACATAAATCTTGTCACATCCTCCACAGGGTATAGTGTAAACCCCTGCATTGACTGGTTCGTGGTGCTTTGATTTTGTCCTGGTTAACCAGGATCTAAGGTGTAAGGAGGCAAAAACAAAGTGCAGTAGAGAATGGAAAAAGTACAGAAGGCAGAGAACACATGAAAATAGGGAGATTAGTCACAGAGCCAGGAACGAGTATGCACAGGTAAGAAGGGAGGCCCAGAGACAGTATGAAAATAACATAGCATCGAAAATCAAGACTGATGTGAAGGCTTACTCAGCCCTGTAACAACTTCAGACAGTATTACCAAGGCTGGCTCCTCCTCAGGAAAATTAGTGAATAGAAAAAGAAATAATAACAGACAAACATAAACACTTTATTATATAGAAAATATAAAACACTTAAATATGAAATATTAATCCTACATTTAAAGAAAATGAAAAATATAAATGATAACTGAATTCAACGCTAATATATATAGGGGTGTCTGGTGTTGGTGACACTGAGTGTTGAAATCGTAGCCGTTGCCGATGATGGGGGGGGTCGCAGGTGTTGGTTACAACCCACCGGCTCGTTCTTCACAGAGTCTATCAGTGAATACTCAGTCTAGATGATAGAAAAGCAGGTTTTTTCCACTGCAATGATGAGGGGTTATATCCTGCTACTTCATACAGGTGCACAGGTAATTAAATCCAAAAAGGGGAAGTCTCAGGACGTTAGTCCATCTCCATCAGTTCTACTCGTTAATTGGCAGGTGACCCTCTCTGTCATCCAAGTTGGAAAGATAGACAGGTTACCCACTGCTTAAGAAATCACTCTCCATGATAAGTACAATACCTAAAAGATGTGGTGATTATTACAACAATCAACCTAGAGCAAGACTGAAAGGACTAAGTTTATTATTGGTCAACAGTGAAGCTTTCAACCAATAAAACCACTAGAATACAAGTCAGGCATGTACTTACAGTAGTGCTGGGAGCTGTGAGTCTAGTGATTACTGTTTGGACCGGAGCCCCACACGTCACCTTCCGGGGGGGGGGGAAGAAGGAGGGGAAGGGATAGCGGGAGCTAGACTGACCCTACCTTAACAAGCAGCCGGCAGTCAAACAATCACTTTTGGGTGGGGAAAAAAGGCGGGAATAGCGGGCGCTTGACTTACCCTACCTTAACAAGTAGCCAGCAATGAAACTATTGTTACTATATACTCCCTCTCTACTTCTATCTATTGAACTTTTCCCTCACACTCCCCCATACCAAGACTTACAGTCAAGGAGTATAAGAAGAATAGGTGAGGAAAAAGTTCTAACATATGGAAGTCGCGTAAGGCAAGAAATCTTCTACTGACTGTCACGACTTAACCAGTCAGATAAATAATTGGATGAACCATTGATATACACAATATGGAACTTAAAAGCCTGAAGTGCCAATGTCCATCTCAAGAGGCGACTGTTGGTTCCCTTAAAAGTTTCTAGGTATATCAAAGGTTTGTGGTCCGTTTCTAAAATGAATTCTTTTCCCAGCAAATAAAACTTAAGTTTGGAGATACCCCACACAAGGGCCAAACATTCCTTTTCTATGGTGGAGTATCTCGTTTCTGCAGGAAGGAGTTTCCGGCTTAGGAAGCATACAGGGAAGGGAGTACCATCATGGTACTGTAGTAGCACAGCACCTAAGCCAGTATTGGAGGCATCAGTTCTTAAACAAAATGTTTTATTAATATCTGGAATCTTTTAATCTCATTAAACTTTTCCCGAGCTACGTCGGAAAGTTCAAGAGGTTCCTTCACAGACTTTTTAAGGAAGTCGGATAAGATGCCTGTAAGATCAGTAAGGTTCGGGATAAACCGTGCATAAAAATTTACAGAACCAAGAAAGCTACGCATGAGCTTCTTAGTTTTGGGGAATTTAAATTCTAATAAAGCTTTGATCTTACTGGGGAGAGGCTGCAGAGAGTTATTAGAAAGTATCACTCCAAGATATCTAATCTTGTTATACCCAAGGAAGCATTTCTTCAGCTTGGCAGTGAGGCCATGTGAGCGTAACCTATGCAAAACTGATGTTAATGTTTGGATATGTTAGCCCCACGTGGATGTCATTACGTAAATGTTATCAAAATAAACTGAAACATTTGGCATATTACCCACGACCTTTCTCATCAGTCTCACGTAGGTAGCACAGGCAGTTACCAAACCGAAGGGCATAGTTCTATACTGCAATCAGTCTTGGTGTGTAGGAAAAGTGTGTACTGCTTAGAAGAAGGATCTAACATTAATTGATGATATGCCTGCGCAATATCAATCTCTGAAAAGAAGGAAGAGTCATAAAATTTGTTTAAGGCCTCTGAAGTCAATAGCAAGTCTATATGACTTATCCTCCTTCTTAACCATGACTACTGGTGAACAATATGAAGATACTGAAGGTTCAATGATCTTTAGTTTTTAATAATTTGTCTACTCTCGGTCAAATGCATCCCTAAGGTGAACTGGAACTGGGTATAATTTTCGTTTGATAGGATTGTCCGTCACTAAGTCAATCTTATGGACTACCGTGGAGGTAACACCTGGAATATCAGTAAAGACGTCTGAAAAGTTACACATTGAAGTAGTTCATGCCTCTTATGGTCATCCAAAGATTCATTATATAATGTTGTTTGCGTCCGAGTGGTCAAGAGTCACCAAAGTCATTATTCTTCATCATAGTCTAAGTTAGAGGTGTCAATTACGCACACCTTACATTCTTCAGTGTCGTATCAAGATCGTGTGGAAAAACTATAGTCAAAGTTATTAAGGCAGTTAACCGAATTTCTTCGGTAATATTCTTAAGATGTTGATATGATAAAGCTTAGATTTCCCCTTGACGTCTATGAGGTAGTCAACTTTCCCACAAATTTTTACTTTATATGGACCTTTCCATGCTACTAATAATTTATTTGACTTGATCGGCAAAAGTACAAGAACTTCATCCCTACTTTAAAACTTCTCACTCTGACTTTGGAATCAAAATAGGTTTTGTACTGGTCCATTGTACAAGCTTAGGTTTTTCGAAACTATGTCAGAGGTTCCTCAAGTTTGGATCTAAGGTCAAGGAGAAACTTGTAAGAAGACTGAACCTCAGCACTACCTCCTCAATTAGTCCATAAGTCATGAAGGATGGCCAGTGGACCTCTGGCCTGTCTACCATAGAGACGTTCAAAAGGTGAAAACCCAAAGAGTCACTGGGAACTTCCCTCATGGCAAACAAAGCACAGGTAGGTAACGATGCCACTCCTTGGGTTTAAGGGAGCAAAGTTTCCTTAAAATGGACTTGAGAATCGAATGCTGGCGCTCAATCCTCCCATTACAGCTGGGATGATAGGGTGTGGTGAAGAGAGGCTTCACTCCAGAAGTTGGTATAGTTGTTGCATTAAAGTCAGAAGTGAATTGTGTCCCACGGTCAGACAAAATTTCTCTAGGGATGCCACTTGGAGAAGATGGACAAAAGGGCTTCAGCCACCTCTGTAGTAGTTATGGTTTTTAAGGGTATGGCTTCAGGGAAACTCGAAGCATAATCAACTAATGTTAATATATATCTATGTCCCCCAGATGAAAGTGGAGATAAAGGACCAACGATGTCAATAGCTACTCTTTCAAAAGGTACCGTAAAGACTGGCATTTTGACCATAGGTACTCGCCTGGTACCTCGGGAGGATGACAGTTGGCAAACTTTACACGATCTACAATAGGTAGTGATATCTGAGGACATTTTTTGGCCAAAAATAGGTTTCCCTAATTTTATTTAAGGTTTTACGATGCGAGAATGTCCGGCCACTGGCAGGTCATGAGCCATTTTAAGAACAGTCTCTCTGCATTGACTTGGAACAACTAAGATGGAATAGTCTGTCTCGTCTGAATTTAATTTGAATACTGACTTGTACAAGATACCTTTTATATATTCAAATTTATAAGAAAAGTTTTTCCTTTGGATAACTTGATTTTGTTTAGCGGCATTATGGCGATTCCGAAGAGAAGGGCAATTACGTTGTAAATTGAGAAAGGAGTCCTTCGATATATCTAAAGGCTTAAAGTCAGGGAAAATCAAAGGATGGATAGTAGGAGAAGCCTAGGCTTTGGTCTGAGCCCTAGTCAAGACATTTATGGTATCGGAGGTGATATCTTCACTTTCATCTAACAAGTGAACCGGTGATCCTACTACCTCGCTTTCGAGAGTATCATCACTGGTTTTTAATCCCACATGAATCTCACGAGACATTGTCTCATCTGAACTTTCGAGGGACTTCTCTGACTCTACAGAAAGAGGATCTGAAACACCTATGTCTATCTTTGGTGATGAAAGGTCAACCTCAGAAGGAAGAATGGCACCTTTTACATTACCTATTAGTACGGAGCAAAAAGTGATGGGAGCTAGTACGGCTTCAGACCAACCTGTAACCATTTAGACCTAATGTAACAACGGATGGTAGGAAAAGTGTCTGTACGGCCCAAGTAGTCTGAAAGTATAGCAGAGGAATGAGTTTCTTTAAGGTTAGGGAACAGCTTATCAGAAATGACTATACATGTGCATCCAGTGTCTCGAAAATGGTAGACACATTAAGTCCAGTAACTGTTCCTGAACAGAAGGGTGATTGGTCATTACGGTCTTTAAAACATCTTCCAACTTTTTGGACCTTCTTAGAAGGACAATCTGGACGTTTATGTCCCTTAACACCACACAAATGACAAACAGGAATAAAAGAAGTCATATTACTTTCCACTAGAGGCTTTGATTTCTTAAGGTCTGATGAACCCTTGCCCTTAGGTTTCGATCCCTTTAGGTCTTTATAGGAATTGTGAGCCTCAGCATACAGGTCAGCAGCCTCAACAACTTCCTCAGCTTTAATCAGGTTACGTTCTCTAATGAATGTTCGTATCTGATGGGGAAGAGCTGCCAGGAAATGGTCAGCAACCATGAAGTCTCTAAGAGATTCATAACTGCGATCAATTCCTGAACTCTCTATCCAAAAGTCGAACAAACGAGTGTTACCTGTAACTGCTGAAAGTTCTGGCCAGGCTGAAAGGTGGCATACCTGAAATCTTTCCTGTAAGAATTTGTGGTTTTTTGATATGCTTTAAGGATTGCCTTGTTCAGTAGGTTATAATTACATATGAATATCCTGCGACAAGTTGCATAGATATTCAAGGCTGTACCAGAAAATAACATTCCTAACCTGGTAGCCCAGGTGTCAGCAGGCCATTCACAGAGGGTAGCGGTATTTTCAAACCTGATAATGTATGAAGTTATGTCTTCCCCCTCTGTGAAGGGAGGTAAATTAGGTGTTGGAATATGTGCACTGACTGCACGTTGTTCCATTACTCCTTCCTCTAATTGTTGTTGTGTAAAAGTTAACTTTTTATTCTCTAATTCAAGGTGAGATTTTTCGAGCTCGAGATCCTTTTCTCTCTCTATTAACTCAGGTTCTCTAGCTTTTTCCTCAACTTCTCTATCCTTTGCTCTTTCCTCAAGTTCTCTTAATTTAACTTGTTCTTCACGTACTCTAGCTCTCTCCTCACGATCAAGTCTATCACGCTCCTTTTTGTCTTCTCTCTCTCTTTCTAACTGTCTTTCTTGGATTTCTCTCTCAATTCTCTCTCTCTCCTTTTTCTCTTCTCTTTCGATTCTCTCTCCTTTTCTTCTTCTCTTTCCCTTTCTAACTGTCTTTCTTCTCTCTCAATTCTCTCTCTTTCAAATCTTTCCTGGATCTTAGCACTAATGAAAGATTCTAAATTTTTCCCTGTTATTCCTAACTTACTTCCAGCATTCATCCAAAACTGGTATTCATCAGGGGGAAATGAAATGGGTATTAAAGAAAACGGAGGGTTCAATTCCTGCTCCGCTCGAACTGTAAATAAACCAGAGGGCTCGATCCCTGCTTCAATTAAACAATATGCATTAATTAAAACGAAGGGTTCTATGCCGGCTCCGAGCAAACAGTAAGTAGAATGGGGTCACTTGACCATCCAATCTTCTCACCAACAAATCAAGAGTGCCCTATGACAGTTCCCTTGATATAACAAAGAGCTCAATGAAACAAATTGTCACTGGAAAATCTCGGGTCCCTGTACTGTAGTCCTACCATAGAGAATGATTACTCATGGCTGGTGGTAACCGTCTGTGGTATGCGTCGTTGAAGTTCCAATGGTAGATTCCAGATGGAGTTGAATCTTGATTCAGTCGAGTTGATCCTGGCAAGGTCGCCACTTGTGAGGGCTTACTCAGCCCTGTAACAACTTCAGACAGTATTACCAAAGCTGGCTCCTCCTCAGGAAAATTAGTGAATAGAAAAAGAAATAATAACAGACAAACATAAACACTTTATTATATAGAAAATATAAAACACTTAAATATGAAATATTAATCCTACATTTAAAGAAAATGAAAAATATAAATGATAACTGAATTCAACGCTAATATATATAGGGGTGTCTGGTGTTGGTGACACTGAGTGTTGAAATCGTAGCCGTTGCCGATGATGGGGGGGGGGGGGTCGCAGGTGTTGGTTACAACCCACCGGCTCGTTCTTCACAGAGTCTATCAGTGAATACTCAGTCTAGATGATAGGAAAGCAGGTTTTTTCCACTGAAATGATGAGGGGTTATATCCTGCTACTTCATACAGGTGCACAGGTAATTAAATCCAAAAAGGGGAAGTCTCAGGACGTTAGTCCATCTCCATCAGTTCTACTCGTTGATTGGCAGGTGACCCTCTGTCATCCAAGCTGGAAAGATAGACAGGTTACCCACTGCTTAAGAAATCACTCTCCATGATAAGTACAATACCTAAAAGATGTGGTGATTATTACAACAGTCAACCTAGAGCAAGACTGAAAGGACTAAGTTTATTATTGGTCAACAGTGAAGCTTTCAACCAATAAAACCACTAGAATACAAGTCAGGCATGTACTTACAGTAGTGCTGGGAGCTGTGAGTCTAGTGATTACTGTTTGGACAGGAGCCCCACACGTCACCTCTCGGGGGGGGGGGAAGAAGGAGGGGAAGGGATAGCGGGAGCTAGACTGACCCTACCTTAACAAGTAGCCGGCAATGAAACTATTGTTACTATATACTCCCTCTCTACTCCTATCTATTGAACTTTTTCCTCACAACTGACCAGAAACTGTTGAATAGCCACATCAGGAGGAAGACAACAGTCAAAGACCAGGTGATCAGACTGAGGACAGAAGGTGAAGAACTCACAAGAAATGATCAGGAGGTATGTGAGGAGCTAAACAGGAGATTTAAGGAAGTTTTTTACAGTAGAGACAGGAAGGGCTCTGGGAAGACAGCACAGAGGGGAACATCAAGAGGGAATATACCAACATGTGTTGGATGACATACGAGCAACGGAGGAGGAGGTGCAGAAACTGCTAAGTGACCTTGATACCTCAAAGGCGATGGGACCGGACAACATTTCTCCGTGGGTCCTTACAGAAGGAGCAGAGATGCCGTGCGTGCCCCTAACCACAATCCTCAACACATTCCTTGAAACTGGGCAACTACCTGAGAAATGGAAGACAGCAAATGTAGTCCCCATATTTAAGAAAAGAAACAGAAATGAGGCACTAAACTACATATCTGTGTCTCTGACATGTATTGTGTGCAAAGTCATGGAGAAGATTATCAGGAGGAGAGTGGTGGAACACCTGGAACGGAACAAGATTATTAATGAAAACCAGCATGGGTTGATGGAAGGCAAATCCTTTGTCACAAACCTTCTGGAGTTTTATGACAAGGTAACAGAAGTAAGACACTAGAGAGAGAGGGGTGGGTTGATTGCATTTTCCTAGACTGCAGGAAGGCCTTTGACACAGTTCCCCTCAAGAGATTAGTGCAGAAGCTGGAGGATCAGGGGCATATAACAGGGAGGGCACTGCAATGGATCAGGGAATACCTGACTGGGAGGCAACAACGAGTCATGGTACATGAAGAGGTATCACAGTGGGCGCCTGTGACGAGCGGGGTCCCACAGGGGTCAGTTCTAGGACCAGTGCTATTTTTGATATATGCGAACGACGTGATGGAAGGAATAGACTCTGAAGTGTCCCTATTCGCAGATGATGTGAAGCTGATGAGAAGAATTAAATCGGATGAGGATGAGGCAGGACTGCAAAGAGACCTGGACAGGCTGGACATGTGGTCCAGAAACTGGCTTCTCGAATTCAACCCTGCCAAAAGCAAAGTCATGAAGATTGGGGAGGGGGCAAAGAAGACCGCAGACAGAGTATAGGCTAGGTGGACAAAGACTACAAACCTCACTCAGGGAGAAAGACCTTGGGGTGACCATAACACCGAGCACGTCACCGGAGGCACATATCAACTAAATAACTGCTGCAGCATATGGGCGCCTGGCAAACCTGAGAATAGCGTTCCGATACCTTAATAAGGAATCGTTCAAGACACTGTACACTGTGTATGTAAGGCCCATACTGGAGTATGCAGCACGAGTCTGGAACCCACACCGGGTCAAGCACGTCAAGAAGTTAGAGAAAGTACAAAGGTTTGCAACAAGGCTAGTCCCAGAGCTCAGGGGAATGTCGTACGAGGAAAGGTTGAGGGAAATCGGACTGACGACACTGGAGGACAGAAGGGTCAGGGGAGACATGATAACGACATACAAGATACTGCGGGGAATAGACAAGGTGGACAGAGGTAGGATGTTCCAGAGAGGGGACACAGAAACAAGGGGTCACAACTGGAAGCTGAAGACTCAGACGAGTCACAGGGACGTTAGGAAGTATTTCTTTAGTCATAGAGTCTTCAGGAAGTGGGATAACCTAGCAAGTGAAGTAGTGGAG
Source organism: Cherax quadricarinatus (assembly GCF_026875155.1). Taxonomy (NCBI): domain Eukaryota; kingdom Metazoa; phylum Arthropoda; class Malacostraca; order Decapoda; family Parastacidae; genus Cherax; species Cherax quadricarinatus. The sequence goes on from NC_069402.1 coordinate 36,398,577, forward strand.
GCAGGAACCATACATAGTTTTAAGAAGAGGTATGACAAAGCTCAGGAAGCAGAGAGGGAGAGGACCTAGTAGCGATCAGTGAAGAGACGGGGCCAGGAGCTGAGTCTCGACCCCTGCAACCACAATTATGTGAGTACAATTAGGTGAGTACACACACACACACACACACACACACACACACACACACACACACACACACACACACACACACACACACACACACACACACACACACACACACACGTATAAACTAGACCATCAGGAAGCTGCGGAACTTTCAGGATTACAAAACTAATTAAATTTAACAAACACGTGGGCATTACCGGCAATTCTGTCGAAAGTTTAATCTCTGGTGCAGGTATTGTGCATGTTGATGAGATGAGATGCTCTTATCAGGGCGTGTGGGAGCGCAGGCGTGCCTCTGTGTACACACCAAGATGTATTCACCCAGTTTTGTTTGTAGGGGGTCGATTCCCGGCTCCTGGCACTGTCTCTTTCATTCCAAATTGGCTGGCATTTGCTCCTTCTTTTTCTTCTGTGTATGTGGAGATGTTATTGCTCTCATGATCCTCTCTTGGCCCTTTTATTGAGTGAGGGAAGGAGGGGAGGGAGGGGAAAGAGGGGGCAGGAAGGGAATGTACATCTCCTCTCTTTAGGTTGGATAAATACATGAGTGGGTGTGGGTGGATGTGAGTTGGACCTGACTAGCTGGTGCTACTAAGTCAGATGCCGTGCTACTCCCTTAAGTAAATGTGACTGACCTGACTAGGTTAAGGCACTGGCTTAAGTCGGTGGGAGAATTGGACCAGCTTCGCGTGGGCCAGTAGGCCTGCTGCAGTGCTCATTCTTTCTTTTGTTCTTACGTTCTTTTCTTCTCGTTGTGGTTTTGAAATTCCCATACGTTCAGATTTTCTAGATTTTAAAAATTGCACTGACATGATTACCATTCAACTTCCTCTGTTTTATCTTTCTTCATTATGTACTATCGCCGTGGGAATATTGCATTGCATATTTTTCCTGACAACTTTGTCTCTATATGAGCTATATTTCGTCTCCTCTTTTACTATTTTCTTCAATTCTCCTCGTTTTGTAACGCCATATTCCTTGATATTGCTCACTAATCCTCCTGTTTCACAGAACGTTCAAAGTTCTTTGTTTTACTCTATGACTGAGTTTCAGTTGGATATCATTTAGGAGATCGAGATGTAATGAGACGGGTGGAGATGTTAGGGCAGAGAGGAAGAGGCAGGAGAGACAGGGGTAGTTAGGTTTTGCTGCATAAACGTAAGAAACGAGGAAGGAGGAGGATGAGGATGAAGATGAGGATGAGGATGAGGATGAGGATGATGATGATGATGATGATGATGATTAGTAGTAGTAGTAGGTGGTGGTGAGTATTCATTCCTCTTTCCAGACAGGAAAAAAAATATATTTAGAATATTATTTAAAATTTCCTAGAAAGTATCAAACGGTTCTCGAGTCTCTTTACAGACGGTAAAAGATGTTGTCAATATCCTCCGTGCAATATTATGTCTTGCGGTTAGATGCTAGGTAATATATTACTTTCAGAGTATTTCATGTGAAGGCTGAAGAGGAGCGCTGGAAAACCTACTCGAACTATCCCACTTTCCAGTGCAAGTATTCATTGTTGAATGATAAAGGCATTTTTGAAACACAACTTGATGAGTAAAGTGACTGAGTACAGGACTTGGTAGATCACTCTGCCACTGTACAGTGACTTTGATTACAAGACGTAGTAGATCACTCTGCCACTGTACAGTGACTCTGAGTACAGGACTTGGTAGATCACTCTGCCACTGTACAGTGACTCTGAGTACAGGACTTGGTAGATCACTCTGCCACTGTACAGTGACTCTGAGTACAGGACTTGGTAGATCACTCTGCTACTGTACAGTGTTACACTTCTTTTTTGACTGCGTAACGTAAATAAAAAGTCCTGGTTCCTAAAGGGTAAATGACCTTGCAAGTCTAGGGGCATTTAAATTATTTAACATTTAGAAAGAAAGCACTTTAGCTTGCACCTTCACATTAAATGTGGAACGTTAATTACTCAATATTATTATTATTAGGAAGGATACAAAAACTGAAATATACAAAAATATAATATATTAACACAGCAAGACACTAGATACAGCAAGACACTAGATACAGCAAGACACTAGACACAGCAAGACACTAGATACAGCAAGACACTAGACACAGCAAGACACTAGATACAGCAAGACACTAGACACAGCAAGACACTAGATACAGCAAGACACTAGACACAGCAAGACACTAGACACAGCAAGACACTAGATACAGCAAGACACTAGACACAGCAAGACACTAGACACAGCAAGACACTAGACACAGCAAGACACTAGACACAGCAAGACACTAGATACAGCAAGACACTAGACACAGCAAGACACTAGATACAGCAAGACATTAGACACAGCAAGACACTAGATACAGCAAGACACTAGACACAGCAAGACACTAGACACAGCAAGACACTAGATACAGCAAGACACTAGATACAGCAAGACACTAGATACAGCAAGACACTAGACACAGCAAGACACTAGATACAGCAAGACACTAGACACAGCAAGACACTAGATACAGCAAGACACTAGACACAGCAAGACACTAGACACAGCAAGACACTAGATACAGCAAGACACTAGACACAGCAAGACACTAGACACAGCAAGACACTAGACACAGCAAGACACTAGACACAGCTAGACACTAGACACAGCAAGACACTAGACACAGCAAGACACTAGATACAGCAAGACACTAGACACAGCAAGACACTAGACACAGCAAGACACTAGACACAGCAAGACACTAGACACAGCAGAACACTAGACACAGCAAGACACTAGACACAGCAAGACACTAGACACAGCAAGACACTAGACACAGCAAGACACTAGACACAGCAAGACACTAGATACAGCAAGACACTAGACACAGCAAGACACTAGATACAGCAAGACATTAGACACAGCAAGACACTAGATACAGCAAGACACTAGACACAGCAAGACACTAGACACAGCAAGACACTAGATACAGCAAGACACTAGATACAGCAAGACACTAGATACAGCAAGACACTAGACACAGCAAGACACTAGATACAGCAAGACACTAGACACAGCAAGACACTAGATACAGCAAGACACTAGACACAGCAAGACACTAGACACAGCAAGACACTAGATACAGCAAGACACTAGACACAGCAAGACACTAGACACAGCAAGACACTAGACACAGCAAGACACTAGACACAGCTAGACACTAGACACAGCAAGACACTAGACACAGCAAGACACTAGATACAGCAAGACACTAGACACAGCAAGACACTAGACACAGCAAGACACTAGACACAGCAAGACACTAGACACAGCAGAACACTAGACACAGCAAGACACTAGACACAGCAAGACACTAGACACAGCAAGACACTAGACACAGCAAGACACTAGACACAGCAAGACACTAGACACAGCAAGACACTAGACACAGCAAGACACTAGACACAGCAGGACACAGACACAGCAAGACACTAGACACAGCAAGACACTAGACACAGCAAGACACTAGACACAGCAAGACACTAGACACAGCAGGACACTAGACACAGCAAGACACTAGACACAGCAAGACACTAGACACAGCAAGACACTAGATACAGCAAGACACTAGATACAGCAAGACACTAGATACAGCAAGACACTAGACACAGCAAGACACTAGATACAGCAAGACACTAGACACAGCAAGACACTAGATACAGCAAGACACTAGACACAGCAAGACACTAGACACAGCAAGACACTAGATACAGCAAGACACTAGACACAGCAAGACACTAGACACAGCAAGACACTAGACACAGCAAGACACTAGACACAGCTAGACACTAGACACAGCAAGACACTAGACACAGCAAGACACTAGATACAGCAAGACACTAGACACAGCAAGACACTAGACACAGCAAGACACTAGACACAGCAAGACACTAGACACAGCAGAACACTAGACACAGCAAGACACTAGACACAGCAAGACACTAGACACAGCAAGACACTAGACACAGCAAGACACTAGACACAGCAAGACACTAGACACAGCAAGACACTAGACACAGCAAGACACTAGACACAGCAGACACTAGACACAGCAAGACACTAGACACAGCAAGACACTAGACACAGCAAGACACTAGACACAGCAAGACACTAGACACAGCAGGACACTAGACACAGCAAGACACTAGACACAGCAAGACACTAGACACAGCAAGACACTAGACACAGCAAGACACTAGACACAGCAAGACACTAGACACAGCAAGACACTAGACACAGCAAGACACTAGACACAGCAAGACACTAGACACAGCAAGACACTAGACACAGCAAGACACTAGACACAGCAAGACACTAGACACAGCAAGACACTAGACACAGCAAGACACTAGACACAGCAAGACACTAGACACAGCAAGACACTAGACACAGCAAGACACTAGACACAGCAAGACACTAGACACAGCTAGACACTAGACACACCAAGACACTAGACACAGCAAGACACTAGACACAGCAAGACACTAGACACAGCTAGACACTAGACACAGCAAGACACTAGACACAGCAAGACACTAGACACAGCAAGACACTAGACACAGCAAGACACTAGACACAGCAAGACACTAGACACAGCAAGACACTAGATACAGCAAGACACTAGACACAGCAAGACACTAGACACAGCAAGACACTAGACACAGCAAGACACTAGACACAGCAGGACACTAGACACAGCAAGACACTAGACACAGCAAGACACTAGACACAGCAAGACACTAGACACAGCAAGACACTAGACACAGCAGACACTAGACACAGCAAGACACTAGACACAGCAAGACACTAGACACAGCAGGACACTAGACACAGCAAGACACTAGACACAGCAAGACACTAGACACAGCAAGACACTAGACACAGCAAGACACTAGACACAGCAAGACACTAGACACAGCAAGACACTAGACACAGCTAGACACTAGACACAGCAAGACACTAGACACAGCAAGACACTAGACACAGCAAGACACTAGACACAGCTAGACACTAGACACAGCAAGACACTAGACACAGCAAGACACTAGACACAGCAAGACACTAGACACAGCTAGACACTAGACACAGCAAGACACTAGACACAGCAAGACACTAGACACAGCAAGACACTAGACACAGCAAGACACTAGACACAGCAAGACACTAGACACAGCAAGACACTAGACACAGCAAGACACTAGACACAGCAAGACACTAGACACAGCAAGACAGTAGACACAGCAAGACACTAGACACAGCAAGACACTAGACACAGCAAGACACTAGATACAGCAAGACACTAGACACAGCAAGACACTAGACACAGCAAGACACTAGACACAGCAAAACACTAGACACAGCTAGACACTAGACACAGCAAGACACATAGACACAGCAAGACACTAGACACAGCTAGACACTAGACACAGCAAGACACTAGACACAGCAAGACACTAGACACAGCAAGACACTAGACACAGCTAGACACTAGACACAGCAAGACACTAGACACAGCAAGACACTAGACACAGCAAGACACTAGACACAGCAAGACACTAGACACAGCTAGACACTAGACACAGCAAGACACTAGACACAGCAAGACACTAGACACAGCAAGACACTAGACACAGCAAGACACTAGACACAGCAGACACTAGACACAGCAAGACACTAGACACAGCAAGACACTAGACACAGCTAGACACTAGACACAGCAAGACACTAGACACAGCAAGACACTAGACACAGCAAGACACTAGACACAGCTAGACACTAGACACAGCAAGACACTAGACACAGCAAGACACTAGACACAGCAAGACACTAGACACAGCAAGACACTAGACACAGCAAGACTCTAGACACAGCAAGACACTAGACACAGCAAGACACTAGACACAGCTAGACACTAGACACAGCAAGACACTAGACACAGCAAGACACTAGACACAGCAAGACACTAGACACAGCTAGACACTAGATACAGCAAGACACTAGATACAGCAAGACACTAGACACAGCAAGACACTAGACACAGCAAGACACTAGACACAGCAAGACACTAGACACAGCAAGACACTAGATACAGCAAGACACTAGACACAGCAAGACACTAGACACAGCAAGACACTAGACACAGCAAGACACTAGACACAGCAAGACACTAGACACAGCAAGACACTAGACACAGCAAGACACTAGACACAGCTAGACACTAGACACAGCTAGACACTAGATACAGCAAGACACTAGATACAGCAAGACACTAGACACAGCAAGACACTAGACACAGCAAGACACTAGACACAGCTAGACACTAGATACAGCAAGACACTAGATACAGCAAGACACTAGACACAGCAAGACACTAGATACAGCAAGACACTAGATACAGCAAGACACTAGACACAGCAAGACACTAGACACAGCAAGACACTAGACACAGCAAGACACTAGACACAGCAAGACCTAGACACAGCTAGACACTAGACACAGCAAGACACTAGACACAGCAAGACACTAGACACAGCAAGACACTAGACACAGCTAGACACTAGACACAGCAAGACACTAGACACAGCAAGACACTAGACACAGCAAGACACTAGACACAGCAAGACACTAGACACAGCAAGACACTAGACACAGCAAGACACTAGACACAGCAAGACACTAGACACAGCAAGACACTAGACACAGCAAGACACTAGACACAGCAAGACACTAGACACAGCTAGACACTAGACACAGCAAGACACTAGACACAGCAAGACACTAGACACAGCAAGACACTAGACACAGCTAGACACTAGACACAGCAAGACACTAGACACAGCAAGACACTAGACACAGCAAGACACTAGACACAGCAAGACACTAGACACAGCAAGACACTAGACACAGCAAGACACTAGACACAGCAAGACACTAGACACAGCTAGACACTAGACACAGCAGACACTAGACACAGCAAGACACTAGACACAGCAAGACACTAGACACAGCTAGACACTAGATACAGCAAGACACTAGATACAGCAAGACACTAGACACAGCAAGACACTAGACACAGCAAGACACTAGACACAGCAAGACACTAGACACAGCAAGACACTAGACACAGCAAGACACTAGACACAGCAAAGACACTAGACACAGCAAGACACTAGACACAGCAAGACACTAGACACAGCAAGACACTAGACACAGCAAGACACTAGACACAGCTAGACACTAGATACAGCAAGACACTAGATACAGCAAGACACTAGACACAGCAAGACACTAGATACAGCAAGACACTAGATACAGCAAGACACTAGACACAGCAAGACACTAGACACAGCAAGACACTAGACACAGCAAGACACTAGACACAGCTAGACACTAGATACAGCAAGACACTAGATACAGCAAGACACTAGACACAGCTAGACACTAGATACAGCAAGACACTAGATACAGCAAGACACTAGACACAGCAAGACACTAGATACAACAAGACACTAGATACAGCAAGACACTAGATACAGCAAGACACTAGATACAGCAAGACACTAGACACAGCTAGACACTAGATACAGCAAGACACTAGATACAGCAAGACACTAGACACAGCAAGACACTAGATACAACAAGACACTAGACACAGCAAGACACTAGATACAGCAAGACACTAGATACAGCAAGACACTAGATACAGCAAGACACTAGACACAGCAAGACACTAGATACAGCAAGACACTAGATACAGCAGGACACTAGACACAGCTAGACACTAGATACAGCAAGACACTAGATACAGCAAGACACTAGACACAGCTAGACACTAGATACAGCAAGACACTAGAAACAGCAAGACACTAGACACAGCTAGACACTAGATACAGCAAGACACTAGATACAGGAAGACACTAGACACAGCAAGACACTAGATAGAACAAGAATCTAGATACAGCAAGACACTAGATACAGCAAGACACTAGATACAGCAAGACACTAGACACAGCTAGACACTAGATACAGCAAGACACTAGATACAGCAAGACACTAGACACAGCAAGACACTAGATACAACAAGACACTAGACACAGCAAGACACTAGACACAGCTAGACACTAGATACAGCAAGACACTAGATACAGCAAGACACTAGACACAGCTAGACACTAGATACAGCAAGACACTAGATACAGCAAGACACTAGATACAGCAAGACACTAGACACAGCTAGACACTAGATACAGCAAGACACTAGATACAGCAAGACACTAGATACAGCAAGACACTAGATACAGCAAGACACTAGATACAACAAGACACTAGACACAGCAAGACACTAAATACAGCAAAACACTAGACACAGCAGGACACTAGATACAGCAAGACACTAAATACAGCAAGACACTAGATACAGCAAGAAACTAGACACAGCAGGACACTAGACACAGCAGGACACTAGGTACAGCAAGACACTAGATACAGCAAGACACTAGATACAGCAAGACACTAGACACAGCAGGACACTAGACACAGCAAGACACTAGACACAGCAGGACACTAGATACAGCAAGACACTAGATACAGCAAGACACTAGACACAGCAAGACACTAGACACAGCAGGACACTAGACACAGCAGGACACTAGATACAGCAAGACACTAAATACAGCAAAACACTAGACACAGCAGGACACTAGATACAGCAAGACACTAAATACAGCAAGACACTAGATACAGCAAGACACTAGATACAGCAAGACACTAGATACAGCAAGACACTAGATACAGCAAGACACTAGACACAGCAAGACACTAGACACAGCAGGACACTAGATACAGCAAGACACTAGATACAGCAAGACACTAGACACAGCAAGACACTAGACACAGCAGGACACTAGATACAGTAAGACACAAGATACAGCAAGACACTAGATAGAGCAAGATACTAGACACAGCAGGACACTAGACACAGCAGGACACTAGATACAGCAAGATACTAGATACAGCAAGATACTAGACACAGCAGGACACTAGATACAGCAAGACACTAGATAAGCAGGACACTAGATACAGCAAGACGCTAGATACAGCAAGACACTAGACACAGCAGGACACTAGATACAGCAAGACACTAGACACAGCAAGACACTAGACAGAGCAGGACACTAGATACAACAAGACACTAGATACAGCAAGACACTAGATACAGCAAGACACTAGACACAGCAGGACATTAGATACAGCAAGACACTAGATACAGCAGGACACTAGACACAGCAAGACGCTAGATACAGCAAGACATTAGACACAGCAGAACACTAGATACAGCAAGACACTAGACACAGCAGGACACTAGATATAGCAAGACACTAGACACAGCAAAACACTAGACACAGCAGGACACTAGATACAGCAAGACACTAGATACAGCAAGACACTAGATACAGCAAGACACTAGATACAGCAAGACACTAGACACAGCAAGACAATAGATGCAGCAAGACACTAGATACAGCAAGACACTAGACACAGCAGTACACTAGATACAGCAAGACACTAGATACAGCAAGACACTAGACACAGCAAGACACTAGACACAGCAAGACACTAGATACAGCAATACACTAGACACAGCAGGACACTAGACACAGCAAGACACTAGACACAGCAGGACACTAGATACAGCAAGACACTAGATACAGCAAGACACTAGACACAGCAAGACACTAGATACAGCAAGACACTAGACACAGCAAGACACTAGATGCAGCAAGGCACTAGATACAGCAAGACACGAGACACAGCAGTACACTAGATACCACAAGACACTAGATACAGCAAGACACTAGACACAGCAAGACACTAGACACAGCAAGACACTAGATACAGCAAGACACAAGACACAGCAGGACACTAGACACAGCAAGACACTAGACACAGCAGGACACTAGATACAGCAAGACACTAGATACAGCAAGACACTAGACACAGCAGGACACTAGATACAGCAGGACACTAGATACAGCAAGACACTAGATACAGCAAGACACTAGATACAGCAAGACACTAGACACAACAAGACACTAGACACAACAAGATACTAGATACAGCAAGACACTAGACACAGCAGGACACTAGATACAGCAAGACACTAGATACAGCATGACACTAGATACAGCAAGACACTAGACACAGCAGGACACTAGATACAGCAGGACACTAGATACAGCAAGACACTAGATACAGCAAGACACTAGATACAGCAAGACACTAGACACAGCAGGACACTAGATACAGCAAGACACTAGATACAGCAAGACACTAGATACAGCAAGACACTAGACACAGCAAGACACTAGACACAGCAAGACACTAGACACAGCAAGACACTAGACGCAGCAAGACACTAGACACAGCAAGACACTAGACACAGCAAGACACTAGATACAGCAAGACACTAGATACAGCAAGACACTAGATACAGCAAGACACTAGACACAGCAAGACACTAGACACAGCAAGACACTAGATACAGCAAGACACTAGATACAGCAAGACACTAGATACAGCAAGACACCAGATACAGCAAGACACTAGATACAGCAAGACACTAGACACAGCAAGACACGAGACACAGCAAGACAATAGACACATAAAGACACTAGACACAGCAAGACACTAGACACAGCAGGCACTAGACACAGCAGGACACTAGATACAGCAAGACACGAGATACAGCAAGACACTAGATACAGCAAGACACTAGATACAGCAAGACATTAGATACAGCAAGACACTAGATACAGCAAGACACTAGATACAGCAAGACACTAGACACAGCAGGACACCAGACACAGCAGGACACTAGATTCAGCAAGACACGGGATACAGCAAGACACTAGACACAGCAGGACACTAGATACAGCAGGACACTAGATACAGCATGACACTAGATACAGCAAGACACTAGATACAGCAAGACACTAGACACCGCAAGACACTAGACACAGCAAGACATTAGATACAGCAAGACACTAGATACAGCAAAACACTAGATGCAGCAAGACACTAGATACAGCAAGATACTAGATACAGTAAGACACTAGATACAGCAAGACACTAGATACAGCAAGACACTAGATACCACAAGACACTAGATGCAGCAAGACACTAGATACAGCAAGACATTAGACACAGTAAGACACTAGATACAGCAAGACACTAGATGCAGCAAGACACTAGACACAGTAAGACACTAGATACAGTAAGACACTAGATACAGTAAAACACTAGACACAGTAAGATACTAGATACAGCAAGACACTAGACACAGTAAGACACTAGATACAGTAAGACACTAGACACAGTAAGATACTAGATACAGCAAGACACTAGACACAGTAAGACACTAGATACAGCAAGACACTAGATACAGCAAGACACTAGATACAGCAAGACACTAGATACAACAAGACACTAGACACAGCAGGACACTAGACACAGCAGGACACTAGATACAGCAAGACACTAGATACAGCAAGACACTAGATACAGCAAGACACTAGATACAGCAAGACACTAGACACAACAAGACACTAGACACAACAAGATACTAGATACAGCAAGACACTAGAACACAGCAGGACCAGCATAGATACAGCAAGACACTAGATACAGCAAGACACTAGATACAGCAAGACCACTAGACACAGCAGGACACTAGATACAGCAGACACTAGATACAGCAAGACACTAGATACAGCAAGACACTAGATACAGCAAGACACAAGACACAGCATGACACTAGATACAGCAAGACACTAGATACAGCAAGACACTAGATACAGCAAGACACTAGACACAGCAAGACACTAGACACAGCAAGACACTAGACACAGCAAGACACTAGACACAGCAAGACACTAGACACAGCAAGACACTAGACACAGCAAGACACTAGATACAGCAAGACACTAGATACAGACAAGACACTAGATACAGCAAGACACTAGACACAGTAAGACACTAGACACAGTAAAGATCACTAGATACAGTAAGACACTAGAACAGCAAGTACTAGATACAGCAAGACACTAGATACAGTAAAACACTATACACAGCAGATACTAGATACAGCAAGACACTAAACACAGTAAGACACTAGATACAGTGAGACACTAGATACAACAAGACACTAGATAAGCAGGACACTAGACACAGTAAGACACTGGATACAGTAAAACACTAGATACAGTAAGACACTAGACACAGCAAGACACTAGATACAGCAAGACACTAGACACAGCAAGACACTAGACACAGCAAGACACTAGATACAGCAAGACACTAGATACAGCAAGACACTAGATGCAGCAAGACACTAGATACAGCAAGATACTAGATACAGTAAGACACTAGATACAGCAAGACACTAAATACAGCAAGACACTAGATACCACAAGACACTAGATGCAGCAAGACACTAGATACAGCAAGACATCTAGACACAGTAAGACACTAGATACAGCAAGACACTAGATACAGCAAGAACACTAGACACAGTAAACACTAGATACAGTAAGACACTAGAAGACAGTAAAACAGACAGTAGATACTAGATACAGCAAGACACAATACAGCTAAGACACTAATACAGTAAGACACTAGACACAGTAATAACATAGATACAGCAAGACACTAGACACAGTAAGACACTAATAGAGCACTAGAACAGAAAACACTAGATACAGTCAAGACACTAGACACAGTAAACACTAACACAGTAAGACACTAGATACAGTAAGACACTAGATACAGCAAGACACTAGATACAGCAAGACACTAGACACAGTAAGACACTAGACACAGTAAGATACTAGATACAGTAAGACACTAGATACAGCAAAGTACTAGATACAGCAAGACACTAGATACAGTAAGACACTATACACAGTAAGATACTAGATACAGCAAGACACTAGACACAGTAAGACACTAGATACAGTAAGACACTAGATACAACAAGACACTAGATAAGCAGGACACTAGACACAGTAAGACACTAGATACGTAAAACACTAGATACAGTAAGACACAGACACAGCAAGACACTAGATACAGCAAGACACTAGACACCTTAAGACACTAGATACAGTAAGACACTAGATACAGCAAGACACTAGATACAGCAAGACACTAGATACAGCAAGACACTAGATACAGCAAGACACTAGATACAGCAAGACACTAGACACAGCAAGACACTAGATACAGCAAGACACTAGATACAGCAAGACACTAGATACAGCAAGACACTAGACACAGCAAGACACTAATACAGCAAAGACACTAGATACAGCAAGACACTGCTAAATATGAACCCTTATTATACACACAACATGATTAAGATATGTAGACAGAACTTAGAAATTACTAAAATCGACGTTCCATTAAGCGAGAGTTTTACTAAGTTTGGCAACTTCATATGTCTCGTTCTGACCGAAACATCGTATTTAATAAAATCTTGATAGTTTTAAAGTCTATCTGATTTATTTCTCATAGACTAAATGAATTTTTTATCTAGGGATATTTTTAGCATTATTTTTTAGTATCTGACTCAGTGGTGTTGTTGGAGTAATGTTGACTTCGAGTGTACTGTATCCAGCACGAACTTCGATGATCTTCAAGCATCAACAACATCCACTATGATCGTTGATGCTCCTCATCCAGCATCAACAACATCCACTATGATCGTTGATGCTCCTCATCTCGCATCAACAACATCCACTATGAAACGTTGATGCTCCTCATCCGCATCAACAACATCCACTATGATCGTTTGATGCTCCTCATCCAGCATCAAAAACATCCACTATGATCGTTGATGCTCCTCATCCAGCATCAACAACATCCACTATGATCGTTGATGCTCCTCTTCCAGCATCAACAACATCCACTATGATCGTTGATGTTCCTCATCCAGCATCAACAACATCCACTATGATCGTTGATGCTCCTCACCAAGCATCAACACCATCCACTATGATCGTTGATGTTTCTCACCAAGCATCAACACCATCCACTATGATCGTTGATGCTCATCCAGCATCAACAACATCCACTATGATCGTTGATGCTCCTCATCCAGCATCAACAACATCCACTATGATCGTTGATGCTCTTCACAGTAGCCATTGGAAGCCTAATAAAGGAAAGCGAAACGAATTATCAGAATGAATCGAGTCCCGGAAATTTAATAAAAAAATGACAGTAACAGTGAACAGGATGGTTATGAACGAGCACAAAAGCCTGTATTAACACACATTCAACAAGCTGGTGTATACTTGATCAACATTATACACTGTGATGAATAAATGAATCACTCTGGCAACCGAGAGTGGCTGGCTATCCACTTCTTAAGAGTCATGTGTCACCTGTATCGATGACCTTTGTTAAATGATTCTTGGGAATGATGATAGAAGGAGATACTGGAGAGAGAGAGGTAAAGGGGGAGAGGGGTAATTAGGGAGGAAGGGCGGGATGGAAGGAAGGGAGCCATAGGTAGGAAGGTCCCTTGACAGGGTAGACGAGCTTAGGTGGTTCATTTGACGAACTTCCGCCTCACCGCAATCTGATTTTGCCGAAGGAAATTGCGCGGAGCCATCACCTTTTATCCCCCTCGCTTATCGTCGCCACTTTTATCTGTTCACGGCCTCTCAGATCGCCATATTACGTGTTCATTTCTAGGAAAATTTTGATCACCTCTGAGTATGCCAAATGTTCTCCACCTTCCAAATCGCCATGTTATGGCTACATCTACAAGAACGTCGTGTTTATTTCTCGGAGCAACAAGTGGTCACTCTGGGAACTTAGGCTTCTCTTGTTCACCATCTGACTACAGATCAAGTTACTTCTCTGAACCTCTGAGAACACAGTCACCTTTACACTATGCTCGATGCGTTCCTATCGCCTACACGGCCATTCCTGAGTCTCAAGCTAACGTGTTCACTCTCTGCCTGACGTGCTGGTGTGGTCAAACTTCTGAACAACAAACTTATTTGTTTAGTCACTCTCTACGCAAGATATTTAGCCGACAACCTTCCTGATCGGCAAAAGTATTTTAAAACATCTCAGAATGTTGAACTGGTTTACAATCTAGTGGAACGATAAGCTGGGTATACAGTCTATCAGAACACTAAGCTAGTTCACAGTCTATCAGAGCGGTAGCTAGTCTATTTATATCCATTTTTTATTTGACCCAAACTAGTTTGCTTACAGCTAAATGCTAATAATTATTATCAGTCGAGGCCATACTGCGGATGGGGAACGAGCAGTCTAAGTTGGTTCAAGATCCCTTCAGAGGCATCAAGGCGCCAAGTCCCTTGAATTTTAAACCGCAGCAATTTGCTCACAACTTTCTTGATATATAGGCTCATCACGTCGATGCCTCGAAATAAATTTACATGTCATCATTTGGCTGAAAGCCATGTTAGATGTTCATTGTTGTTTAGGGATCTTCAAAGCAAAGTTATTGAAATTAAGAACTTAAGGAGGAGCACTGCAGCAGACCTACTGGCCCTACCTGTAGGCAGGTCCAAGTCTCACTCACTTAAGAAGGAAGAAAATCGGAAGATAGAAGGGAAAGGAAGAAGGAAAAGGTATATGGGAAAAAGAGAGTGAGGAAGGAAGAAGGAAAAAGTCATGTGAGATGCTGGGAAAATGAAGGAGAGATGAGAGAGGAATGGAAAAATATAAGAAATGAAGAACACAAGAAACGTTCCTTTCGCGCTGTTTTGTATCTGGGATGGAAAGGGGAGATAGAATAAATTAAGGAAAGAGCGAGGAAGAATACGAGGTGGGGAGGGAGGGATAGAGGCATACCAGAAAGATAGGGAAAAGTTGTGATGAATGGTTTGAAAAACCGACAAGTTGAAGATTGAGACACTTATGCAGCATATGGGAATCTTTATTCAGGAAACGTTTCGCCACACAGTGGCTTCACCAGTCCAATACAAAGAGGAAGGCGTAAGTAGAGGAGGAGTATGAGGTAATCAGTCCCTCAGCCTGGAGCCGATGTGTTCAGTCCATCAATCTTGTAGAATGTACAGCTACGGCCCTATGCTGTACATTCTACAAGATTGATGGACTGAACACATCGACTCCAGGCAGTAAGGAAGACAGTAGTGGACGTAGTAAGGAAGACAGTCGTGGACGCAGTAAGGAAGACAGTCGTGGACGCAGTAAGGAAGACACTCGTGGACGCTTGTCACAGTTATAATCTACTTTGTTAAAAATTAAAGCTGATTTATTTAGATTTATGTCGACGCACATTCTCTCCATTACTTTATTGACCTTTTAAATAATAATAATAATTATTATTATTATTATTATTATTATTATTTTTATTATTGTTGTTGCTGTTGTTATTTTTATTATTATTATTATTATTATTATTATTATTATTATTATTATTATTATTATTATTATTATTATTATTATTATTATTATTATTATTGTTATTATTATTATGGGGAGCGCTAAACCCTTAGGGATTATATAGCGTCTGCGGTGGTTGAGGGAAATGGATAGAAGGTATTCAGACTAATTTCAGTGAACTGGAGCACAGATCCAATTCCCAAGATCAGGAGCCCCTCACCAGCGTCTAGGAACCTCCCTCTTAAAGAAAGTGCCTTGATACTAGTGAAGTTCTCTTGATCCCCGGGATTAGAGCTATCTTTCCCATCCTTAGATCAAACTTGATTGATTCTCATTGCCAGACATTTCCTCGTGAAAATAAAAACATTCTCCATGGGTCCACTACTTACTGAAATTGTGAGGGAGTTGGAGAGAGGGTGTGAAGGAGGTTTAGAGAAGCAGGGGCTTGAACACCCAGCAGGTTTGTGAATGCTAAATCGGAGTGCATTAAAGCGCTTGTGGAATTAGATGTAAGCAAGCTGCTGTCTAGGATAAAAATCTGGAAATCTAGCGATCCGGACTTGAGTTCTACGGGTTGGAATTACGAAGCGTCTGAGTTTAGGCCCTTATTGATCCCTCAAGGGAGGTTCCTTGATGCTGATGAGGATCTCTTGATCTAGGGAATTGGATCAGTGCTCCAGTTCCCTGAATTAAGCCTGAATGCCTTCCAACCCCCACCCCCACAGGTGCTGTATAATCCCTACGGGTTTAGCGCTTCACATGATGATGATGATAATAATAATAATCATAATAATAATAATAATAATAATAATAATAATAATAATAATAATAATAATAATAATAATAATAAGGGCCGTGTTGGGACGATGTGATTCGATAGGTCACGGGAGCATGATGTACGTGGGCTTCTGAAAAGACGGCCAAGGAGTGAGTGTTGGTGAATATGTTTTCTTCAGTGAGCCATCTCGTCTTTGTAGAAAAGGCTGTGCTAAAAATATACAGTACACTTCATCTGTTTTATTTTCTCTCTGTGGAGCATCTAGCGTAGAGCACTAGAGTGGAGCCCCCCAGCACAGAGTAACAGACAACTTTGGGAGCGTGGAACACCTACACCTGTGTAATATATGACCAGGTGAGCGTGGAACACCTAGAGCACCGAGTGACAGATGACCAAGGGAGCATGGAGCCAAGACTCAGCAATTAGCTCCCACCTAACCAGGAAAGACGCCAACTAGAAGCTCTTCAATTTCCTGAACGCTGAACTTTGCTCGTTTCCTCATGGCCGCGTCGGCCAACTGCTCATTGGATGCGATTTATTGGGCAGTGCTGGAGGTGGAGGACTCGAGCAGGGACCCCGTGTAAGTCTGAAGAAATGGAGAATCGTGAGTAAGATGGTGAGAGGAATTCACATTATCTTCGGGTGAAATTAAATATACTCGTCGAGATCTTGAGCCTTTGGCGAAGTGGGAGTTTTAAAGTTTGCTGTGTTGGCTACAAGCGATTCTTATAGCCGTTTCATTTTTCTCTGTGTTGACATAGCATCCTGGAATACGCAGCAACTCTCATGATCTGAGAGTTCTATAAGTAACGAAAAATGCACATTGAACAAGCTCTATTGAAACACAGTTTGGCTCTGTGTACAACTTTAAAAAGTCATCGAATTTTATGAAACTCTACACAGTCAATAGATGACCGAACGTTAGTTGGTTATTTAGAGTCACATCCTGGGCGGCAGTCAGTACACCTTAGATAGGGCTGGACATTGAAATGAGCTGAGTTATTGCAACCCTTCTCAGAATTTAAATTCAACTACGCAAAAAAGTATGCAGAGTCAGCCAACGGAAGAGAGTTGAGGCACAAAGAGCTAGTTCCGTTGAAGTCTGTTACAGTTGGAGTTTTCTAGTTTCGCAGCCACGAGCTTCTTTTGGTCACTACATAGTCACTTTACCTGGACATTGCTATTGGTGGTGGTGGTGGTGGTGGTGGTGGTGGTGGTGGTGGTAAAAAGAATAACCTTTCAATGGTCTTCGTAAGATGACCCATTGAATGGTTCTAGTCCCGTGGCGTGGGGAAAGGATGGGGTCAAGACGGTGGTGGTTTCAAACAATACGTGAGATTGGAGCAGCAGCAACATCTATTCCTTTGCCAGAGCTGACTCGTTGCCTCTGAGGTACCTGTTTAAACCATTACTTTCAAATTGACGAGAAAGATCAAATCCATTGAGATCCTCAATCATCACTGTGACCGATAGCAACGAACTCTCCTTTAGTAACTTGCTTTAAAAACAATGATGCATCAGCTACTACGTCAATATACTCAGTGGTCCTTGATTTCCGATGCTGAACGATCATAGAATAACGATGTTAGTTTCACTTTCATAGTGCGCATTATATCAAACAAGTTTAAAATCAAACGAATGAGTTAGAATTTGTCAGATAGGACTTTGGTAGGAACGTGCATCATCTCAACAGAAATAATGAAGTTTATGGACGTTAATGATGAGAGCAATTAACAGTTAAAACAGTTTAAAAAAACAGTAAAACAGTTAACAGTTAAAAAAAACAAATTTGGGATTAAGACTCTGGAAGGCGAGACATCGATAGAAGAAGGCTCATAGCTTTACCAAGGACAATACATCCAGTGGTTTTGTGGACATGTCAGGCTTGTCAACAAATTTCAAGTTTTGGCGTGGCCAACCAGGTGAGTGAGTGCGTGCAACCATGTGGGTGAGTGCGTGGCAACCAGTGAGGAATGCGTGGCACCCAGGTGGGAGGAGTGTCCGTGGCACCCCAGATGGGTGAGTTTACGTGGCACCCAGGTGGGGTGAGTGATAACGAGCAGCCCAGGAGCGAGAGTGTACGGTGGCACCCAGGTGGTGAGTGTACGAGGCTGAGGAGTGAAAAACAATAACTTTGGGTCAAGAAGTAAAAATAGAAATAAATCAAGTGGTCGCCTAACCATACCTTCCGTTAATAATTTATCCATCGTCCTCTTAACTTTCTTTATGCCTTTTCCTGCGCTCCTCATTTTCCTCCTTCCCCCGACTTCAACTGATTCTTTATTATTTTCAAAATTCTCCTCCCTTCTCAAACTCTTTCCGCCCATTTTACATAGTTTCTTCCACTATTCTGACGGCACCATCTTTCCTTCTCACAGTTCCTTTCCATTATGCTAAATGTGGCATTTGCAAAGAGACGTACCCTTTATTCGGGCGGCGGATTTCGGGGCGCATGGACTCACGGCCCTCATTTACATGCTATCATCTCCCCCAACCAGCGAACCAGGTTGGCTAAGAGTTGATGATGTGGCCCCATCGTTCAACTAGTGACCAGGTTCTAAGCCAATAAGAAGGTTGATTGACAATCGCAAGGTTATGTGATACCGCTCTCTCGCTAGCGTGGCCTTGTCCATGTCCCATTCTAAGCTGGTTGAAGCACGGTCAGCTAATCTTGTGGCGTCTATTTCTCACTGCCTTCTTACCGTGGAGTGCACTATATTTATCACTTTACAAAGTATACATATGCTGTTATAATTGGAGTGAAGGAAATATAAGTCTAACCTTTTTCTACCTGTGTTTATTTTGCTCCTGCCATTACACCTGGGATAACAGGCCATTTTGAAATCCTAGGTTGTACTATGGGGGCCCAGTCCGGTGGGGGAGCTTGGACTTAGAGAAAACGGTTGAGCTTAGTGAAAGCTTGGTAGCAGGAGACATTGTGTAAGCTTGCTGTTTTCGGCTTCGCTTTAACAAATTTTGGCGTTGTCCAGATATGCATATTAACAGCCTGCTAATTGGGTGATCGTTTATCAACACTCGCTACTAGCTTGGTTCAGGTGTGCTCGCTCGCGACGGTCAATCTTGTGTACATCGGCTTTTGCTAGTATGCGTATATCTGCATTCGAACTGGTGCATAGCTAAGCGTGTTCCCTGCAATTAACGTTTACGTTGGGTATTCCGTACTGTGCATAAGCGAATAACTTAGGCCACCTATACGGAGTCAACGCCTGGTGTCGGCATAAACTTTGCATAACCTACCTAAATTGTCCGACATCGTTGTTGCAATTGCTCGTTCCATTGGCAGCCCTATAAACCACTCTCACACTGCGCAACAGCGTTCCAACTAATTGCTACATACTTAATGAAGAAGAGATGGCACATCAAAGCTCCTCCACTACGGGATGCAAAGGGAAAAAAACACTTATGTTGCTCGCAGAGGAAGAATTATACACCTACGGAGCAAAATGGTCATATGTGTCAGCTGGGAGTGTCTCGAGGTGAATCAGCGTCGTTGGCACTTGAGCTGGCAAAAATCACGCTGGAGCAAACTAGGGAACAGAACATTCGCAAGGGAAGAATTTGATAGGGAAAGAGAAGGAGGCAGTTTTCGCATGTCAGTAAACGATTTCAGTTTACAAAAAGCAGTACAGCTTGTTCCCCGCTTCCAGATGAGGGCCGAACCAAGCACATTTTCGAAAGCTTTCGAAAATCAGGCTCGAGCCCATGAGGTGGCCGGAACAGCACAGGGCAGCGATGTTCATACAGCATTATTGGGAAAGGCACAGGAATATACGTCGTTAATAAACTGACGCTGAAATTCGTTCTGATATCAAGTATGACGACCTCACCGTGTTGGGAGCAAATACATGTAAATCCCCAGCTATATATCGTAAGACCTTCAAATAGAACAGGAACAGGCGCAGCTTGGTCAATCCCTGGTGGACTTTGGTGAGACAGCAAACTCAAAGCTTTTAACCAGCTGGTATAAAAGCGAGTGTTGTCTCTCTAACTTTGGAGGAGCTGGTGCAGCTTATATTCGAATTGATGAACCTGCTGGAGTCTGTGGGACCAAGGTTCGTGCTTCTGCAGGATCGTTACTTACCACGCATGGAGGCGGCCAGGTATGGCTGATACCTTCCGAAACGAAACCGCTCCTCCTTGTCCGAGCGGTCCCGTCCTCGTCTTCTTTCTCATCAACGATTCCTGGCGTTGAGGCAGAGATCGACAAACATTGGAGAAAGAAGTGCCAGCCGGGAGGGAAGCGTCTACGCGTCATTCCAACAAGTCAACCTGGTGAGGGCCACGCTTCTCACATATGGTCCCCGCCCCCTGCTGAGAGCAAACTACTATCTGGAGACTTCTGCGACACAATATCCAGAGAGGACCAGCAGAACGACCCACTTGCAACGTCATCAGGGAGTAAGGGCAAGAAGCCTGATCGTCTGCTTCAGGTGCAATAAAGATAGTTCACATCAGTTCCACACTGCCCCCCAAAAACCTCAACCATCGGGAAAATCTGCTAATATTCCCTAGTAACAATGTCCCTAGAGAAGTAGAAAAAGGTATGGCCGCCTATTTATTGCGAAAGTCTTATGTCCCTTCAGAAAACTCAGAACCAACTAAGTAAATACCTTAGAGATACGTGGAGGCATATTAGCTCACTTGACAGAGAAGGAATATTACCCTTTTCAGAGAAATACTTCCTTGAATTCCTCATTTTATTGGTCAGACTATGGAGAGCTTTATAATCAGTTCCATTGCATATAATTTATGTACAGTGCAAATATTACACGTTATACTTGGACTGATGAAACGTCAAAAAAGGTGATTCCCAGAGAAAATGCCATGTTTATACTTGTTAATAACATTACTACTGTTACTTTCGTGTCCTGAACCTATAATGGATTAATGCTTCTGCCCGTGTGTGGCCATAAACGTCGGGCCACATGCCCAAGGGTTGTCCTGGGGAGAATTGTTGACCTATCCTTGACGAACATCCGATCTCAGGAATAGCGCACGTTGTTTTATGAGACACAACACCGCGCCGGACAAACCCGGGCCGGAGTCTCGAATAATCAAGTGAACAGGACCCTGATCAAGCCTTCCTATTCCCAAGTTTGCAGATTGCCAGATGTCATCAGTTTCCAATGCCCGAGGACGTCCTTCCGGTAGGAACAACGCAAGGACCCTTCTTTAAAATTCCGCTTTTGAGCAAGCCCATGGTAAATCCTCTTGGGTCATCCAGTCAGTATGAAGTTTACAAATGAGTATTTGAGTGTTGCAACTGAGTCTGGTAAGGAGAAAGAGGGGCCGGCCAATTTATACGACAGTTCGTATTCCAACCAAGTAAAGACCTAGATATTTAAATATACTCATAATACGTCCTCAGGAGTCACTGATAAGGATATACAAAAACCTTGTATAGAATCACAAAAGGAATTTTATAATTTGGGGGGGTGGATGCAGGTGCCGGGGGGGGTGGAGAAATATTAAAGAAATATGAGAAGAATCATAGTAAGGAGTTGCGAAATTGTCATCAAGTTGAAAAACCTGGACATTCCATTAAACCTGCACCTCTCCCAACCCATGACGGCTGCTGATTGTTAGAACCTTTTGGCAGTTTAATTATAGATTGAGTAGGTCCACTAACCTAGTCAAAGTCTGGAAATCAGTATTTATTTACAATTATGGATAAAGAAATAACCAGATATCCTGAAAGTCGATCCCAATGCGTAGTATCAAAACTAAAGCTATTCTCAAAAAGCGTTAAACAAAATTCATTTCTTGTTTTGGCCATCCCTAAAACATACAAATTGATCTAGTGAACTAACTTCCCTGCCAACGCATTTAGGGAAGTATTACAAGGAACGGGATAATTCCACAACTTATCTCCCTGCCTATCACCCCTCAGATCCCAAGTCGCCATGGTAAAGATTCACAAAACAATAAAACAATGATGATAAGGTTTTGCATGCACTTCCGACAGATTGGGAAGAATCTCTCTCTAACCGTTGTTTGCTGTTCTCAGTACGAGAGACGTGCAAGAGTCTACTGGGTATATGTCCGTTTGAAGCTGATCTTTGGCACATGTAACGAGGACCTCTCGGCTGCACAAAGAAGGATGGATGGAGAAGAACGTCACGCTCAGCACTCTACAACCCGCTTCAAGGTACAGGAGGCACGTTTGAGATATCACGGCTCACCTAAAGAATAGCCTTTCAAAGTAAGAAGAACAGAGGTATGACAAAAGTGCACACAATCCGCTCCTTCCATCCAGGAGACAAGGTGTTTGGTGCAGGAACCTATACCAGGCCACACCTTGAGAAGCGAGATATATACGTGACCTATGGCAGATTTTAAGTAGATTATCTGATTTAAATTATGTGGTAGCTCCCATTGATAATACCCAAAAACAAAAACTTACCAGCAATAATCAAATCAAGGCCTTTCATTACAACCAGATAACGTCCCAGTAACGTCTCTGTCCACTCCCTCTGAGGACGAATCTGACACTTTGCACTCTATCTCTAAATTAATAGCAAAACATTCAAATTCTGTCCTCCTCAAGGATCAAGCCCGTTCATGGATGGATTAATCTGAAATACAACAGACCAATTAACTGAGCTTCTACAGTCCCATATCCTACTAATTTTTCGATGTGCCCGCACAAATGTACTTATAGGTTACCATGATGTAGAGTGTGGAAAATCTCAACCCATTAAACTCTCCCCCTACAGATCTAATCTGAAAAGCAAAGGCTACATCAGCAGGAAGTAGACTTCTGTTAGAACATGGTATTAAGGTGGAGGAGTCAACTCGTCCATGGGCTTCACCGTGCATACCTAGTAAAAAAGGCTGAGGAGGGTTTCGTATTGGCACCAGACTACTACCGGAACAAGGGTGAACGAGTCACCAAACACAGATCTTACCCTCTTCCTCGTCTGGATACGTCCATGACTTTTGTGTGTAAGGCTACTTTTGTGTCCAAATATTAGATCTTCGCTAAAAGTTTACTATCAGTACCATTTGACAGATCACATTGCGAAGGAAATCTCTGCCTACGTGATTCCAGGAGGTCCGAATATCAGTAGACAGTTACCCCCTTCGGAAGAAAAATTCCTTCCCCCTCTTCATTCCATAAACTCATCCATCAGGCAATTAAAGGACTTGAAGGCAGGACGGCAGCATACCTAGAAGATATTGTTGTGGTGACTTCGATACTTGGGATCAACACTACTTAGACTTTAAAGCTCTGTATGAGACCTTTAAGAATTCCAATTAACAGTTAAATTATTATCTAAATCTTCCTTTGGCCAGGCCACTATCACTTTTCGAGGCCATAAGTAGGTAGTGGTAATGTTGCACCTAAACTTGCTAAAGTATTCTTCGATAAAAGATTATCCCAGTTCCTCATGGATAGGGAAAACTCTATCTCTTCACAACTTCCATAGGCATGATAAGGATTTTAATAGAAGATCTGTAAAGAAATTTCCCAGTATATTGTAGCCCCTCTTTACCTCTCTTACCAGTCATAAAGTTCCCTTTAATTGGACGTCCAGATTGTACCACTGCTTTTAATAAAAGCAAAAAGATTATTGGTGCTCTGCACCCAATCCTCCTGTCTCCAGACCTCACCAAACCTTTTTCATTTCACAGGTTGAATGCTTGTGGAGTCTGGGGTTGGGGGGGGCGTACTATTACAAATCGGGAACAAGGAGCTGCAGCCAAACGCATACTACTTCAGCTAAGTTCCAGCCACATCAGAGAAAGCTTACTCTACGCATTGAAAAAGAACCCTCGCGCTGTGTATGGCTTTGGCACATTTCGATGTTTATGTGGGCCAGACATCGCGGTGGTCACAGTCTACCGTGATCACAACCCGTTAGTCCCAATCTCCAAGCCATGAAGAATCACAACACAAGGCTTATTCGTTGGACGCTCAGGCTGCAGCCCTACAACCTAAAAATAAAATTATATTGCCGCAAAGAAATGTTTTGGCAGACTCTTTGTCAGAGTCTAAGTAAATATTTTATTTTAGTTAGGATGTAATTGTGGTAACGCCCCTATCAAGCACTTTTTTTTTATCCACCTGATGTGGGGGTCTATTTTTTAGTTGAGGGGATACGGGCTACAGCCGCTTGTATCTTGGACCTATGTTGGCCTATCTTACATGCTGCTCCCTCTGAGTTTAGGGTTTGGCTTTTGGTCACTAGAAAAGCTGAGCTCTATC
>NC_069402.1:36429185-36459185 GCF_026875155.1 Cherax quadricarinatus
ATGAACTAGAAAGAAAATAGAAGAAAACCCAGAGGGGTGTGTATATATATGCTTGTACATGTATGTGTAGTGTGACCTAAGTGTAAGTAGAAGTAGCAAGACGTACCTGAAATCTTGCATGTTTATGAGACAGAAAAAAAGACACTAGCAATCCTACCATCATGTAAAACAATTACAGGCTTTCGTTTTACACTCAATTGGCAGGACGGTAGTATCTCCATGGGTGGTTGCTGTCTACCAATCTACTACCTAGAATATATATATATATATATATATATATATATATATATATATATATATATATATATATATATATATATACATATATAATATATAATCAGTGGACTTGTGAAGAATTAGAGTCGGTACTCCTCACATCCTCCTTCGTATCACGTCGCTTGTGTGTATAAGCTGGATTTGACTGGAGGAAGGGCGAAGGAGACAGATGAGATGTTCTCTGGGGGGAACTCTGATGGCATGGCATCAACTACAGGTGAGAGGCGCAGGGAGACACACAAGAGAGACCTCAGGTTAACTTTTACTCCTTATCCACCTCGAGATATTTCCGAGAGAGACAGTCAAGAGGAAAAAAAATCTCTGCCGCAACTAATGCATGCTGGCTGGAGGGGACCAGGTATCTTTTAATGGACAAAAAGAAGCAGAATTTAAATAGTCACAGAGGTTAAAAAAAAATCTGTCACCTTTCACTAGTGAAGGAATTTCTAAAAAGAAATACGACCCTATTTTTTTTTTGTCCATTCACAACTACCTTGTCCTTTCCAGTCCTGGTAGGTCCCGGGGAGGCCAGCCCCTCCCCAGCCTGGTCCCGGGGAGACCTGTCCATTACCGGAATGAAGATCATTATGAGAGGAAAGTGGAGTCAATTGGAGCACATACGTGGGGCAGTATTCCTGGCATCATGTGGGGAGGCGAGTGTTGTGGTGCCACGGTATGAGCTCGTAAACACTAGTTAATGTGTACCTGGCCTCCTAGTCTGGCCAACACGGTGGGATGGAGGGAGGAAAGGGGAGAGAGAGAGAGAGAGAGAGAGAGAGAGAGAGAGAGAGAGAGAGAGAGAGAGAGAGAGAGAGAGAGAGAGAGAGAGAGAGAGAGAGAGAGAGGGGAGGGAGGGAGGACTGATTACCTCGCATTTACGTCTCCTGTCTGCTTTATATTTCGACCGAAGAAGCCTGTTTAATGTCTATTCAAGGGAGAGAGAGAGAGAGAGAGACAGGAAGGGGTTCATGGTTAATCTCCACATCTCTGCGCATTAGAGTATTGTGCGTTCATTGCGAGTCGGGTGGTGGGGAGAGGTAAGGCTGCTGTCAGCCACCGTTGGTTACAATAACTTCCTCCTGTCCTCCAGCATATCATTCACATTGTATAGTCCCTTCATCTTTTTTGTGGATGTCGGGGTTGAGCCTCAATTCCTGGCTACGTTGCTCGGCTGGCCGCTACTGGCTTCACTTTCTCCTGGTTGCACGAATCCTCTCAGACCTATTCTTAAAACTTTGCAGAATAAGCCACATGGTACCTTCTACCTTGCCTCGGAGAATTTTCCCTCCTGTCTGTTGCTGTCTTGCAACATTCCATAGTTCCTGAGGACGCACAAGAGTACGAAAGATCTAGAGCTAAAGATTTCCATCCCCCAAGTGGCTTGTTCTGCATTGTTAAGATCGCCTGTTTCCGATTGTATTGCATGTCTTAAAGCTACACACGGATCCTGCCCCTTGCCACTTCGCTGACTATGTCGTTCCACTTCCTGGCCACTCTAAGCATAAAGAACCTTTTCCTAACATCCCTGTGACTTGTGTGCTTCTAACTTCCAGCTGTGCCCTCGTGCACCTGACACTCACCTCTCGAACCGACACCCAGGGAACCTTATTTAAAGCCTTTGAGTATTTTGCACATCGTAATCATGTTTCCCCTGGTTCTCCTGACCTGCAGTATCGTTAGATTTAGCTCCTTTAGCTTTTCTTCATAGCTCATACAACTTAGCTCTGAATCTTAGTTGCGGATTCCATACTGCTACTTCATAGTCCAAGATAGGCCTGTTATATGCAGTGTTTCCAGTAAGCTAACCTTAAATTTCCCAGTCTCGTGTGTCAGGTACCCTTCAAAGGGGTGACCTTGATGTTAGTGAAGAGCTTTCGATCCTAGGAAATGAAGATGCGTTTCCACTCTTTGGATCAAGCGTGACTATCTGCCAGGCTCTGTATGACCCTTGCGGGTTCAGCGGTTCCCCATGAATGGAATACTACTACTACTACTACTACTACTACTACTACTACTACTACTACTACTACTACTACTACTACTAATAATAATAATAATAATAATAATAATAATAATAATAATGCTTAGATTATATTAACATTGGAGAGCAATAAAATAAAACAATAAACGGAGGGTCTCTCTCTCTCTCTCTCTCTCTCTCTCTCTCCCTTCCCTTCCCCATCCCTCGCATCTCGCCTCACTATTCCACAAATTAACCCCCCCTTCCTCCGCCCTCCCACCATTGCTTCCCTGTCACTTCCCACCATCAGCAACACCTCGTGCAGTTCTTGTCTTCCTTAACACAGCTGACACGACCTGGACCTCGTCTCGTATTTCTCGCAGAGGAAGACAACTAACTGGAGAATGAGTAGGGATGTAGCGGCAACCAATAACAACAAAGTGTTGATGATCTGAACGTCGAGCCGGACCCATGGCCGGGCTCCGGGAGTTGAAAATCTTTCGGAACTCATCAAAGGTAGGCTAGGTCGCTGGAGCTTTTGGTCATCTGACCGGGACCTTCCGCTGGCTTACCGGTCCACCACTTTAAAAATTATGGTTCTAATTTTGGAACATCGGTTAAGATTTCTGAACATCTAATGGAAGTGATGTTCACTTCATATATGGAAAACTGGACGAGGTGGCCAGGCATCCGGAGAGTCATCTTAGAATTTTATGAAGAATAAAAAGTCACAATACCGTTACTGGAACAATTCACAAATAACCCGCACACAGGAGAAAAAAATCTGACGACGTTTCGGTCCAACTTGGACCGTTAACTAGTGTGACTAGTTAATGTTTCAAGTCGGACTGAAACTAACATAAGTTTCTTTCTCCTGTGTGGGTTATTTGTGTATTATTATGTTACCGTTGTTTTTATAGCTTTTTGTTTTGCTGCCTGTTTATTGTTTACTGTTGTCTGTTATTTGATGTGGCTGTTATCTGTTGTTTGTTGTGTCTGTTGTTCCTTGGGAAAGCGTTAACCCGTAAGGATTTACACATCACCTGGACAGCGAGAGGTAATAAACCTGAGGCAGTCATAAGAAGGATACCTCAAGGTCTTCGGATCAAGAGCCCTTCACCAACATTAACGCACCTCTTATGAAGAAACAAGAGGTTGAGAAGATTCCTAATGCTAGATAGAGGGACTCCCCGAGACTCAAAGATTCACAATCACTAAGCGGGAAGTGGGAAGCAGGAATACCTTAGTGGAGAGTAAGAGAGTATGGAAAAAAATTATTATAGGTTCATAGAGTCGAGAAAAAAACGAGAAATAAGAGAACCATAAATAACTCCATCGGAGTAAGGCGAGAAGAGGCAGGTGATAATGAAAGATACAGGAACGTAGACAACATATGAGCCAAAGCCAACATACAGTCAGACTTGAGAGGAAGTGGCACTGAAGCATCAGGTGGTCAAGTTTGTGGGAGCTTCTCTTCGAAGAACGGCGGGGAAATCAACGAAGAACTTGATGGAAAAGTCCAAGGAGTTTTCCACAGGAGGGGGAGGAAACCAAACCAGTAAATAATCCGAGAAGGGGACTGCCCACATCAGCACGACTGCACGACTTCGCGGTGGTACAGGAAGATAATTCTGGGGAGGACGACGAGATGTTACCATGGATAAGTTGGAATAAAAGACGTCTTGAACGAGGAAGTAAAGAAGTGCTGAATCCTCTCCCACTCATCCGTCCTCTTGTATTGTTCCTCTAACATCCCTCCCACTCACCCGTCCTCTTGTATTGTTCCTCTAACATCCCTCCCACTCACCCGTCCTCTTGTATTGTTCCTCTAACACCCCTCCCACTCCCTCGTCCTCTTGTATTGCTCCTCTAACATCCCTCCCACTCCTTCGTCCTCTTGTATTGCTCCTCTAACATCCCTCCCACTCCCTCGTCCTCTTGTATTGTTCCTCTAACATCCCTCCCACTCACCCGTCCTCTTGTATTGTTCCTCTAACATCCCTCCCACTCCCTCGTCCTCTTGTATTGTTCCTCTAACATCCTTCCCACTCACCCGTCCTCTTGCATTGCTCCTCTAACATCCCTCCCACTCCCTCGTTTTCTTGTATTGCTCCTCTAACATCCCTCCCACTCCCTCGTCCTCTTGTATTGCTCCTCTAACATCCCTCCCACTCCCTCGTCCTCTTGTATTGTTCCTCTAACATCCCTCCCACTCACCCGTCCTCTTGTATTGCTCCTCTAACATCCCTCCCACTCCCTCGTCCTCTTGTATTGCTCCTCTAACATCCCTCCCACTCACTCGTCCTCTTGTATTGTTCCTCTAACATCCCTCCCACTCACCCGTCCTCTTGTATTGCTCCTCTTACATCCCTCCCACTCCCTCGTCCTCTTGTATTGCTCGAACATCCCTCCCACTCCCTCGTCCTCTTGTATTGCTCCTCTAACATCCCTCCCACTCCCTCGTCCTCTTGTATTGCTCCTCTAACATCCCTCCCACTCCCTCGTCCTCTTGTATTGTTCCTCTAACATCCCTCCCACTCACCCGTCCTCTTGTATTGTTCCTCTAACATCCCTCCCACTCTCTCGTCCTCTTGTATTGCTCCTCTAACATCCCTCCCACTCCCTCGTCCTCTTGTATTGCTCCTCTAACATCCTCCCACTCCCTCGTCCTCTTGTATTGTTCCTCTAACATCCCTCCCACTCACCCGTCCTCTTGTATTGTTCCTCTAACATCCCTCCCACTCACCCGTCCTCTTGTATTGTTCCTCTAACATCCCTCCCACTCACCCGTCCTCTTGTATTGCTCCTCTAACATCCCTCCCACTCCCTCGTCCTCTTGTATTGTTCCTCTAACATCCCTCCCACTCACCCGTCCTCTTGTATTGCTCCTCTAACATCCCTCCCACTCCCTCGTCCTCTTGTATTGTTCCTCTAACATCCCTCCCACTCACCCGTCCTCTTGTATTGCTCCTCTAACATCCCTCCCACTCCCTCGTCCTCTTGTATTGTTCCTCTTAAACATCTTTTCACCCCATCTTAACTTCCTTCACTTATGGTCACCTCATGTTTCCTCTTTCCTCATTATCTTATTCTTCAATTCTCATAAATCTTCTCTCACTAATTTTCTCTTCACCCATTTTCTTCTCATTTCCCCTCTTACTCCTTACCATCAAACTCTGTCCTCTTCCTCCATCTAAACTCTCTTACTTTCACTCTATATCATTTCTCTCTCTCGCTCTTCACTCAGCCTCGTCTCTCTCTCTCTCTCTCTCTCTCTCTCTCTCTCCTCTCTCTCTCTCTCTCTCTCATCTCCCTATTCCTCTATTTACTTCTTGTAACTACTTCCTTTTTTCTCTCTCTCTCTCAGTGTTATTCACTAAATTCCTCACCTTTTTCAACCTCCCTCTTCCCACTCTTCCTCCCTCTCTCTCTCTCTCTCTCCCACTCTTTCTCCTCTCTCCCTCACTTCCTCCCTCTCATCTTTACTTTCCTTCCCCCCCCCCCTCCCCGCCCTATCAGCCTTCTACTACCCTCACCTCTCCATTCTCTCCTCCTCCCTCCCTCCTCTCACAATCCTCCCAGTTTCCCTCTACCTTCTTTCTTGTAGATTCTATCTGTTCCCTCCCCTCACTCTTCCCTTCCCCTTGCCTGGCTTTTTATAAATCTGATTTATTCCGCGTTATCTCATCTCTGCATTCTTTTGAAAGAAGTGTTTCATTCCTCCCTTCCTTCAGGATTTCTTTCGCGACGTATATATTTAATGTCTGTTTTCTTTTTGCGTTGTTCTAATTCTAATTTATTTTGTTCTCCTCCTCAGTTATTGACTTTTTGATACTTTTGTAATGTCCTTGAGTAGAGATGTTTTTTTCTTTACGTCTGAACGACGTACCGACCACAATACCCAAGACACTCGTCGAATTTGTTCTTTCGTCTGAACGACGCACTGTCCAGACAACGGATTATAGACCAAAGCTTCTATTAGAGACAACGTTTCACTCTTTATAGAGCTCTAACGTAGCTTGACTAAAGCTCTCAGGCGCGCGAAACATCGCGTTAACTTGAAGTTTATATTACAACCCACCGCGTTTCTCTCGTTTTTTTTTCCCCTTATTCCTTTTCCTCTTTCCAATTCTGAGGTTCAGTTTTCCGCGTTATTGCTCCCGTTCTTTGATCTCTCTCTTTTCTTCTCTTTCCCAAGGGGTTTTCTTGTCCCTTTTCTTCTTCTCTTTGTGGTTATTCTTTTTTGTTTTTTGTTTTTGCTGTGGCTATTTCAGTTCTCACTGCAATTTATCTTTGTTCCTCTTTCCCTCTGACAGGACTTGTACTTTTCCTGCTACTACGATTACTATTGCCACGTCCACTACCACTACGACTGCTTCTACAACTATTTCCGTGACTATTACCACTGATGTTTCTACAAAATTTGCCCATTACGCTCCAAATACGATTACTTCCAAATATTACGCACTATTACTACAATACTTTTAACTAAAAACACTGCTTCACAACTACTATTCTATTTCTCTTATATTACCCACGACTATTACTACTTTCGATTGGTTCTACAATTTTTACTGCGACTTCCTCATTACTTTATCTACTACTACTACATTGCTACACAACTTTTATTACTACTACGCATTAAAAACAACTTCTACCCCGCTATTAAACCACAAGTACTATGCTCCTTTAATAACCAAATTTCATCCACTTTGCCTAACGACTTACAATACGCCTTTTACACCGCTGAAATTTTTTCCTTACTGGATTAATGGGTTAAAAAACCACAAGTTTTAAAAATTGAGCACATTCAAAACAAGGGGAACTTTTTGGAAACGTTCGCCCACAGGGCTTCATCCCTTCCAATACAACAGAAAAGGGGAAGGAGAGGGAAAATTGAGGGACAGTCCCCACGCAGATACAAAAACCACCACCGGCCCTGCTGATTTCCCAAGAGTGTGGACTGAACACATCGAAATTTCCCGGTTTTAGGGGCGTTCCTCAAAATTCTCCTCCCCTTACCCCTTTCTACTTTGTTTGGCTGATAAGCCACTGTGTGGGAAAGTTTTTCAAAAAAAATCCCCATGGTTGCTAAGTGTCTGAATTTTCAAATTTATACTATCACGATTATTTTTAATTTTTTCTTTATTTCTATGGAAAAACCCGGCACAGCTACGACATAAAGCACAACCAAAATTTTAAAAAACAGCTGCTACCCAAAGACAACAACTACTCTCTACTACAACTTAAAAATTTTACACCCCTTTTTCCGCACACATAGTAAACTACTTCTACTATTGCGACATTTTCTTTGTTTTTTTGTTCCCTCTTTTTTCCCATTTCATATCAAGCAATTTTCCCCGTGCTGTGCTCTCTGGGGGAGGAGTGTGGGGGACCTGCGCAAAAAAGTTCGATAAGGGGTATTTGGGGGGAGGGCGTAACGGCAGCCCCCGCAGGGTTTTAACCCCCCCCCCCGCTGTTTTCCCCTCCCCTTCCCCCGCGCCTCCCGCACCTTTCCCTCTGCCTCCCGCACCTTCCCCCGTGCATCCCGCACCTTCCCCCCGCGCATCCTCACCTTCCCCTCTGCCTCCTGCACCTTCCCCCGCTGCACCTGCACCCTTCCCCCCGCTGCCTCCTGCACCTTCCCCCGCTCCTCCCGCACCTTCCCTGGGCCCCCCGCACCTTCCCCCCGCTGCCTCCTGCACCTTCCCTGTGCCTCCCGCATTCCCTTGTAGCCTTGCACCCTTTCCCCTTTTAGCCTCTGCACCTTTCCCCCTCTGCCTCCCGCAACCCTTTCCCTCGCCTCCTGCCCTTATCTTTCGCCTCCCCGCACCTTTCCCGCTGCCTCCTGCACCTTTCCCCGCTCCTCCTGCAACCCCCCCCTGTGATCCCGCACCTTCCCCCCGCCTCATGCACCTTCCCCCGCTGCATCCTGCACCTTCCCCTGCTGCCTCCTGCACCTTCCCCTGCTGCCTCCTGCACCTTCCCCTGCTGCCTCCTGCACCTTACCCTGCTGCCTCCTGCACCTTCCCCTGCTGCCTCCTGCACCTTACCCTGCTGCCTCCTGCATCTTTACCGTATCCTCCTGCACCTCCCCTGCAGCCTCCTGCATCTCCTGCAGCCTCCTGCATCTCCTGCAGTTTCTTGCATCTCCTGCAGCCTCCTGCATCTTCCCCTGCAGCCTCTTGCATCTTCACCGTATCCTCCTGCACCTCCCCTGCAGCCTCCTACACCTTCCCTTGTAGCCTCCTGCACCTTCCCCTGCTGCCTCCTGCATCTTCCCCTGATGCCTCCTGCACCTCCTGCTGCCTCCTGCTGCCTCCTGCATCTTCCCCTGCTGCCTCCTGAACCTCCCCTGCACCTCCCCTGCTGCTTCCTGCACCTTCCCTGCTGCCACTGCTAAGTGTACTCAGTGCCAACTGTGTCAACTATACCAACTGTGCTCAGTGCCAGCCGTGCCAGCTATGCCAACTGTGTCCAGTGCCAGCTGTGCTAACTGTGCCCAGTGCCAGCTGTGCCCAATGCTAGCTGTACCAACTTCTTAAATAATTACCAGAGCAAGGAAGGCTCAAGCTGCCGGGCCAGCCAGATGACTTCTCTCCTCAATGTATCATTTTCTCTCATCTTTGGGGAAGAAAACTCATTTTAAAAAAAATAATGATGATGAAACTCGTGTGTGAGTGAAGGGAGGGAGTGAGGGAGTGAGGGAGTGAGGGAGTGAGGGAGTGAGGGAGTGAGGGAGTAGGAGGGGAGTGAGGGAGTGAGGGAGTGAGGGAGTGAGGGAGTGAGGGAGTGAGGGAGTGAGGGAGTGAGGGAGTGAGGGAGGGAGGGAGTGAGGGAGTGAGGGAGTGAGGGAGTGAGGGAGTGAGGAGGGAGTGAGGGAGTGAGGGAGTGAGGGAGTGAGGGAGTGAGGGAGGGAGGGAGTGAGGGAGTGAGGGAGTGAGGGAGTGAGGGAGTGAGGGAGTGAGGGAGAGTGAGGGAGTGAGGGAGTGAGGGGGAGTGAGGGAGTGAGGGAGTGAGGGAGTGAGGGAGTGAGGGAGTGAGGGAGTGAGGGAGTGGGAGGGAGTGAGGGAGTGAGGGAGGGAGGGAGGTGAGGGAGTGAGGGAGTGAGGGAGTGAGGGAGTGAGGGGAGGTGATGGGAGTGAGGGAGTGAGGGAGTGAGGGAGTGAGGGAGTGGGAGTGAGGGAGTGAGGGAGTGAGGGAGTGAGGGAGTGAGGGAGTGAGGGAGTGAGGGAGTGAGGGAGGGAGGGAGGGAGTGAGGGAGTGAGGGAGGGAGGGAGTGAGGGAGTGAGGGAGGGTGGGAGTGAGGAGTGAGGGAGGGAGGGAGGAAGGATAAGAAGGGAGGGAGGGATAAAGATGGAGGAATAAGGAAGGAGGGAGGAGGAGGAGGAGGAGGGGGAGGGTAGGTAGAGGAGGATAGATTAAGAGGGAGGGAGGTTGAGTAAAGGAGGATAGATAAAGAGGGAGGGTAGGTAAAGAGATGATAGATAAAGAGGGAGGGAGGGTAGGTAAGAAAGGATAGATAAGGAGGGAGTAAAGGAGACGGGATAGGCAAGAGAGAAGGAAAGGTAAGTAACAAGTGAAGGAGAGAGTGGATGGTGGAGATAAGAGAGGAAGGAGAGGACAGCAGACAGTGGGAAAGAAAAAATAGAGAGACAAATGAGAAGGCGAGTGATTGAGGAGGAATGGAGAGAGGTGTGGGAAAGAGGAAAGTGTGAGACGACGGAGGAAAGGGAGAAGATGAGAGGATAGATACCGAGAACAAACGACGACTGCATGAAAGGAAAACCAAGACCGAATAAAATGGGAGTATTGCGGAAATCGTGAATGAAGAGAAGAAGCAGGAGCTGGGGAAGGAGACAGAAAAAAAGGAAGCATTTGAAAAGAAATTGAAATATGGAGGACTAAGAAACAGAAAAAAAGAGTGTTTGTGTATGAGACAGAGAAGGAAGAGAAGCAGAATTATGATAATAAAGATAGTTAAATTCTGTAGAATAACACGATAAAATTATGAAAAGAGATGTAAGAAGAGGAGGCTGAGGAACATTGTGAAGAACAATTGAA
The DNA here is from genome assembly GCF_026875155.1 of Cherax quadricarinatus. Lineage (NCBI taxonomy): Eukaryota > Metazoa > Arthropoda > Malacostraca > Decapoda > Parastacidae > Cherax > Cherax quadricarinatus. The sequence goes on from NC_069402.1 coordinate 36,439,486, forward strand.
AACAAAAGAGGTATCTCCATCAGAGGTGCAGCCATCACCATCAAAAATCCGAATAAGATCCTGGGCTACGAGACAGATCAAAAAGATAAACTTAGCAAAAGTTCGCCTCATTCAGCTATACAGGTTTAATCAGGCCTCCTCCTCCTCCCACATCAAGAAACACATATACAAGATGATGGTAAGACCTGTGTTTGAATATCCTTGTGTGTCAATGTCACACATGGATATTCAAGCAAGTTACAGCTGGAACGAGTCCAGAACAAGACACTCCGCTCCATCACAGACACCAGACTGAAGGACAGAGTCACGATGGAAGATTTACACATCCAACAGGAGATCGACTCAAAAAATGTCAGGCTTGACCAACTAAACAAGGGATAATTATACACCATGCAAGAACCATCTTTCCTCACCCCTCTCCTCACCCCTCTCCTCATCCCCTCTCCTCACCCCCTCTCCTCCCCCTCCTCCCCCTCTCCTCATCCCCTCTTTTCACCCACACTCCCCACCCCTCTCCTTACCCCTCTCCTCATCCCCTCCTCTCACCCCCCTCCTCACCCCTCTCCTCACCCCCTCTCCTCACCACTCTCCTCACACCCTCTCCTCATTCCCTTTCCCTCACCCCCTCTCCTCACCCCTTCTCCTCACCCCCTCTCCTCACCCCTCTCCTCACACCCTCTCCTCACTCCCTCTCCTCACCCTCACCTATCCCTCCTCCATATCCCACCCTTACCCATCCTTTTTCCACCCCCAGCTTACCAAACCTATGGGTAAAGAATTGAATTGAGGAGGAAGAGAAGTAGGAAGGAGAAAGGAAAGTGGGAAGAAGAAGGGAAGTGGGAAGGAAGAAGCGAACTGGATAGGAGCAAGGGACGCGGGAAGGAGGAAGGGAAGTGGGAAGGAGGAAGGGAAGTAGGAAAGAGCGGGGGGGGGGAGAGAAACGTGGCAAAGAGTACTAAGTGGAGCAAGTTTCGAAACACAAGTCACAAGCTTCACTCACACCTGTGACGGCACCATGTGTTGCTGTTAACACCTGTGACGGCACCATGTGTTGCTGTTAACAGCTGTGACGGCACCATGTGTTACTGTTAACAGCTGTGACGGCACCATGTGTTGCTGTTAACAGCTGTGACGGCACCATGTGTTGCTGTTAACACCTGTGACGGCACCATGTGTTGCCGTTAACACCTGTGACGGCACCATGTGTTGCTGTTAACAGCTGTGACGGGACCATGTGTTGCTGTTAACAGCTGTGACGGCACCATGTGTTGCCGTTAATAGCTGTGACTGCACCATGTGTTGCTGTTAACAGCTGTGACGGCACCATGTGTTGCCGTTAACTAACAGCTGTGACGGCACCATGTGTTGCTGTTAACAGCTGTGACGGCACCATGTGTTGCTGTTAACAGCTGTGACGGCACCATGTGTTGCTGTTAACAGCTGTGACGGCACCATGTGTTGCCGTTAACAGCTGTGACGGCACCATGTGTTGCCGTTAACACCTGTGACGGCATCATGTGTTGCTGTTAACAGCAACACATGAGTAGAGGGGTAGAGGTCGGCCTAGGAAGGGTTGGAAGGAGGGGATAAATGAGATTTTGAGTGAGAGTGTTAGATTGCGTGAGAATGTTAGATTGCGTGAAAGTGTTAGATTGCGTGAGAGTGTTAGATTGCGTGAGAGTGTTAGATTGCGTGAGAGTGTTAGATTGCGTGAGAGTGTTAGATTGTGTGAGAGTGTTAGATTGCGTGAGAGTGTTAGATTGCGTGAGAGTGTTAGATTGCGTGAGAGTGTTAGATTGGAGCGAATGGAGACAAATGGTTGTTAGAACTTGGAGTGCTGTTGGAGTGTGAGCAGGGTAATATTTAGGAAGGGATTCAAGGAAGCCGGCAGGCCGGACTTGAGTCTTATATATGGGAAGTGCAGTGCCTGCATTCTGAAGGGGGGGGGGGGGTTGTTAATGTTGAAGTTTTATAATTGTAGTGGTAAGTGCGCTTCTAGCAAGACAGTGATGGAGTGAATGATGAAGGTTTTTATTTTTCGGTCCACCCTGCCTTTTGGGAAATTGCCGGTATGTTAACAATATCAATATCAATATATATATATATATATATATATATATATATATATATATATATATATATATATATATATATATATATATATATATATATATATATATATATATATATATATATTATGCAATAAGATCACAGTAAACAGGTGATTTCAGAATATGCAAAACAACCACTGTGAAAGAATAGAGAAGTTCCAAGCACTTTCGTGACTACTCATATTATCAAGGAACAATGAAAGTAAAGCATCAAAGAAACACCTGACGCGAGACAGCAGGCCCGCCGGCCGAACTAGACAGGTCCTTCATACAACCCACCAACAAACTATTCTACCCAAGAAATAAGAAACTTAAAAAATTATTATTTGTCCAATGTATTACTAAATTCTTCCCAAATTCTGTTAATTATAAATGGATCTAATTTATATAAACCAAAGGAAATATTCATATTATTGTCAAAACTGCTTTTTATGAAACAAGATTCAATTATATTCCTGTCGACCATGGACTTGCTGATACTACTTTCTCAACTTTTTGAAAATCAATTGGATGGTTAAAATCTCTTACATGAATAAATAGAGCATTGGAATCTTGTCCAGTTCTAATGCTATATTTATGTTGTTTTAATCTTAGTTCGAGATTTTTACCAGTTTGACCGTAATAAACTTTATCGCAAATTTTACAAGGAATCTTATAGACACATCCATCAGCATTTTGGGGGGAATTCTTTATCAAAAGTTTTTTTACTGTATCAAGATTTTTGAATACAACTTTAATATTAAAAGTCTTAAGAAGAGAAGGCATATCAACCAAGTTTTCATGGTAAGGGAGAACCAACATATTTTTAGTTGAATAAGGTTGGTTGTCCCTTTTTGGATTGTAAAAAGTATTTCTAGCAATTTTAAAAGATTTATCAATTATATTTCTTGGGTATTTCAAATCATTAACTAATTCATAAATTTTGTTGTGGGATCTGATAGTGAGGTGTGGGCTACCCCTTTATATACCTTCCTTTGATGCTTTACTTTCATTGTTCCTTGATAATGTGAGTAGTCACGAAAGCGCTTGGAACTTCTCTATTCTTTCACAGTGGTTGTTTTGCATATATATATATATATATTAATATATATATATATATATATATATATATATATATATATATATATATATTATATATATATATATATATATATATATATATATATATATATATATATATATATATATTAGTGTACCTTAATCAGATGAACTTTTGCCTAAAAGCAAAGAAATGACCTTTAATTGCAATATCTTTTTAGAAACTCTCAGGAGGCAGCTCTGATGAAAACTCACACTCACGCGAGCTTTTAAATCTCTGCACAAAATTCAATTTAAACCAGCAAATAATAGAGCCTACTAGACTGGAGAATACACTAGACCTCATCTTCACTAACAATGATGATCTGATAAGAAATGTTACCATATCAAAAACAATATACTCAGATCACAACATAATTGAGGTTCAGTCATGTATGCGCGGAGCCCCAGACCGACATAATGAGATTAGTCACGAGGGAGCATTCACCAAATTCAACTTCAATAACAAAAACATAAAGTGGGACCAAGTAAACCAAGTCCTAACCGATATAAGCTGGGAAGATATACTAAGCAACACAGACCCCAACTTATGCCTAGAACAGATTAACTCGGTGGCACTCGATGTATGCACAAGGCTTATTCCTCTAAGAAAAAGGAGGAGTAGATGTAAAACAGAAAGAGACAGGCGCTCCCTCTACAGGCGACGGAAAAGAATAACAGAGCGGCTAAAAGAGGTCAATATATCTGAAATGCGTAGGGAGACACTGGTCAGAGAAATAGCAAGCATCGAACTTAAGCTAAAAGAATCCTTTAGGAGTCAGGAATCGCGGGAAGAACTAAAAGCCATAAATGAAATCGAAAGAAACCCAAAGTATTTCTTCTCCTATGCCAAATCAAAATCGAGAACAACGTCCAGTATTGGGCCCCTACTTAAACAAGATGGGTCCTACACGGATGACAGCAAGGAAATGAGTGAACTACTCAAGTCCCAATATGACTCAGTTTTTAGCAAGCCGCTAACCAGACTGAGAGTTGAAGATCAAAATGATTTTTTTATGAGAGAGCCACAAAATTTGATGAACACAAGCCTATCCGATGTTATCCTGACGCCAAATGACTTCGAACATGCGATAAATGACATGCCCATGCACTCTGCCCCAGGGCCAGACTCATGGAACTCTGTGTTCATCAAGAACTGCAAGAAGCCCCTATCACGAGCCTTTTCCATCCTATGGAGAGGGAGCATGGACACGGGGGTCGTCCCACAGTTACTAAAAACAACAGACATAGCCCCACTCCACAAAGGGGGCAGTAAAGCAACAGCAAAGAACTACAGACCAATAGCACTAACATCCCATATCATAAAAATCTTTGAAAGGGTCCTAAGAAGCAAGATCACCACCCATCTAGAAACCCATCAGTTACACAACCCAGGGCAACATGGGTTTAGAACAGGTCGCTCTTGTCTGTCTCAACTATTGGATCACTACGACAAGGTCCTAAATGCACTAGAAGACAAAAAGAATGCAGATGTAATATATACAGACTTTGCAAAAGCCTTCGACAAGTGTGACCATGGCGTAATAGCGCACAAAATGCGTGCTAAAGGAATAACAGGAAAAGTCGGTCGATGGATCTATAATTTCCTCACTAACAGAACACAGAGAGTAGTCGTCAACAGAGTAAAGTCCGAGGCAGCTACGGTGAAAAGCTCTGTTCCACAAGGCACAGTACTCGCTCCATCTTGTTCCTCATCCTCATATCCGACATAGACAAGGATGTCAGCCACAGCACCGTGTCTTCCTTTGCAGATGACACCCGAATCTGCATGACAGTGTCTTCCATTGCAGACACTGCAAAGCTCCAGGCGGACATCAACCAAATCTTTCAGTGGGCTGCAGAAAACAATATGAAGTTCAACGATGAGAAATTTCAATTACTCAGATATGGTAAACATGAGGAAATTAAATCTTCATCAGAGTACAAAACAAATTCTGGCCACAAAATAGAGCGAAACACCAACGTCAAAGACCGGGGAGTGATCATGTCGGAGGATCTCACCTTCAAGGACCATAACATTGTATCAATCGCATCTGCTAGAAAAATGACAGGATGGATAATGAGAACCTTCAAAACTAGGGAGGCCAAGCCCATGATGACACTCTTCAGGTCACTTGTTCTATCTAGGCTGGAATATTGCTGCACACTAACAGCTCCTTTCAAGGCAGGTGAAATTGCCGACCTAGAAAATGTACAGAGAACTTTCACGGCACGCATAACGGAGATAAAACACCTCAATTATTGGGAGCGCTTGAGGTTCCTAAACCTGTATTCCCTGGAACGCAGGAGGGAGAGATACATGATTATATACACCTGGAAAATCCTAGAGGGACTAGTACCGAACTTGCACACGAGAATCACTCACTACGAAAGCAAAAGACTTGGCAGACGATGCACCATCCCCCAATGAAAAGCAGGGGTGTCACTAGCACGTTAAGAGACCATACAATAAGTGTCAGGGGCCCGAGACTGTTCAACTGCCTCCCAGCACACATAAGGGGGATTACCAACAGACCCCTGGCAGTCTTCAAGCTGGCACTGGACAAGCACCTAAAGTCAGTTCCGGATCAGCCGGGCTGTGGCTCGTACGTTGGTTTGCGTGCAGCCAGCAGCAACAGCCTGGTTGATCAGGCTCTGATCCACCAGGAGGCCTGGTCACAGACCGGGCCGCGGGGGCGTTGACCCCCGGAACTCTCTCCAGGTAAACTCCAGGTAAACTAAATGAAAAAAAACGAGTAACAAAAAGAAGTAATTTGAATGCATGTTGCACGTAATATTAATAACAAATAAAACGGCTTACAGTATCATTGTTATCATGTTTGTGCATATATTACTACTTATTGCTTAGAATAAACCAAAGTTACAGTTTGTTTTTGTTTCTGCAGGCAGCATACAGTTCCTGCATAACACTACTCACATTCAGTCAGGGCTAACCATTAGTTTTATGGTGCCTTCATCTATTAGTCTGGGTCGAAGATCCGAACTCGGAGTGCTCGTGTTTTTTAATCTTGTGCTACCTTCATCTCGTCCAGTATAACAGTTGAAGGCGCCTTGCAACTGATCACTAGCCCTGGCGTGGTGCGAGCACCGTGGGTACGAATCCTTGAATATGGCCGAGATATAATTGTCCATATTACACTCGTAATCACTGCATGGAGTACATTGGTGTAGTTTATGAACATAAGAACTTGAGAATGGAGGAACACTGCAGCAGGCCTACTAGCCCATACAAGGCCGGTCTTTCTCAAAACCAACAATTCTCACTTACCCACTTGCCTAACCCTTTCCCAAATCTACTCAAGCATTTGCTTCAGTGTATAAGAACAATTGTAGTTGAGGGGTAACAAGTAGCATCATTGGGGCGAAAATTGAGACTGCACAACTGTATGAGCAACTGAGTGAGAGTAGCAAATGTCCAGCGTGGGTCAGCAGACCCACTGCAATGCACCTCTGTGATATGCTGTATCGAGCCCACTGATGACTCTTGGCCATGCACTGGAGCTCTGTTTCAGATTGGGTGCTGGAATAAAGTTCTTAAACTAGTGCATTCAGGACCTGGTGCTTAATATGACATGGTAATTTATATACCTGGCGGGTGTTCCTGGAAGGTGTTCATGGGGTCAATGCCCCCGCGGCCCGGCCCATGACCAGGCCTCGTTAAGTGATTTCTTTTGGATTTGTTTAAGTAACTTTTGTGAGGCCCGTCCTATTTAGTTCCCTGGAGTTCTTTGCTGAAGGGTGGATCACCGGTCAACATGTTAAGTTGAAAGAGAGTGTGGTATCCTATGCTTTAGTACGTCTTACCTACGCTCTGTTTCCTGCGCTTACATCACACCCTCGCTCCATCATCCTTCCATCCCTTACACTCTCTTTTGTTACTGTATCCTTCGTTCCCATCACACTCGTCCACTGTCGTCTACCACCGCCCCTCCATCCTGTGTCCGAATACTTCCGTGTTCTTCACAACAATAACACCTGCGCACCTCCCCTCTCTCACCATCACCTCTTCATCCGTGTCCCCAGCCTCCCCGAGTTCGCGTCCCTTTGTGTCTAACTCTTCCGTCCTAGTTTAATAATCTGGGACGTGGGACCTGATCTCTCCACCTGCTCCACACTCTTGGGACTTGCAATAATCAAGTCCATTTGTTGCTCGTCTCGTTCACCCAGCCGGGGCGCAGCTGGGAAAGAGAGACAGAAAGAAAGAGAGAGACGAGAGAGACTCACTGTTAGCATAGAAAACCTAAACTACTGAAGACCTTTTCGCTGCCGAGGTGCAAATCCCAGATCTAGAGTGTGAACCTCTGTGCCTAGGCTACAAGAACTGCGGCCAAGTTGTTGAAGTAGATAAGAGCGAGATCCTCTTAGATAACACAGGACTGTTGGGCACATCACTTTATAAATGGCTCTGATTTTGGAAAACGACAAATGTAGTTATAATGCACAAAATGAAAAAGCAGCTGATGGCCAGCAGTTACTGATCAATATCCCTGCGGTTATTCATTGGGAGTGAGTTTGCTACCTGCAAGGAAATGTTCACCTCAGCTACCTGCTGTACCTTACCTTCGCAAACGAGTTCATTCAATCATTTATTTATGATACGATATACCTGCTGTCCTCAGGCACATCTCTTACCAACCTGCAGATATGTCTGCCTGTGGCAAGCAGTGGTAGGTTACAATTGCTTCCAGAAAATAATATGTGGTCTTCAATCCGAATCATTTCATTACTGGAGCATTTGTGAGAATGAATAGAAGAGATGTAGCACTCAGGTATGAAACTGTTGTTGTTGGTATAAAATGTGACTGTCGTGTGTGACAGTACTTGTATCTGTCTTCTACATGAAGTAATCCCTCATTTTTCGTCTCTAATTATATAATTTAAATTTATATTTGTTGCTAACTAAAAACAATCGTATATTTGATTTATTTTGTAAAACAATAGGATTAAATTTTAGTGTCAAAATATAAAGTGAATTGTTGATGGTGAAAATATGGGAAGGCTTCTATAAAATTTGAAGGGACTAACAAATTAATTTTTTCTCCAGCCAGAGTGAGAGTAACAAGTTGACGTAGAACTTTAATCAGATTTCAGGTGTAAATTTATTTCGAATTACTACCTATCTAACTTGACTCCACGAACATAATGTAGCAAGATGAAGTGAGTGAAAAATTAAGAAAGCGTATTCTGACCTGAAGAGGAGGTGAGCCAAGATTACACCTTGATGAGGTGCTGAGGCAGTCTCTGTCGAACATGCATCACCTCGCTACCTACTGAATAATTTTCCTTGGCCTGTCTGCAAGCTGCATATCCACCTCGTTTAGTGATCTGTTTCCTTCTTCTTTGCTAAGAGAAGCAAGTAATATGCCGAGGATTGAAACATTTGTGTAAACGAGGTTGCGACGAGACTCACTGAGACCACGAGTTGAAAGACGTACAGCCGTCATGAACGATGACAGGAAGTATAACAAGCTCTATAAAGGCTCTCCTTGTACCATCTATAAAGAATTTTGATGCTATATCTATGTCAGAAATTAATCTTTTCTCTGAAGTGGTAGACTAGCCATTAGGGAACAAGGCAAAAGCTTATTCAGCAATTTGTTTCTTTATCTTCATTGGGACTGTGTCAGTGTTTCCACTAGTTTTCAGCTCTCATGAACTACATCCCACCATAATTAAGTAGTGGAAATTGGTCGAGAGAAATCACATACCTCTCATTTCCAGCTTTATTAATAATCGACACCCAGAGACAACTTCATACATACTAGAGGAGACGAAGTTCAAAGAAGAATTCACTCACGTTAGGCCACCCTTTTTATTATTTTATATTTTATCTTCATCGTTTTCTAGATGTCACTGGCGGAGAGGGAACAAAAATGAAATTGAAAAAAAAAAAAGCATTTGACTTTGAAATATTTATCGAAGACGTAAATAACAGTAAATAATAGTAAAAATATATCTATATTTTTTTCTAAAAAAATTATTGTACGACGTAAGAAGTAATAAATCTGGTAACACTGAATCCAAGTCGACGGGAAATGTATAAATGAGTGACCAAGTTGTTACGAAGTTCAAGGAACTACAACATTGTTCCTTTGCTCAGCTGTGAAATAATTAAATATATATATATATATATATATATATATATATATATTATATATATATATATATATATATATATATATATATATATATATATATATATATATATATATATATATATATATATATATATATATATATATATATATATATAATGCCTTTCTACCTCTGTATGTTAGAAGTGATCAAGGTCCCAGGACCGAAACGTTTTCTAATAAATATGTCATAGTGTTTGCTTACGTGTCTTTCTAAACCATATATATATATATATATATATATATATATATATATATATATATATATATATATATATATATATACAGGAAGGCCCCTAATATACAGCTGCTAAGGTTTCGGGCTGCTGCTGTAAAGCGAAAATCGCTGGAAAGTTAAACACAGTTTTTTTTTTTAACTTTCAAATGCATTTGAAAGCCTGATAACATGTCTACACTATCATATATTAACTGAACAATAAAGCTAGGTTCAAAAAATGCATATACAGTACACACATTGCTTACCTTACAGTGTAGTGAAAACATTTCACTATTTTGATAAAAACTCATACCACTGACAGTAAAACACAAAAGAGATTGTCAGTATATATGGATCACCAGCCGAGCTTCTCACAGCGTCAGGTGATTTCTACGGAGAGCAATATAACAATTTTACCAGTAAAGAAAGTATGAATCTTCGGCACAGACACTCCCCGTCTCAAGCATCTTTTCGTAAACAAATTTATTCTTGGAGCACCTAGAAATTATTTTTTTTTTGCTAGATCTGTGCCAGAAATATATTTTTTTCTACAGTGGTAGATTTGCCATAAGGAAGCAAGGCATAGGTTATATAAGTGATCTTTATATCTATGTGCAGCACGTGGAACCTCCTGAGAGCCAAGAAATTAAAGCTACCTTTATTTTCCTCTTATGAAACGTGACTGCTTTTCATTACCTTTTCTCAGTATGACTCCTACAGATTTAGCGCTTGCCCATGCTAGGTTACACACTCTCTTATGGTGTTGGCTACTGTGGTGTTGGCTACTGTGGTGTTGTGCTCTGCTTGCCCAGCTATTCTTGTTTTCGTAAGTGGGTATCATTCACACTTTGAACCATTTTTACCTCATATTGTTTGATAAATTAAAATAAATGGGTTTCAGAAGACATTTCAGGGATTTCTAGTCTCTCAGTCCCAGCATTAGCGCCAGCCGAATGTAAACACAAGAGAGAATTGGTATTGGATCCCTTACTGCATGATCAGAGCCGTGACACGTCCCGGGGATTAGTGTGGGATCCCCCCACCTTCCACCGTCTCCGATTTTTTCCTCTTCTCTCCTCTTAGCATCTGGAATGAGGCATCTCCATAACCCAACCCTGAGAAACTGTCCACGAGGTCTGGCTGAGTTTTTCAAGATATTTTATATTTTCGTTTTTCTCTCTCTAGTCACTTTTCCCCACAAAAGATTGTAGTGGGAAGACCAAGGTTATAAAACGCAATAAATCATCTTGTTGAGGAAATTATTCGAGTTTTAAAAGGATAAAGAAGCAACACTCTTCCCCCAGAACACACCACCATCAGCATCATCTGAACCCTGAGGCAACACTTTCCCCCAGCAGAGAGCAGCGTACTATGAGACCCCCACCTTTGACCCCACTAATGGTGTTCCCGTGTTGGGGAAGTCTGCACACGGCATACGTGGCTATATTTGTTTGACATGGGCTAGGGGGACACTCACCGGGAGGGGCAAGAAGAGGGAAAATAAAAAAAATAAGGTGGATAGGGACATGCGTGAGCACGGGTGGGGAAGTGGGAATGGAAATGAGAGGGAGGGGGGGGAGGAGTAGAAGAACGTTTAGAGAGGGAAGAAGGAACCTAGTTAGAACGGGCTGAGAGGGAAGAATGAACGAAGGGATGAACGTGTTGAGAACGAAGAGGGATAAAAACAAAGGAGGTACATGGAGACGTAAAAAAAAAGGAATATGGTTGCAACACTCGCTGGGGCGAGTGAAGGAAAATGCGGAGGAAATGGAAGAACAAAAAAGTGTGCAGTAAGCCACAGAAGGTGAATGAAAGAGAAGACGCAGGAAAAAACAAACAGTAGACTTTGCAATGAAATTGCAAAAACTTGCACAAAAATTTGTCAAGAAATGTTCGCGAAAACAATAAAACATCGAACTAAAATCACAAAATATTTTCGAATTGGCCGGAAGTCTTAAGAAAAAGAATACCAGGAAGACAATATCAAAATCCAACATGAGAAATTACAGCGAGAGTGAAGAATATTATCAGTATTAGAGGATTTCTGAAGCACAGATGGGTATACTGCACAGTTTTGTTGTAATAGATATTTCTTATTATTTCAGTGTGAGCTTTCGACTTGTCGGACACAAGATTAGTCGCAGCGGCAGCGGCGGCAGCAGCAGCAGCAGCAGCAGCAGCAGCAGCAGCAGCAGCAGCAGCAGCAGCAGCAGCAGCAGCAGCAGCAGCAGCAGCAGCAGCAGCAGCAGCAGCAGCAGCAGCAGCAGCAGCAGCAGCAGCAGCAGCAGCAGCAGCAGCAGCAGCAGCAGCTGCTGCTGCACGTCATCTAACATGATAAAGATTTTTTTTTTACACAAATCAGTTTTACAAGCTAACAGTTATCTTCCTCAACTCATTTCCAAGCCAAGCCCTATCTTAGGTATACTCTCCCTCCCTCCCCTAGAATGTCACCCACACTAGTCAGCTAACAAGGGAACAGCAGGTGAAAGGAAACACGCCCAATGTTTCCACCCGTACCGTGGATCGAACCACTCTACACTGAAAGAATCTGCCATAATAAAACCATGATCTTCAGGTGGCTTTAGATGAGTAAGACACACGTGTAACACTAGGGTATCTTTATTACCGAAACGTTTCGCTTGTGTCGCAGGCGTCTTCAGTTGAACGTAGCACTGGAGGCAGTAGAAATAAATGTGAGGTGATCAATTAACTATGACCATTAACTATAAAATAAATGGTTATAATCATAACCATGATTTTTAAAGAGGTGGAGCGGTGAGCCAGCGGAAGTCCTCGGTCAGATGGCATAAAGCTCCAGCTTCAGGAAACTCTTGTCCTGTTTCCTGATAAATATTATACCTGTAGATGAATGGATAAGATTAAGGTTAAAATTAGACATGTGTCTAATTTATCAAACATTATACCTGCGTATCTTTAGCCTATCAAGGCTGAGGAACTAATCTGATCTGATCACTTCAAAATTATTACCTCTGTTATCTCCGGTATTATATTAGTCTGTATCTGACTGAGGAAGCCTGCTTTGCTGGCGAACTCAAGTACTGACAAGGATGACATGTCTCAAGAATGACATATCATTCTTGTCAAGAATGACATGTCATTCACCAATTGCAATTCACCCATTGCCACCCACCTTCATAAAATTTGTTTTCCTTGAGTGTGTGGGATAGGTCATCCTCAGAGCCGGTAGTTCTTACTTGAATAGCAACTCCAGCCCTACTGGAGCTGAAGCTACTCTGGAATGTGAAAGTTAAGACACATGTGCAACATCTGGATATCTTTATTGTAGACGTTTTGCCATCCAGTGGCTTGATCAATACAGATTCTAGGACATAATTAGAAGACAGTAGAACTATATACAAAAGATGAGGTAATCAGTCCCTCAGCCTTGGAGTTAGTGTTCACAGCATCGTGATGGAGGAGAATCTGGAGCAAAGGCAAGGAGACTGGCGGTTATATAGGCGTCAGTGGATAAGGACGTGCAGCAGACGAGAGCATAGTCACTGGTAGGCGGGATTCCCCAGTGGAAGTAGGTCCTACCCAAAGGGATGGGTTAGTTGTAGCAGCCGTGAAGGTCTTGTAGATGTCCTCTGAACCAAGATTCCATGATGTTGCAGTGTCCGAAAAGTTGTGCAAGAAAGGTATAAAATACCGACAATATGAAAGTTTAGACACATGTGCAACATCATGGAATCTTGGTTCAGAGGACATCTACAAGACCTTCTTCACGGCTGCTATATAACCGCCAGTCTTCTTGTCTTTGCTCCAGATTCTCCTCCACCACGATGCTGTGAACACTAACTCCAAGGCTGAGGGACTGATTACCTCATGTTTTGATAGTTCTACTGTCTTCTAATTATGTCCTAGAATCTGTATTGATAAAGCCACTGGATGGCGAAACGTCTACAATAAAGATATCCAGATGTTGCACATGTGTTTTAACTTTCACATTGTCGGTACTTTATACCTTTCTTGCACTACTCTGGAATGGTTGATGATATCCTCTTCGCCACAGCGAAGTCTCCCAGCTTATGATTACAGATTTCATTACCACGTCCAAGACACCCATCCTGGAATGATGGTAAATAACCCAAGTAGTGGGATTCGATCCCGCTGCAAGGTACTCCTATAAATATCAAGCCAACTCTCTTCGCCACTAGACCATGAATGCTACAAAGAGATTTTTACAACTATGTATATTATCACACAAGAACGGTTAGCATGGTCCGCCACTATGCGAGCTCTGATGAATAAGGTAGCCGAACACTCTAGGTGTGCCCATCTTGTACACAATAAAAGACCGTTGCGATTATACTGGCTTCCTGAATCTGAAGACAAAAACTGGAGTAGTGTCGTCAGAGTTCGGCAAGTTTTGTTAATCCTCACTAAGGTATATTGGCCCTCAGCTAGATCCAATTGTCTCGGACTTTGCTCATAAACCAGCCATTACGGGATTACGACCAGGGCGTCAAACTGGAGCTCGGCAGAGCTTCATGCACAGCGCTTGTGCTGACTGGGATCCTTACTTCATGGAACTTGGAGCTCCCATCCCCCTTCCAGAGACCAAACATGATTACCTCCCATTTCCCGGGCGCTATATAGTATTTAATATTCAACTAAATTTCTTTAATAACTAGGAAAAGTTCAGTAAAAAGTTTATAGTTTTGAACAATATGTATATCTATAAATCTTAATTTTACTGGGAAAATAAAATTTCATATGGGTTTAGCGCTTCCCCGTGAATATAATGGACCGACGATTTTTCTATAAACTCTAAATATTGAGCTTATGTGTCAGTCTGGCCTGGATGTGCGGGGTGTTTTAAGGGGTAACTAAAAGGCAAGCTGAGTGTGTTACTGTTTCCTCACGTAGCGTTCATCAGCAGGATTTACCGTCCCAGCGACTGCAGCACTGAGAACGAGGACGTGTGATGTTCACCGTGGCAAGACGTGCATCTTGCATTCTTATCTATCACAGGACGTGCATCCTGTATTATTATCCATCATAGGACGTGCATTCTGCATGGTTATCCATCACAACACATGCATCCTGCATGATTACCCATCATAAGACGTGCATCCTGCATGGTTACCCATCATAAGACGTGCATCCTGCATGGTTACCCATCATAAGACGTGCATCCTGCATGATTACCCATCATAAGACGTGCATCCTGCATGGTTACCCATCATAAGACGTGCATCCTGCATGGTTACCTATTATAGGACGTGCATCCTGCATGGTTACCCATCATAAGACGTGCATCCTGCATGGTTACCTATTATAGGACGTGCATCCTGTATTGGTTACCCAACATGAGACGTGCATCCTGCATGGTTACTCATCATAGGACGTGCATCCTGCATGGTTACCCATCATAGGACGTGCATCCTGCATGGTTACCCATTATAGGACGTGCATCCTGCATGGTTACCCATTATAGGACGTACATCCTGCATTGGTTACCCATCATAAGACGTGCATCCTGCATGGTTACTCATCATAGGACGTGCATCCTGCATGGTTACCCATCATAGGACGTGCATCCTGCATGGTTACCCATCATAAGACATGCATCCTGCATGGTTACCCGTCATAAGACGTGCATCCTGCATGGTTACCCATCATAGGACGTGCATCCTGCATGGTTACTCATACTAGGACGTAAATATCTTGCATTGTTATTCATGACTCATGAAATCGCAATAACTCAATCACAGACAAATCACGGAACAAATCACTTGCCAAGGGTTCAAGTCGCACCCCATTTGTTTGTTATATCTTACAATGTTATCCGTGCATAGTTAACCCTGCCAGGACGTGCATCCTGCAAAATGCTTCATGCAAAAATTGCAAATTTTGCGATGAGCACACAGGATGTATATTTTACGTTATCCATCGCGCCTGGATGTATGTCTTGGTATTATCCATCGCGCCCGGATGTATATCTTGCGTTATCCACCGCGTCTAGATGTTTATCTTGCGTTATAAGAACATAAGAATTGAGGAACACTGCAGAAGGCCTACTGGCCCATGCAAGGCAGGTCCTTATCAAAACGACCTCTACCCAAAGTTACCCAAGAATTTACTCTTGTACCCATTGACACCAATCAAACCCAGCCCTTCTCACTCATATATGTGCAGCTTGCGAGGTGACCATGCTAGGACGTGTCCTGTGATGTGCACCATGCTAGGTCGTCTGTCCTGTGATGTGCACCATTTTACGACATATATCCTGTGATGTGTACCCTGTGATGTGCACCATTTTACGACGTGTATCCCTCGTGTGCACGGTGCTAGGGCGTGCATCCTCGTCTCTGCAATGTTGAAGACTTCATTCTCAACTAACCCACAGTTTGGAAACTTCGACCTACAACTGTCTTTTCCCTGGGACTTTTGATAATTTAGGAGAGTCACAGTCCTTCTCGCCGTTTATCCTTTCCCCGGGGCATTGCTTCTGGTGCTAGGTTAGGATGGGTTCGGTTGAGGTACGTTAAATTAAGGTTAAGGTTAGGTTAGGTTAGGTTAGGATACGAAGGGAATTTCAGGATGCGAACTTCCCCCTCAAGAGAGGTTCCTTGGTGAGGGGCTCTTGATCAAGGGAATTGGATCTGTGCTCCACTTCCCTAAATTAATAATAATAATAATAATAATAATAATAATAATAATAATAATAATAATAATAATAATGAAGATTGAGACACTTATGCAGCATATGGAAATCTTTATTCAGGAAACGTTTCGCCACACAGTGGCTTCATCAGTCCAATACAAAGAGGAAGGCGTAAGGAGAGGAGGAGAATGAGGTAATCAGTCCCTCAACCTGGAGTCGATGTGTTCAGTCCATCAATCTTGTAGATTGATGGACTGAACACATCGACTCCAGGTTGAGGGATTGATTACCTCATTCTCCTCCTCTCCTTACGCCTTCCTCTTTGTATTGGACTGATGAAGCCACTGTGTGGCGAAACGTTTCCTGAATAAAGATTTCCATATGCTGCATAAGTGTCTCAATCTTCAACTTGTCGGTTTTTCAAACCATTCATCACAATAATAATAATAATAATGTAAAAAAAATTATCATTACTGTTACATACGTACTACTAATAATAATATACTGCAGCAGGCCTGTTGGCCCATACTAGGCAGGTCCTTTACAATCCATCCCACTAACGTGATAGTCTAGACACATGTGCAACATCTGGATATCTTTATTGTAGACGTTTCGCCATCCAGTGGCTTGATCAATACAGATTCTAGGACATAATTAGAAGACAGTAGAACTATATACAAAAGATGAGGTATCAGTCCCTCAGCCTTGGAGTTAGTGTTCACAGCATCGTGGTGGAGGAGAATCTGGAGCAAAGGCAAGGAGACTGGCGGTTATATAGGCACCAGTGGATAAGGACGGGCAGCAGACGAGGGCAGTCACTGGTAGGTGGGATTCCCCAGTGGAAGTAGGTCCTACCCAAAGTGATGGGTTAGTTGTAGCAGCCGTGAAAGTCTTGTAGATGTCCTCTGAACCAAGATTCCATGATGTTGCACATGTGTCTAAACTTTCATATTGTCGGTATTTTATACCTTTCTTGCACAACTTTTCAGACACTGCAACATCATGGAATCTTGGTTCAGAGGACATCTACAAGACCTTCACGGCTGCTACAACTAACCCATCCCTTTGGGAAGGATATATAAATAAGCCGTAGAGTTGATATTAGCATCATATTGAAGTATTTTGTCGTGCCTCCTAAGAGCAGGAATTCCGCTGGAATGGATTAATGCCATTTCAATTAATTTAAATGAGGAAAATTGACTCAGCATACGAACAAATCGGGATACGAACGAGGTCATGGAACGGATTAAATTCGTAAGCCGAATCACACACAAAGTGGGAGTTGTCACAGCTGCTCTTTGCTGATGACACTGTGCTCTTGGGAGATTCTGAAGAGAAGTTGCAGAGATTGGTGGATGAATTTGGTAGGGTGTGCAAAAGAAGAAAATTAAAGGTGAATACAGGAAAGAGTAAGGTTATGAAGATAACAAAAAGATTAGGTGATGAAAGATTGAATATCAGATTGGAGGGAGAGAGTATGGAGGAGGTGAATGTATTCAGATATTTGGGAGTGGACGTGTCAGCGGATGGGTCTATGAAAGATGAGGTGAATCATAGAATTGATGAGGGAAAAAGAGTGAGTGGTGCACTTAGGAGTCTGTGGAGACAAAGAACTTTGTCCTTGGAGGCAAAGAGGGGAATGTATGAGAGTATAGTTTTACCAACGCTCTTATATGGGTGTGAAGCATGGGTGATGAATGTTGCAGCGAGGAGAAGGCTGGAGGCAGTGGAGATGTCATGTCTGAGGGCAATGTGTGGTGTGAATATAATGCAGAGAATTCGTAGTTTGGAAGTTAGGAGGAGGTGCGGGATTACCAAAACTGTTGTCCAGAGGGCTGAGGAAGGGTTGTTGAGGTGGTTCGGACATGTAGAGAGAATGGAGCGAAACAGAATGACTTCAAGAGTGTATCAGTCTGTAGTGGAAGGAAGGCGGGGTAGGGGTCGGCCTAGGAAAGGTTGGAGAGAGGGGGTAAAGGAGGTTTTGTGTGCGAGGGGCTTGGACTTCCAGCAGGTATGCATGAGCGTGTTTGATAGGAGTGAATGGAGACAAATGGTTTTTAATACTTGACGTGCTGTTGGAGTGTGAGCAAAGTAACATTTATGAAGGGGTTCAGGGAAACCGGCAGGCCGGACTTGAGTCCTGGAGATGGGAAGTACAGTGCCTGCACTCTGAAGGAGGGGTGTTAATGTTGCAGTTTAAAAACTGTACTGTAAAGCACCCTTCTGGCAAGACAGTGATGGAGTGAATGATGGTGAAAGTTTTTCTTTTTCGGGCCACCCTGCCTTGGTGGGAATCGGCCAGTGTGATAATAATAATAATAATAATATATATATATATATATATATATATATATATATATATATATATATATATATATATATATATATATATTATATATATATATATATATATATATATATATATATATATATATATATATATATATATATATATATATATTCATTCTCTTTTACTAATCTTCTCTTCCCCCCTCCCCCGCTAATCTTCCTGAGCCTCCTCCGTCTCCTTGCTTATAAAAGTGGGGGGGGTGAGTGAGGCGGGAGAGAGAAAAGGCAAGCTAAAAGGTTTCCCTGGTTGCGTAATTCACGCCACATTGTCCAGCTGACCCACAAATCAGATGAAGAATAGTCAATGTGCTTACACACGGCAAGTTCCTCCCTAGGACCCTACCGTATGTCCTCTCTCCCTCACCCCTCACCCTCCAATTACACTTCCATCCCCCCTCACCTCATGCCGACCCTCCTCCTCACCCTATGTTTGCCCTCTCTCACTCCACACCCCTCCCTCCCTCCCTCCCTCCCTCCCTCCCTCCCTCCCTCCCTCCCTCTTATTTCTTCTACATAATTAACTTTCGTTACCCCTATTTGTCACATACAACAGAGCAGCAGTACAGTAATGTTTGTTCTTCAGGGTAGCAGTACACTGTGGATGTATTTACTTTTAATGGATGAAAATTAACACGGAGCTCAATTGGGTTGACTACATAGTTGAATGAATAGGTGGAAAATAAATATGCTTACTGCCAAAACGAATAAGTACTCGAAAATATATGTAAATATATATCAATGAAAGCACGAAACAAGTGGTATTGAATCATTTACCAAACTGCGGCAAGCCAGGATTCGACTCCACGACACATTGGCCCGCCACAAGAGATCATACAATGTACGTGTCACCTCATCCACTCAGCCATCGATCCTACAAACAACATGAGGCTAGCGAGCTAGGCTTGTTTATATTGTGAGGACACTCGTGGCAGTGGTGTGCTCAAGGGCTATTCAAACAGGAGGAGGCTGAAATTAATCCTTGAGCATACTACTGCCACTAGTGTCCTCGCAACATGAAAAAAGCCTAGTTCGCTAGGCTCATGTTCTTTGTAGGATCGATGGCTGAGTGGATAAGGTTATGTGTACATTGTGTGGCCTCTTGAGGTGGGACAGTGAGTCGTGGGATCGAATCCCGGCCTGCCGCAGTTTGATATATATAT
>NC_069402.1:36461685-36494185 GCF_026875155.1 Cherax quadricarinatus
AGCAAAAAGTCTGCTAAATTAACTCGAACAAGCGGTTTCAAAACGCTAGCGATAGCAGGAACGCGGCAATTCTCAACCTGTGTAATACCTGTGACACACCCGTAACACACCTATAACAGCTTTCAAAAGTTTTTCCACGTCGAGAAATAAAAAAAAAGCGAATATAGATAACTTTTGCCCCGAGAATGGAATTTGGGGGAGGTATGTGTATGGCGTGGATAAAAGCACTTCACTCGTGCATATTTCCATAAAAGTGCCAAGCACCCCCCCACTGTATGCCGGGCCATAAAATTCTTAACTTCCATTCATTGCAAAATTACCATGGCCCCGAGCTTGTTAAAAACACCGCCCGGGTATAAAAATTTAATATACTTGTTGTGAAAATATGTATAGGAGGAGGAGAGGGGAGGGCCGGGGTGGAGGCACTAGGGAGTGGGAGGAGGGGGAGAGTGGCAGGAGATGGGGGGATAGGAAAAAATAGATAGGGATTGGTCGTAGGAGAAAGGGGATTTGAGTGAGAATAAAAGATGGGAATTGGAGGTGGAAGAAGGGAAATTAGGGACTGGAGATAAAAAGGAGAACTGGGGGCTAGATGATGGGGATTCGATTAGGGGTGGGAGAGAGAGAGGTGCAACTGGTGTGAGTCTATTACAAGGACTTGTTTTAGGAGGGCCACCATCACTTGATTTACCGAGACCCGCTAAAAGTAATGAATGTTTTGAGAATGGATTACCTAAGTCATGATATCCTAGACTAGAGGCGAAAAACAATGTTTCAGATGAAAGTCAAAAGTCGCTACAACATGTCGCCACGAGGCCGCAGTCTCTCTCTTCATTTCTTTTACACATTTGTAAGAGTTTTGCTAGGAAAAATCTCGCATAGTGTTTTATTAAATAAGAATGAGGAATCAAGGCTGTTAGTTTCTCATTGCACGCACACATAAAAACGGGCGCACACACACACACACACACACACACACACACACACACACACACACACACACACACACACACACACACACACACACACACACACACATACACACGGGGGGGGGGGTTGCAAGAACAAGAACCCAGCCAGTCAAAGTGACTTTCAAGGCAGAATCGACTCGAAACAGGATGCTGCAGGAGAAAGCAAGACTAAGGGACATGCCGGCGTACCAGAAAGTGTATCTCGACCACAACAGAACACGAGATAAAAGGCAGAAATTGAAAGAGATGGTACAAAGACGAAAGAAGGAAAGAGAGTTGAAGATGGACAGGAGAACCCAGACTCAGGAAGATCAAATACAGCCTCCCTCACAACCACCTACAGAAACTCCCCAACCAGGACAACCCCAATGCAACCAAACATTCTAACCCAAAATACACATGCCACATCCAATGCCCCCACCCACCTCATCACAAACTCCACCCTCACAGCAACCGCCCATAGTTCCTTATCAGGTCTCTCATTTCACCAACCCCAACATATCCCCAGACCACAGTTTTAGAAAAGAAGTTGAGAGTTTGGTATACAAATGCAGATGGAATAACAAATAAGTGTGAGGAGTTGCATGAAAGAATCAAGGAGACATCCCGTGTCATAATAGCACTCATATAAACGAAACTCACCAGGATAACAGATGCAGTCTTTCCACCCGGATATCAAGTCCTCAGGAAAGATAGAGAGAGGAGAGGGGGAGGAGGAATTGCACTGCTTTTTAAAAACCGGTGGGGATTTGAGGAAATGGATGGAATGGATGGAATGTGCGAAAGGGACTACTTAGAAGGAACAATCTAGTCTGAGGGCCATAAGGTGGTAATTGTAGTAATGTACAACCCGCCACAGAACTGCAGGAGGCCAAGAGAAGAGCACAACGAGAGCAACAGGGCATTGGTTGACACACTAGCTGAGGTGGCCAGGAGAGCTCACATGGGGGGAGCAAAATTACTAGTTATTGGTGATTTCAATCACAAGGAGATTGACCGGGAAAACCAGGAGCCCCATGGGGGTCTCGACACATGGAGAGCCAAGATGAAGGATGTGGTACTGGAAAACCTCATGCATCAACATTTTAGAGACACTACCAGAGCGAGAGGTGAGGATGATCCAGCAAGACTGGGCCTTGTATTCACCTTGAGTAGTTCGGACATCGATGATATCACGTATGAAAGGCCCCTTGGAGCTAGTGATCATGTGGTTCTGTGCTTTGATTACATAGTTGAGCTACAAGTGGAGAGAGCAGCAGGAATAGGACGGGAAAACCAAACTACAAAAGGGGGGATTACACAGGCATGAGGAACTTCATGCAAGACGTTTAGTGGGAGAGAGAACTGGCAGGAAAACCAGTAAAATAAATGATGGACTATGTGACAACAAAATGCAAGGAGGCAGAGGAAAGGTTTGTTCCCAAGGGAAACAGAAATAATGGGAAAACTAGAACGAATCCCTGGTTCACGCAAAGGTGTAGGGAGGCAAAAACTAGGTGTACTAGAGAATGGTAAATATACAGAAGAGAAAGGACCCAGGAAAATAAAGAGATCAGCCGAAGAGCCAGAAACGAATATGCACAGAAAAGAAGGGAGGCTCAGCGACAATACGAAAATGACATAGCATCACTGTTTTATAGCCACATCAGGAGGCACAGGCACGAGGCATTAAACTACAGACCTGTTTCACTAACGTGTATAGTATGCAAAGTCATGGAGAAGATCATCAGGAGGAGAGTGGTGGAGCACCTGGTAAGAAAGAAGCGTGTAATCGACAACCAGCACGGTTTCAGGGATGGAAAATCCTGTGCCACAAACCTACTGGAGTTTTATGACAAGGTGACAGAAGTAAGACAAGAGAGAGATGGGTAGATAGACTACATTTTCTTGGACTGCAAGAATGCCTTCGACACAGTTCCTCACAAGAGGTTAATGCAAAAGCTAGAGGATCAGGCACACATAACAGGAAAGGCTCTGCAATGGATCAGAGAATATCTGACAGGGAGGCAACAACGAGTCATGGTACGTGATGAGGTTTCAGAGTGGGCGCCTGTGACAAGCGGGGTTCCACAGGGGTCAGTCCTAGGACCCCTGCTGTTTTTGGTATATGTGAATGACATAACGGAAGGGATAGACTCAGAAGTGTCCTTGTATGCAGATGATGTGAAGTTAATGAAAAGAATCAAATCGGTTGAGGATCATGCAGGACTACAAAGAGACCTGGACAGGCTACAAGCCTGGTCCAGTAACTGGCCCTGGAATTTAACCCTGCGAAATGCAAAGTCATGAAGATCAGGGAAGGGCAAAGAAGACCGCAGACACAGTATAGTCTAGGTGGCCAAAGACTGCAAACTTCACTCAAGGAAAAAGATCTTGGGGTGAGTATAATACCGAGCACATCTGAGGTGCACATCAATCAGATAACTGCTGCAGCGTACGGGCATCTGGCAAACCTAAGGATAGCGTTCCGATATCTCAGTAAGGAATCGTTCAAGACTCTGTACACCATATATGTCAGGCCCAAACTGGAGTATGCAGCACCAGTTTGGAGTTCACACCTGGTCAAGCACTTCAAGAAATTAGAGAAAGTGTAAAGGTTTGCAACAAGACTAGTCCCAGAGCTAAGGGGATTGTTCTACGAAGATAGGTTAAAGGAAATTGGCCTGAAGACACTGGAGGACAGGAGGGTCAGGGGAGACATGATAACGGCATATAAAATACTGCGTGGAATGGACAAGGTGGACAAAGACAGAATGTTCCAGGGATGGGACACAGAAACAAGGGGTCACAATAAGAAGTTAAAGACTCAGATGAATCAGAGGGATGTTAGGAAGTTTTCCTTCAGTCATAGTGTTGTCAGGAAGTGGAATAGTGTGGAAAGTGACGTAGTGGAGGCAGGAACCATACATAATTTTAAGACGAGATTTGATAATGCTCATGGAGCAGGGAGAGTGAGGACCTACTAGCGACCAGTGAAGAGGCGGGGCCAGGAGCTATGACTCGACCCTTGTAACCATAATTAGGTGAATTAGGTGAGTATACACACAATTAAAAAAGTCAGTTTGTTAAATAATGAAATTGCTTGCCCTGAGGATCCTCTGCACTACCCCGCCACTGACCCCACACACTGTGATACACTGAGCAGCGGCAGGCATGAAGGAAGGTTGCTGCTGCTGCTGTTGCTGCTGCAGAGGCGTCCGACAGTACTTCAGGGTCAACACCACAAGATGTCGTCTTTAATTAAGCAAAGGGAAATATATTTGGATGCTCCAGCTGAAGATGTTAATGAAAAGATATTTACATAAAATCCAGAGAAATCAGAAAAAAATAAAGTGGGTTTAAGAATCACAAAAGGCCACTTTGAGGGGCCAAAAAAGGTCGCAGTATGAGGCATAAAAGGCCGCATGTGACCTTGAGTCCGCAAGAACCCCCTCCCCCCGCTTGGACTAGACTGTTAAGAGACAATTAGAGAGGCATTTTCAAGGTCACAACTAAGAATCGCAGCGGAAGAGGAGCGGTGTGGAGGAATGGGAAAGGTGAGGAAGAAATAAAGAAGAGAAAATGTGAAGTATAGGAAAGGTAGGGGAAGGGGAAGAGCAAAGTGAAAGGTATGAAGGGAAAATGGATTGGGTAGAAGAAAGAGTTAAGATAGGTGGCAGAAAGGAAGACGCAGACATCAGTTGAAGACAGCCTTTAAAGTGATTGGAAGCCCTCTGAAGTCTTTCTGACACAGATGACTTCAGATAAGTATACGGGTAATGTCTACATCACTTGCTGATGTGACAAAGGTAGAGGATGTCCATACGTGATGTCTAATGTAATATTATACGCAGGTGATCTACACAAGAGATGTACACATGTGATATACACAGCTTGTGCACACGAGTACAACTACTCGAGAAATATTTACCAATTTTCAAGGGGAAACTTAAAACAAGAGAAGCGGTTTAAACTAACATCCTGGGTGGTTGTAATGGATGGAAGGGCGAGAGGGAGTGAGTAGGAGACAAGGGAGGAGAGGGAGGGAAGAGAGAAATAGAGAGAGAGAGAGAGAGAGAGAGAGAGAGAGAGAGAGAGAGAGAGAGAGAGAGAGAGAGAGAGAGAGAGAGAGAGAGAGAGAGAGAGAGAGAGAGAGAGAGAGAGAGAGAGAGAGAGGAAGGTGGAAATAGAGTAGAAGAGAAGGAAGAAGGGGTAACAGAAGAGTGCTGTGTGGTAACATCATACACACACATACTCTAGATGAGAGCCAAGAATACAGTCACTGCAGCTACCCACCGCCAGTCCTCGCCCACCCTATTTTTAACAGCGCTGTAAATCGAGCCTATCGCTGAGGATCTGACATTTTTGCAGCGAATTATGTGTCGGTGAGGGGAGTAAAAACCAACTGAAACGCACTGCAGAGTTTTACGTGCAAATAATACAACCGTGTATACGTGTTGGGTCTGCGCTTCGCAGTGTGTGCGCAGTGTGTGCGCATTGTGTGCGCAGTGTGTGCGCAGCGTAGACTGAGCACTAGCTGCCAAAGGTTGGACTGTGAAGAAAATACACCCTGTTAATCAATCTTTGGGTATATTTTACTCTGTAGGAGTAAAATGTTGTTCTGAAACGTGTTTCTCTCCTTCACAGTTGTCGATGGTAACGTCACCTGGATTCAACTTACTTAAATTATTAGGTTTGAAATCTATCGACTGCACGAGGGTCACTAAAGCTACTTTTAACTTCTATACAAGACAGGAATACTTTCTTTCTTAAGAAAATAGGGATTAAAGCAGCATCTGTATGTATACACTAATAGACACATACTATCTGTTGTATATACACAGATACATACGCCTCACTATGTACATTGACACGCTAATCGCTAAACCAGAGAGGGTCACATAGCGCTTCTAGTGAGAATATATGCAGGGAGATATATGCATAAAGGCATATAAATATTACCTTGTATTTGGTATGAAGGGTCGCGGGTCAACAGGGGGAAATATTTTACAAAGAGGTCGGGTAATAATGAGTTGATAATTTTAAGTAAATTAAGTTTATGCTTGGTGAACTTGTTACTGATGCTCCAACTGTGTGTACTCACTTCTTGACAACTCTATGACTGAAAAAATACTTGTGTGTGTGTGTGTGTGTGTGTGTGTGTGTGTGTGTGTGTGTGTGTGTGTGTGTGTGTGTGTGTGTGTGTGTGTGTATGTGTGTACTCACCTAGTTGTACTCACCTAGTTGAGGTTCCAGGGGTCGAGTCCGAGCTCCTGGCCCCGCCTCTTCACTGATCGCTACTAGGTCACTCTCCCTGAACCGTGAGCTTTATCATACCTCTGCTTAAAGCTATGTATGGATCCTGCCTCCACTACATCGCTTCCCAAACTTTTCCCACTTACTGACTACTCTGCGGCTGAAGAAATACTTCCTAACATCCCTGTCATTCATCTGTGTCTTCA
Organism: Cherax quadricarinatus; assembly: GCF_026875155.1. Classification (NCBI taxonomy): domain Eukaryota; kingdom Metazoa; phylum Arthropoda; class Malacostraca; order Decapoda; family Parastacidae; genus Cherax; species Cherax quadricarinatus. Next base: position 36,468,098 of record NC_069402.1, read on the forward strand.
ACTTCCAACTGTGTCCCCTTGTTACTGTGTCCAATCTCTGGAACATCCTGTCTTTGTTCACCTTGTCAATTCCTCTCAGTATTTTTTATGTCGTTATCATGTCCCCCCTATCTCTCCTGTCCTCCAGTGTCGTCAGGTTGATTTCCCTTAGCTCTCCTCGTAGGACATACCTTTTAGCTCTGGGACTAGTCTTGTTGCAAACCTTTGCACTTTCTCTAGTTTCTTTACTTGCTTGGCTAGGTGTGGGTTCCAAACTGGTGCCGCATACTCCAATATGGGCCTAACGTACACGGTGTACAGGGTCCTGAACGATTCCTTATTAAGATGTCGGAATGCTGTTCTGAGGTTTGCCAGGCGCCCATATGCTGCAGCAGTTATTTGGTTGATGTGCGCTTCAGGAGATGTGCCTGGTGTTATACACACCCCAAGATCTTTTTCCTTGAGTGAGGTTTGTAGTCTCTGGCCCCCTAGACTGTACTCCGTCTGTGGTCTTCTTTGCCCTTCCCCAATCTTCATGACTTTGCACTTGCTGGGATTGAACTCCAGTAGCCAATTACTGGACCAGGTCTGCAGCCTGTAAAGATCCCTTTGTAGTTCTGCCTGGTCTTCGATCGAATGAATTCTTCACATCAACTTCACGTCATCTGCAAACAGGGACACTTCGGATTCTATTCCTTCCGTCATGTCGTTCACGAATACCAGAAACAGCACTAGTCCTAGGACTGACCCCTGTGGGACCCCGCTGGTCACAGATGCCCACTCTGACACCTCTCCACGTACCATGACTCGCTGCTGTCTTCATGACAAGTATTCCCTGATCCATTGTAGCGCCTTCCCTGTTATCCCTGCTTGGTCCTCCAGTTTTTGCACTAATCTCTTGTGTGGAACTGTGTCAAACGCCTTCTTGCAGTCCAAGAAAATGCAATCCACCCACCCCTCTCTCTCTTGTCTTACTGCTGTCACCATGTCATAGAACTCCAGTAGGTTTGTGACACAGGATTTCCCGTCCCTGAAACCATGTTGGCTGCTGTTGATGAGATCATTCCTTTCTAGGTGTTCCACCACTCTTCTCCTGATAATCTTCTCCATGACTTTACATACTATACATGTTAGTGACACTGGTCTGTAGTTTAGTGCTTCATGTCTGTCTCCTTTTTTAAAGATTGGGACTACATTTGCTGTCTTCCATGCCTCAGGCAATCTCCCTGTGTCGATAGATGTATTGAATATTGTTATTAGGGGTACACATAGCTCCTCTGCTCCCTCTCTCAGGACCCATGGAGAGATGTTATCTGGCCCCATTGCCTTTGAGGTATCTATCTCACTCAGAAGCCTCTTCACTTCTTCCTTGGTTGTGTGTACTGTGTCCAGCACATGGTGGTGTGCCCCACCTCTCCGTCTTTCTGGAGCCCCTTCTGTCTCCTCTGTGAACACTTCTTTAAATCTCTTGTTGAGTTCCTCACATACTTCACGGTCATTTCTCGTTGTCTCTCCTCCTTCCTTCCTTAGCCTGATAACCTGGTCCTTAATGGTTGTTTTCTTCCTGGTGTGGCTGTATAACAGCTTCGGGTCAGATTTGGCTTTTGCTGCTATGTCGTTTTCATATTGTCATTGGGCCTCCCTTCTTATCTGTGCATATTCATTTCTGGCTCTACGACTGCTCTCCTTATTCTCCTGGGTCCTTTGCCTTCTATATTTCTTCCATTCCCTAGCACACTTGGTTTTTGCCTCCCTGCACCTTTGGGTGAACCATGGGCTCATCCTGGCTTTTTCGTTGTTCCTGTTACCCTTGGGTACAAACCTCTCCTCAGCCTCCTTGCACATTGTGTGCGTGTGTGTGTGTGTGTGTGTGTGTGTGTGTGTGTGTGTGTGTGTGTGTGTGTGTGTGTGTGTGTGTGTGTGTGTGTGTGTGTGAGGAAATTTTCTATTACATTATTTGGAAATGAAATCAGAATAAATGTCGACCATTGCTTGTAGATTTGTTCATAATGTGCACCCTCCAGGTAGACCCTCCAGGTAGACCCTAGGTAGACCCTCCAGGTAGACCCTCCAGGTAGACCCTCCAGGCAGACCCTCAGGTAGACTCTCCAGGTAGACCCTCCAGGTAGACCCTCCAGATGCACCCTGCGGGTAGACCCTCCAGGTGCACCCTCCAGGTTGACCCTCCAGGTAAACCCCCCAGGTAGACCCTTCAGGTAGATCCTCCAGGTAGACCCTCTAGGTAGACCCTCCAGGTAGACACTCCAAGTAAGCCCTCCAGGCAGATCCTCCAGGTAGACACTCCAGGTAGACCCTTCAGGTAGGCCAACCAGTTAGACCCTCCAGGTAGACCCTCCAGGTACACACTAAGTAGACCCTCCAGGTAGAAACCCAGGTAGACCCTCCAGGTAGACTCTCCAATTAGACCTTCCAGGTAGACCCTCCAGGTGCACCCTCCTGGTAGGCCCTCCAGGTATACCCTCCAGGTAGACCCTCCAGGTAGACCCTCCAGGTAAACACTCCTGGTAGACCATCCATGTAGACACTCTAGGTAGACTCTAGAGGTAGACCCTCCAGATAGACCATCCAGGTAGACCCTCCAGGTAGACCCTCTAGGTAGACCCCTCCAGGTAGACCCTCCATTAGGCCCTCCAGGTAGAGTCTCCAGGTAGACACTCCAAGTTAGCCCTCCAGGTAGACCCTCAGGTAGACCCCTCCAGGTAGACCCTCAGGTAGACCCCTCCAGGTAGACCCTCCAGGTAGGCTCTCCAGGTAGACTCTCCAGGTAGACACTCCAGGTAGACCATCCAGGTAGACACTCAAGGTAGACCCTCCAGGTAGACCATCCAGGTAGACACTCCAGGTAGACCCTCCAGGTAGATCCCAGGTAGACCCTCCAGGTAGACTCTCCAATTAGACCCTCCAGGTAGACCCTCCAGGACGACCCTCCAGGTGCACCCTCCAGGTATACCCTCCAGGTAGACCCTCCAGGTAGACACTCCTGGTAGACCATCCATGTAGACACTCCAGGTAGACCCTCCATGTAAACACTCCAGGTAGACCCTCCAGGTATACACTCCAAGTAGACTCTCCAGGTAGACCCCAGGTAGACCCTCCAGGTAGGCTCTCCAGGTAGACCCTCCAGGTAGACCCTCCATGTGCACCCTCCAGGTAGACCCAGCAGGTAGACCCTCCAGGTATATTCTCCAGGTATACCCTCCAGGTAGACCGTCCAGATGCACCCTCCAGGTAGATCCTCCAGGTAGACGCTCCAGGCGAACTCTCCAGGTAGACCCTCCTGGTAGACACTCCAGATAGATCCTCCAGGTAGACCCTCCGGGTGCACCCTCCAGGTAGATCCTCAGGTAGGCCCTCCTGGTAGACACTCCAGATAGATCCTCCAGGTAGACCCTCCGGGTGCACCCTCCAGGTAGACCCTCAGGTAGGCCCTCTAGGTAGACCTTCCAAGTAGACCCTCCAAGTAGACTCTCCAGATAGACACTCCAGGTAAACCTTCCATGTAGACACTCCAGGTAGATCCTCTAGGTAGACCCTCCAGGTGCACTTTCCAGGTAGATCCTCCAGGTAGATTTTCAGGTAGACCCTCCAGGTAGACTCTCCAAGTAGACCCTCCACGTAGATCCCAGGTAGACCCTCCAGGTAGACCTTCCAGGTATACCCTCCAGGTGCACCCTCCAGGTACACCCTCCAGGTGCACCCTCCAGGTAGATCTTCTAGGTAGGCCCTCCAGGTAGACACTCCGGGTAGACCATCCAGGTAGACCCTCCAGTTAGATCTTCCAGGTAGACCCCCATGTAGACCCTCCAGGTAGACCCGCCAGGTAGATTCTCCAGATAGACCCGCAGCTAGACCCTCCAGGTGCACCCTCCAAGTAGACCCTCCAGATAGACTCTTCAGGTTGACCCTCCAGGTAGACACCCCAGGTAGACCCTCCAGGTAAACCCTCCAGGTAGACCCTCAGGTAAACTCCTGGATGGGGTACTGTACCTGTACATAACAGACGCATAATTTTTATCATTCCTCCATAATTATCGTTTATAACTTAAGAATGCCTCACGGGATTGGCTTCAAATTTTCAACTATCTACCACCACTGAGAAGTGCATATGCTCTTCTGTCAATAGGAATGGGTTCCTCCCTATTATTTTTCTACGCTATAACTAAAAAACGCTCCTCCTGATCGGCTTCAAACTTTTAACACCAGTGTATTCTGCTTAGAAGATAGGTGTGTAGATGCCGATTTACCGAAATAATAAAGTTGGATTTATTAAGTTCTGTGCGATGACTGGAGAATCTCTCCTCTGATCCACTTCTAACATGATCATTGGTCTTGTATTTCAGTAAAAAGCGGTTCAATATTCAGTGGAAACTCAGAAGATCGCGACTAGAAATCTTGCCATATCACTCCTAAGATGGCAAAAGAAAAAGATGGATTTAAAGTGAATCCTTAAAACCCTAGTGAGTTTCTGTATGAATGTTTACAATATTGGTAGACGATAATGATAGACAGTAATGGTAGACAATAATGAGAGGCGATATTAGTAGACAATAATAGAAGGCAATAATGATAGACAGTAATGGTAGACAATACCACAAGATGAGGAAGTAGATACAAGTGCAACATCGGAGTATCTTCGAACCAGCTGCTTCACCAATTCAATTTAGAGATAATATATGAAGATGAGGTAACCAGTCCCATAGTCTTGCAGAACCGAGGTACTGAACACCGGTTACCAGGCTGAGGGACTTAGTGCCTTCGTATATCAATCTCTGTATTCAACTGAAAATACCACTGGCCGGCGAAAAATCTTCAAGATACCCAGGTGTTGTATGTGTCTCTAATTCCTCATGGTATGAATGAGCTCGTCTCAGAGGTAGTGATAAAGATGATTAGATTGACGGGTAATGTTAAGGTTGTGATGAATGGTTTGAAAAACCGACAAGCCACGTCTGCCTCCGCCTGCTTCACCTCACCTCACTACAGCATATAAGCCACGTCTACGGCCCTATGCTGTACATTCTACAAGATTGATGGACTGAACACATCGACTCCAGGCTGAGGGACTGATTACCTCATACTCCTCCTCTCCTTACGCCTTCCTCTTTGTATTGGACTGATGAAGCCACTGTGTGGCGAAACGTTTCCTGAATAAAGATTCCCATATGCAGCATAAGTGTCTCAATCTTCAATGTTAAGGTTGTTCCTTAGGCGCAAATTTTTTTTCTTGGGCAAGTTGAGTGCCAGGAAAGTTTTTTTTTTGTTCTCGGGTGAACTGGGAGCTGCAGCGGATTGGTCCGTGGATAATTTGAGAGCTGGGCAGGATTGGTCTGTGTTCGGGTAATTTGATCGATGGGCTGGATTCCTCCATCATTCAGAAGTGCGTCCACGTTAGTGACTCTGGCGAAGGGGTGTCCATGTTGGTGACCCTGGCAAAGGTAGGTCCATGTTGATGACTCTGGCGAAGGCAAGTCCATGTTAGTGACTCTGGCGAAGGTAGGTCCATGTAAGCTACTCTGGCGAAGGTAGGTCCATGTTAGTGACTCTGGCAAAGGTGCGTCCATGTTGGTGGCGCTGGTAAAGGTGTGTCCATGTTGGTGACCTTGGCGAAGGTGCGTCCATGATGGTTGTAGCAGTGGTGGTTGGTAGCAAAGAGCAGCGTCACACTTGTACATCTCCGGGCATCACTTACTAAATCACCAGTTTTAGTGTTCAGTGAACTCTCCTCGATTCATCGCAAGCAATCTTCATAATGGAACTGAAGCCTTTAATAACGTCAAAATATTACAACCCTGGAGGGAAAGTAATTATTAGTGAGAGAGGTTTAAAAGTTAGAGATATATTAGGATCTCATGCAGCGCAGTAGTATTACCTAATAGCACCGACTGGAGGGATTTAATGGCCCAGACTGAGGGGATTTAATAGCATTGACTGAAGGATTAATATCGCCGACTGGGTGACTAAGGGATGTTTAATGGAATTGGGAGATTTATTGTTCTCACTGAAGGATTTAATGTCACCGACTGGGTGACTGGGGGATGTTTAATGACACGAGGATTTACTGTTCTCACCGAAGGATTTAATATCACCAACTGGGAGTTTTAATCATCATTTACAGTATATTATTTATCTTCATTTTATTGTGTTAGTTCCCATTGTTTATAATTCTCCTAATTATTTTTTTCCCGACTGAAGGGGAACAAGACTGGTTTCGGAAAGGATGGTAATTTGCAGTTCAATGGCTGGCCTTAAAGCACGCCCGTGGGTGGTGGATCCAATATTTATGTCGAAGCAAACACGTGAGCAGTGATTAAATAAGAGAAAGAAGATATTTGTTGCATATATTGTTTTGGAAATGGCATAAGACAATGGTAGATATGGGAGCAATGTAATTTTGAAGTTACATATGCATGGAATTAATGGTTAGCTGTTGAAACGACTAAAGATTTTATAATGGGCGTAAAGCTCAAGCAAGCATTAGAAAAAGAGGTGTGATATGAAAGTTCTGTTTAATGCATTTACAGATGAGGTTGTACCAAAGTGAATATTGTGAGATTAGCGACTTTATAAATTAATGAATCTGATGTGCAGCGGGAGATGTGACATTTGCTGTTTACTGATGACAAAGTCCTTTTAGGAGATTTGGAAGAGAAGTTGTATTAGTTGGTATAGAAGTTTGGAATGTTGTGTAATAAAAAAACTGAAGGAGAATATGGGACAAATTTTGGGTGATTTTTAACAAGAATATACCTAGATAATGAAATATGGGACGGCAGATTGAAAGGAAGGACTTAAGAAGTAACAACATTACTCTGCCTGGGGCTGGATGTGATGGGAGATGGATATATAAAAGATAAGGTGAGTCATAAAGTGAGTGATAGAAAGTAACAGGAGTATTGAAGAGCTTGTGGTAAGAACGAAATATACCACTGAATGTAAAATGAGAACTGGATCAGAGTTTAGGAGTCCCAGTGTTTTCGTGCGAGTGTGAGGCTCGAGGCAGTGATGCCATGTCTGAAATTAATATTTTGTGTACTATGCAGGGAATAGGAAAGAAATTAGAAGCCTGTGTGGTGGTATGAGAGGAATAACTCGGTGGAGCGGAAGAGAAGTTTTCGAAATGCGGAAAAGTTGGCGCAAGATAGGTTAATCTCGAAGGTATACAAGTGACCGGTGGATGGAAAGACTTATAAAGGACGTCAGTGGAAAGGATGGAAGCAGGTTTCGAGTGGTAGACCTCTGCACAGAACAGGAATGTATGAGTATGCCAAATCTTAGTCATAGACAGCAAATGAGTTTTGGAGGTTGTAAGTATTTTCACAATATTGTAAATGCAAAAAAAAAAAAAAAATGGAAGAAATGGAATAGTAAGGAATCGAACTTATGGACTGGCGCATGTTTGCTAGACGCGATGCGCTCTACTGCGCTGACCCACGTACTTTTACAGCAACTCTGTGGGAAGCCCCAACTGTTGCTCAGCCCGCTTATATAGAGTTCCCGACGCCAACTCGGGGTCTGCTGTAAATCAGCTCGTATGTCCTGCATCCTAAATTAGCTTCACTTTTGATGCTGGGCGGATAACCATATTTACCAATTGGTGTACCAGTGTTCAGCCTTACAGCTTGGGAAGCGATGAAATAACAGCATTACCAGACCATAATTTAGTCGAACAGCGGGATGAATTACCTAAAATAATTTCATAGGTTATTACGTCTGCTTGGTGTTTATCAGACTTCCTTAGATATTTTACCACCTAGTGTTGTGTCCTACTTCTCGTCTCCTACTCCCAGACTATCTGCTACCATTACCCTTTCTCGTCTGCTGTCTGTCCTGAGCGGTAACAGTAACTGCGCTTCCTCTTCCCTCTTACTCCCTTTCCCCCAGCCCTTTAGCTGCCATAATTTTAGGTCTATCTCGGTAATCAGAATACCCTTCTTACTCTTACCTTCTCACCAACATCCCGTTATCCACCTGTCCCTTTCACACCCTCGTCTAACCCCGCTCTCTCTCACCTTTGCTTCATCCACATTTCCTACCCTCATTCCCCTTCCCTCTCCCCTCATCACTAACCTCTCCCCCTATCTCTCCCCCCTCTCTCCACCTCCAACGACACGTAGGTGGAGATACAAAGATTTCAAGTTGCCAGGATGACCTAAAAGCCGACGCCATTAGGCTTTTAGAGTAAAATGGAAGAATTTTCTATTCTTTACTCCTAAAGTTCACTTAAAAAAAATTTCCGGTGCACTTAATTTTCGCTCTTGTGAAGTGTTTAAAAGTATTATGATACTAATTGCATTAAGGCTTCAAGGCGAGAGGCTTATGAAGACATAATTCTCCGTAAAATATCAGTGAAAGCCCCTGCAGGGAACTAAGCTAGACCTCTCCCACCCAGATGGAGAGAGAGAAAGAGGGGGCCGGGGGGGGAGGACCTAGTTGTGTATCTGTTGTCTCGTAAAAAATATAATGTGAAGCTGAATGATCCATGTGGGTCATTCAGTGCTAGACGTGGTATGGAGGCTTGATCCTCCGTCTGCTGAACGCCAGACAGACACGCTTTCTATTTGTTATACTCACCTAGAAAGCTTTGGTTGCTGCCTTTTGTCACTTTTGGATAGCTTAGTTTTAATGTCACCAATTCGTGGTACCTTGGGTGTTTCTAGAGTGTATTGTACATTTGTATTACTTTTGACAAAGAGCAAAGTAATCTACCAGGTCAAAGAATGATTCTCCAGATCTCGAAACTTTCAGCCATCCTTCCTACACCTGGTGGTTACAGCGTGTCTGGCAGTCTTATGTACGAGCCTCGGTTTTATCACCTGTTACTGGGTTATCGCCGCTGGATTCTTGCCCATGCTTTGGCGGGCTCTTATCTGAGAGTGTTGTGATGGATAGCAGCGTTCTGTTCTGTGTGTGTGTGTTGTGACGGGTAGCAGCGCTCTGCTGGCTCTCTTATCAGAAACGTCCTCGTCGTCTTCAACAAAAGCTGTCGACGTTTTCAAGAACAATGTCTTCTTCAAAATCTTCATCTGCAAGAAGGCTGTCCAGGCACCGACCCTCGTCGAAGTCACCTATGTCGGGGGTTGATCGGATGGAACGTCCCTCCTTAAGTGGGTGTGACTTGGACTTATAAATGGTATACAGTTCCGACAAGATAAAAATTAGACACATGTGCAACATCTGGGAATCTTTATTCTAGACATTTCACCAACCAGTGGCTTTATCAACACAAATTCAAGGACATAATTGGAAGTCAGTAAAACAATAAAAATACCCAGATGTTGCACATATGTTTAATTCTGATTTAGATTTGCCTAGCATGGGCCAGTAGGCCTGCTGCAGTTCTCCTTTCTTATGTTCTTACGTTCTCTCATTGTGGACGTGGAGGTGGCTGCCATCCTTGGATTTATTTTTGCTGATGCTCGGCTCTACACAAGAGCTGATAAATTGGAGAAGACCACGCCAGGAAAATAGCAGAGGTGACTCCTAGAGTGGTGTTAATCCATGATTTTCTCTCTCTCTCTCTCTCTCTCTCTCTCTCTCTCTCTCTCTCTCTCTCTCTCTCTCTCTCTCTCTCTCTCTCTCTCTCTCTCTCTCTCTCTCTCTCTCTCTCCCCTCTCTCTCTCTCTCTTCTCTCTCTTACTACGTCCTCTTCTATTGAAAATCCACGAAACGAATCCTCATCTTACACTCTATCTTTGTAATGCTCATTCTCTCACGATCCCACTTCTACTCTCGTTCTTTTCCATCACCCTCTGCCACTTGTTCTATTCCCCTATTCCCTTCTTTCCCTCATTTTGACACTAGACGATCAACGTCACCTGTTCATTAAAACTGCATTTTGAGTTTATTTCGACAGAGTTACGAACACCTGAGTCTCTTCACGGTCCGACGTACGAACACCGTGAAGTTCCCTCTCCGACACTGTGCTCAATTGCTGGTGCTCATTTTTTGTAGCTTTGTTCTTGGTGCTCTCTCTGGTGTTCCCTCCCTGGTCCTCTGTCTCTAATGCTCCCTCTTCAGTGTTCCTTCCCTGATGTTCACTTCCTGGTGCTTCCTCCTTTTGCATCTTCCTTGGTGATCCTTCTTGGAGCGAGGTCATGCAGGATTTCCTTGATAAATGAGTCTCTGACAGGAGGATTAGCAAGGATTAGCTAATTGCTCATCTTTCACCTTCAAAAATGACTCTACTCCTCAGTGGCATGAAGTTAGTGTGTCTGCCTGCTGCTCAGTGGCATGAAGGTAGTGTGTCTGCCTGCTGCTCAGTGGCATGAAGGTAGTGTGTCTGCCTGCTGCTCATTGGCATGAAGGTTGTGTGTCTGCCTGCTGCTCAGTGGCATGAAGGTAGTGTGTCTGCCTGCTGCTCAGTGGCATGAAGGTAGTGTGTCTGCCTGCTGCTCAGTGGCATGAAGGTAGTGTGTCTGCCTGCTGCTCAGTGGCATGAAGGTAGTGTGTCTGCCTGCTGCTCAGTGCCATGAAGGTAGTGTGTCTGCCTGCTGCTCAGTGGCATGAAGGTAGTGTGTCTGCCTGCTGCTCATTGGCATGAAGGTTGTGTGTCTGCCTGCTGCTCAGTGGCATGAAGTTAGTGTGTCTGCCTGCTGCTCAGTGGCATGAAGGTAGTGTGTCTGCCTGCTGCTCAGTGGCATGAAGGTTGTGTGTCTGCCTGCTGCTCAGTGGCATGAAGGTAGTGTGTCTGCCTGCTGCTCATTGGCATGAAGGTTGTGTGTCTGCCTGCTGCTCAGTGGCATGAAGGTAGTGTGTCTGCCTGCTGCTCAGTGGCATGAAGGTTGTGTGTCTGCCTGCTGCTCAGTGGCATGAATGTAGTGTGTCTGCCTGCTGCTCAGTGGCATGAAGGTAGTGTGTCTGCCTGCTGCTCAGTGGCATGAAGGTAGTGTGTCTGCCTGCTGCTCAGTGGCATGAAGGTAGTGTGTCTGCCTGCTGCTCAGTGGCATGAAGGTAGTGTGTCTGCCTGCTGCTCAGTGGCATGAAGGTAGTGTGTCTGCCTGCTGCTCAGTTGCATGAAGGTAGTGTGTCTGCCTGCTGCTCAGTGGCATGAAGGTTGTGTGTCTGCCTGCTGCTCAGTGGCATGAAGGTAGTGTGTCTGCCTGCTGCTCAGTGGCATGAAGGTTGTGTGTCTGCCTGCTGCTCAGTGGCATGAAGGTAGTGTGTCTGCCTGCTGCTTAGTGGCATGAAGGTAGTGTGTCTACCTGCTGCTCAGTGGCATGAAGGTTGTGTGTCTGCCTGCTGCTCAGTGGCATGAAGGTAGTGTGTCTGCCTTCTGCTTAGTGGCATGAAGGTAGTGTGTCTGCCTGCTGCTCAGTGGCATGAAGGTTGTGTGTCTGCCTGCTGCTCAGTGGCATGAAGGTAGTGTGTCTGCCTGCTGCTTAGTGGCATAAAGGTAGTGTGTCTGCCTGCTGCTCAGTGGCATGAAGGTAGTGTGTCTGCCTGCTGCTCAGTGGCATGAAGGTAGTGTGTCTGCTGCTGCCTCAGTGGCATGAAGGTAGTGTGTCTGCCTGCTGCTCAGTGGCATGAAGGTAGTGTGTCTGCCTGCTGCTCAGTGGCATGAAGGTAGTGTGTCTGCCTGCTGCTCAGTGGCATGAAGGTAGTGTGTCTGCCTGCTGCTCAGTGGCATGAAGGTAGTGTGTCTGCCTGCTGCTCAGTGGCATGAAGGTTGTGTGTCTGCCTGCTGCTCAGTGGCATGAAGGTTGTGTGTCTGCCTGCTGCTCAGTGTCATGAAGGTAGTGTGTCTGCCTGCTGCTCAGTGGCATGAAGGTAGTGTGTCTGCTGCTGCTCAGTGGCATGAAGGTAGTGTGTCTGCCTGCTGCTCAGTGGCATGAAGGTAGTGTGTCTGCCTGCTGCTCAGTGGCATGAAGGTAGTGTGTCTGCCTGCTGCTCAGTGGCATGAAGGTTGTGTGTCTGCCTGCTGCTCAGTGGCATGAAGGTTGTGTGTCTGCCTGCTGCTCAGTGGCATGAAGGTTGTGTGTCTGCCTGCTGCTCAGTGGCATGAAGGTTGTGTGTCTCCCTGCTGCTCAGTGGCATGAAGGTAGTGTGTCTGCCTTCTGCTTAGTGGCATGAAGGTAGTGTGTCTGCCTGCTGCTCAGTGGCATGAAGGTAGTGTGTCTGCCTGCTGCTCAGTGGCATGAAGGTAGTGTGTCTGCCTGCTGCTTAGTGGCATGAAGGTAGTGTGTCTGCCTGCTGCTTAGTGGCATGAAGGTAGTGTGTCTGCCTGCTGCTCAGTGGCATGAAGTTAGTGTGTCTGCCTGCTGCTCAGTGGCATGAAGGTAGTGTGTCTGCCTGCTGCTCAGTGGCATGAAGGTAGTGTGTCTGCCTGCTGCTCAGTGGCATGAAGGTAGTGTGTCTGCCTGCTGCTCAGTGGCATGAAGGTTGTGTGTCTGCCTGCTGCTCAGTGGCATGAAGGTTGTGTGTCTGCCTGCTGCTCAGTGGCATGAAGGTTGTGTGTCTGCCTGCTGCTCAGTGGCATGAAGGTTGTGTGTCTGCCTGCTGCTCAGTGGCATGAAGGTAGTGTGTCTGCCTTCTGCTTAGTGGCATGAAGGGTTAGTGTGTCTGCCTGCTGCTCAGTGGCATGAAGGTTGTGTGTCTGCCTGCTGCTCAGTGGCATGAAGGTAGTGTGTCTGCCTGCTGCTTAGTGGCATGAAGGTAGTGTGTCTGCCTGCTGCTCAGTGGCATGAAGGTTGTGTGTCTGCCTGCTGCTCAGTGGCATGAAGGTAGTGTGTCTGCCTGCTGCTCAGTGGCATGAAGGTAGTGTGTCTGCCTGCTGCTCAGTGGCATGAAGGTAGTGTGTCTGCCTGCTGCTCAGTGGCATGAAGGTAGTGTGTCTGCCTGCTGCTCAGTGGCATGAAGGTAGTGTGTCTGCCTGCTGCTCAGTGGCATGAAGGTAGTGTGTCTGCCTGCTGCTCAGTGGCATGAAGGTTGTGTGTCTGCCTGCTGCTCAGTGGCATGAAGGTTGTGTGTCTGCCTGCTGCTCAGTGGCATGAAGGTAGTGTGTCTGCCTGCTGCTCAGTGGCATGAAGGTAGTGTGTCTGCCTGCTGCTCAGTGGCATGAAGGTAGTGTGTCTGCCTGCTGCTCAGTGGCATGAAGGTAGTGTGTCTGCCTGCTGCTCAGTGGCATAAAGGTAGTGTGTCTGCCTGCTGCTTAGTGGCATGAAGGTAGTTAGTCTGCCTGCTGCTCAGTGGCATAAAGGTAGTGTGTCTGCCTGCTGCTCAGTGGCATGAAGGTAGTGTGTCTGCCTGCTGCTCAGTGGCATGAAGGCAGTGTGTCTGCCTGCTGCTCAGTGGCATGAAGGTAGTGTGTCGCTGCTGCTTAGTGGCATGAAGGTAGTGTGTCTGCCTGCTGCTCAGTGGCATGAGGTAGTGTGTCTGCCTGCTGCTCAGTGGCATGAAGGTAGTGTGTCTGCCTGCTGCTCAGTGGCATGAAGGTAGTGTGTCTGCCTGCTGCTCAGTGGCATGTAGGTAGTGTGTCTGCCTGCTGCTTAGTGGCATGAAGGTAGTGTGTCTGCCTGCTGCTCAGTGGCATGAAGGTAGTGTGTCTGCCTGCTGCTTAGTGGCATGAAGGTAGTGTGTCTGCCTGCTGCTCAGTGGCATGAAGTTAGTGTGTCTGCCTGCTGCTCAGTGGCATGAAGGTAGTGTGTCTGCCTGCTGCTCAGTGGCATGAAGGTAGTGTGTCTGCCTGCTGCTCAGTGGCATGAAGGTAGTGTGTCTGCCTGCTGCTCCAAATGGGCGCCCCGCCTTCTAAGGGTTTTGCGCCGCCCCCCCTAAATTTCTTTATTTATAAAATTTTTTTTTTTTTTGTGTGTTTCCTGTGCTCAGGGGCATGAAAGGGGGGGTTTGCCTGCTGTAGGGCATGAAGGTAGGGGTCTGCCTGGCCATGGCATGAAATTGTGTGTCTGCCTGCTGTCGTGGCATTAAATTGTGTGTCTGCCCCGCTGCTCAGTGGGTTTAAGGTGTGTGTTGCCTGCTGTCAGTGGGATGAAGGTGTGTGCTGCCTGCTGCTCAGTGGCATAAAAGGGAGTGTGTTGCCCGCTGCTCGGGCTGAAGGTTTTTTTGTGTCTGCCTCTGCTCAGTGGCATGAAGGTTGTGTCTGCCCGCTGTAGTGGATGAAGGTAGTGTGTTGCCTGCTGCCAGTGGGATAAAGGTAGGGGTTGCCTGGCTCAGTGGCAGAAGGTAGGGGTCTGCCTGCTGCTCATGGGATGAAGGTAGTGTGTCGCCCGTGTCAGTGGCTGAAGGGAGGTGTCTGCCGCTGCTCATGGCATGAAAAGGGAGTGTGTCTGCCTGTGCTCGTGGGTGAAGGGAGTGTGTCGCCTGTGCTCAGTGGGAAGGTGTGTGTTGCCTCTGTCAGGGCTGAAGGAGTGTTCTGCCTGCTGCTAGTGGCAGAAGGTAGTGGGTCTGCTGCTGCTAGTGGGTGAAGGGAGTGTTCTGCCGCTGCTCAGTGGGTGAAAGGGGTTTTTGTCTGCCTGCTGCCAGTGGCTTAAGGTAGGTGTCTGCCTCTGCTCAGTGGCTAAGGGAGTGTGTCTGCCCGCTGCTCAGTGGCTGAAGGTTTGTTGTTGGGGGTTTGCCTTGCTAGTGGCATGAAGGTATGTGTCTGCCGCTGCTCAGTGGCTGAGGTAGTGTGTTGCCTGTGCTCAGTGGGAAAGGGAGTGTGTTGCCGTGCTCAGTGGCATGAAGGTGTGTGTCTGCCTGAATTGGGGAGTGGCCCCTTTTATTTTCAGAGTGTTTCGCCTGCTGCCCGTGGCATGAAGGGGTGGTTGCCTGCGCTATGGCATGAAAGGGAGTGGTCTGCCCGCGTCAGTGGCATGAAGGGGTGGTCTGCCTGCGCCCCAGTGGGGCATGAAGGGGTGTGTTGCCGCGCTCAGTGGCAGAAGGTTTGTGTGTTGCCTGTGCTCAGTGGCATAAGGTGTGTGTCTGCCTGCGCTATGGCATGAAGGTGGTGTTCCTGGTGCTCATGGCTGAAGGTGTGTGTTTCCCCGCTGCTTTATGGTGAAAGGTGTGTTCTCCCCGCTGCTAGTGGCATGAAGGTTTTGGTCTGCCTGCTGCCAGTGGATGAAGGGGTGTGTCTGCTGTGCTAGTGGCATGAAGGTTGTGGGTCTGCCTGTGCCAGTGGCATGAAGTTTTGGTCTGCCTGTGCTAGTGGGATGAAGGTGTGTGTCTGCCCGCTGCTCAGTGGCATGAAGGTGGGTTTTGTTCAGTTGTTTCTGCCTGCTGCTAGTGGCATGAAGGTTGGTTCTGCCCGCTGCTCAGTGGATGAAGGTTGTGTGTCTGCCTGGCTCAGTGGCTGAAGGTTGTGTGTCTGCCCCTGCTCAGTGGCATGAAGGGTGTGTCTGCCCGCTGCTCATGGGATGAAGGTGGTGTCTGCCTGCTGCTCAGTGGCATGAAAGGGGTGTGTTTCTGCGCTCGTGGGTGAAGGTGTGTGTCTGCCGCTGCTCAGTGGCATGAAGGGGTGTGTTGCCTGCTGCTCATGGAGAAGGTAGTGTGTCTGCCTGCTGCTCGTGGCATAAGGGGTGTGTCGCCGTGCTCGTGGCATGAAGGGGTGTTTCCTGTGCCAGTGGCATGAAAGGTTGTGTGTCTGCCCGCTGCTCGGGCATGAAGGGTGTGTCTGCCCTTTTTAGTGGATAATTTGTTTTCTGCGACCCCAGTATAAAGTTTTTGGTTCCTGTGTCAGGGCTAAGGTGGTTGCCGGCTCAGTCCCTTTAAAGGTTTTGGGTTTTCTTTTTAGTTGGCATAAGGTAGTGGGTCCCTGCTGGTCGTGGCATGAAGGGGGGGGTTTTTCAAAAAAAAAAAAAAAAAAAAAAAAAGGGGTGGGGGTGTCGCCTGCTGCTCAGGGCTGAAGGTAGTGTTCTGCCTGTGTTTAGTGGTGAAGGTAGTGTGTCGCCTGTGCCGTGGCTGAAGGTAGTGTGTCTGCCCGCCCAGTGGCTGAGGTAGTGTGTCTGCCTGCTGCTCAGTGGCTGAAGGGGGTGTGCCGCTTCCCGTCATGGCAAAGGGAGTGTGTTGCCCGTGCCCCAGTCTGAAAGGGTTTTGCTGCCCGTGCTCATGGCTGAAGGTGTGTTCGCCTGGCTCATGGAGAGGTAGTGTGTTGCCTGTGTCGTGGCATGAAGGAGTGTGTCTGCCTGGCTCAGTGGCTGAAGGTAGTGTGTCTGCCTGCGCTTGTGGCATGAAGGTGGTGTCTGCCTGTGCTCAGTGGCATGAAAGGAGTGTGTCTTGCTGCTCAGGGGGATGAAGGTTTGTGTCTGCCGCTGCCTTAGTGGGTGAGGTTGTGTTCGGCCCCTGCTCAGTGGATGAAGGAGTGTGTCCCGCTGCTCAGTGCATGAAAGGTTGTGGTCTGCCCTGCTGCTTAGTGGCTGGGTAGTGTGTTGCCTGCTGCTCAGTGGGATAAGGTAGTGTGTCTGCCTGCTGTCGTGGATGAAGTGTGTGCTGCCTGTGCTCAGTGGCATGAAGGTGTTTCTCCTGCTGCTCAGGGGCATGAAGGTGTGTGCTGCCCGCTGCTCAGTGGCATTTTGTTTTTGTTGCCTGCGTCAGTGGCATGAAGGGGTTTGTCTGCTGCTGTCGGGGATGAAGGTTGTGGTCTCCTGCTGCCAGGGCATGAAAAGGTGTGTGTCTGCCTGTGCCATGGCATGAAGGGGTGTGTCTGCCCGTGCTCAGTGGCTGAAGGTTGTTGTTGCCTGCTGCTCGTGGATGAAGGAGTGTGCTGCCTTGCTCAGTGGGATGAAAAGGGGTGTTTTCTGCCTGCTGCTCAGTGGCTGAAAGGGTTTTGTGTTGCCTGCTGTCAGTGGCATGAAGGTTGTGTGTCTGCCTGCTGCCATGGCATTTAAGGGGGTTTGTCTGCCCGCTGTCAGTGGGTGAAGGTGTGTGTCTGCCTCTGCCGTGGCATGAAGTTGTGTTCTGTGTGCTCTGGCATGAAGGGTGTGTCTGCCCCTGCTCAGGGCTGAAGGTGTGTGTCTGCCTGCGCTCAGTGGCTTTAAGGTTGGTGGTTGCCCGCTGTCGTGGCATGAAGGTATGTGTCTGCCTGCTGCTCGGGCATGAAAGGTGTGTGCGCCCTGCCGTGCATGAAGGTTGTGTGTTTCTGTGTGCTCGTGGCAGAAAGGGGTGTTCGCCTGCTGCTCAGTTGGCAAAAAGGGAGTGTTCTGCCTCTTCAGGGAAAGGGATTTTTTTAATTTTATGGTTTTTCTCCTTTGCTCCGTCTGGAAGGTAGTGGTGTTCCTGCTGCTCAGTCATAAAGGGGTATTGTTGCTTGTCAGTGGCGAAATTTCGCCCCCCCCCCCCCCCCCCCCCCCCCCCCCCCCCCCCCCCCCCCCCCCCCCCCCCCCCCCCCCCCCCCCCCCCCCCCCCCCCCCCCCCCCCCCCCCCCCCCCCCCCCCCCCCCCCCCCCCCCCCCCCCCCCCCCCCCCCCCCCCCCCCTTTTTTTTTTTTTTTTTTTTTTTTTTTTTTTTTTTTTTTTTTTTTTTTTTTTTTTTTTTTTTTTTTTTTTTTTTTTTTTTTTTTTTTTTTTTTTTTTTTTTTTTTTTTTTTTTTTTTTTTTTTTTTTTTTTTTTTTTTTTTTTTTTTTTTTTTTTTTTTTTTTTTTTTTTTTTTTTTTTTTTTTTTTTTTTTTTTTTTTTTTTTTTTTTTTTTTTTTTTTTTGCCCTTCGTGGCTTGAAGGTTTTGTGTCTGCCTGTGCTCAGTGGCTGAAAGGGTTGTGTGTCTGCCTGCTGCTCAGTGGGATGAAGGTTTTGTGTTTTGCCTGTGTCAGTGGCGAAGGTGTGTGTTGCTGCTGCTCCCGTGGCTGAAGGGAGTGTGTCTGTGTGCTCGTGGCATGAAGGTAGTGTGTTGCCGCTGCTAGTGGCATAAGGTGTGTGTTGCCCGCTGCTAGTGGCATGAAGGGTTGTGTGTCTGCCCGTGCCAGTGGTGAAAGGGGTGGTCTGGGCCCGCTGCTCAGTGGCATGAGGGGTGTGTTCCTGCTGCTCGTGGCTGAAGGTTTGTGTGTTGCTGCTGGCTTGTGGATGAAAGGGTTTTGTGTCTGCCTCCTGTCAGTGGGATGAAGGTTGTGTGTCTGCCCCGCTGCTGTGGGATGAAGGTTGTGGTCTGCTTGCTTTGTGGCATGAAGTTTGTTTCTGCCTGTCTCAGTGGCATGAAGGTTGGTGTGTCTGCCTGCTGCTCAGTGGGATGAAGGTTGTGTGTCTGCCTGCTGCTCAGTGGCATGAAGGTTGTGTGTCTGCCTGCTGCCTCAGTGGCATGAAGGTTGTGTGTCTGCCTGCTGCTCAGTGGCATGAAGGTAGTGTGTTGCCTGCTGCTCAGTGGCATGAAGGTTGTGTGTCTGCCTGCTGCTCAGTGGCATGAAGGTTGTGTGTCTGCCTGCTGCTCAGTGGCATGAAGGTAGTGTGTCTGCCTGCTGCTCAGTGGCATGAAGGTTGTGTGTCTGCCTGCTGCTCAGTGGCATGAAGGTTGTGTGTCTGCCTGCTGCTCAGTGGCATGAAGGTTGTGTGTCTGCCTGCTGCTCAGTGGCATGAAGGTAGTGTGTCTGCCTACTTCACGGAAAAGTAGATTATTATTATTATTATTATTAATTTGTTATTATAATCAATTTAAGCTGTAAATCCTAAAGGGTCATATACAGCTCTTCTTGGGAAGGTAAACCTTGGTGGTCAGGACTCGATCCTCCGGTTGCAGTCTCCGCCGCTGCCACGTCACCTTACACACGCTGGGCTTCTTTCTATTTTTTTTAGTATAGGTCATTTCAGAGGCATACAAGTGGCGATAACGTCGCTGGATCAGTGTTGACATTTTTTTTTTTGATGGGGGGAGGGGGGGGATTAATTTTACATTTTCATTGCAATTATTGTCATTGACGACATTGTTGATGATAACGTTCTATGAGTAATTTCGTAATTAATATAGGCAATGATTGTGTGATATATAATTTTTGATGGTCATTTTCTCCATCCATCGTACAGTAAAAGGACACAAGTGCAACTAATGTGACATTTTAAGCTCTCCAGGCTTGATAAAGCTCCTGGAGAGCGAAACGTTGCTACAATAAAATGTCACATTAGTTGCACTTGTGTCCTTTTACTTCACATATTGTCGGTAATTCTACCAACTTTATTACAATCCATCGTACAGGTGGAAATTGCTGTTTACTGTACAATCAATCAGTTAAAGGTAAACGTTAAACCTACAAGAGTCATGTAGTGTTTACTGTACAGTAGTGATGGACAATGTTGATGTTATCAAACATTGCAGGGAATGTTGTGAGTACAGTTACAGTGAAAATGTGAAGCAACACTTAGCGAGTGACTGAACTTCTTCAGAACAGAAGACAAGTCACGGAGGGTATTGAAGATTATAAGATTGAAAACATCTTTTTCTTCCCTCTCCTCGACACAGTGAAGTTCATGTAGGCAGGGCGACACCTAGCTACTTCACGTGTGTTCACATACACTGTTATATACCCAAACGCTTCACATGTGCTCACAGACGCAGAATTGCATCTAATCGCTGCACATGTGCTCATATTCACGGAATAATACACATCTGAGTACCAGATACACGAATTTAATGCAGGGCAATTGTGAAGGCAATTTTTATATTCGTAAAAAATACTGAAACTATGTAAGATATGTGTACACATTTTCCTCAGTAAATTTGGATGATTGAGGAAACATGATCTTGGAGAAACTTCAAAGTACATTACAAGTTTGTAATCTTCTGGGCTAGACACGCATGTGGGTCCTGGTATATATTATCTGCACACGGGTATAGAGGATTATATTATGTAAGAATGACCGTGTACAGACAGCTGTTATCGGGATAGGTGGAGATGCATCTATATTACCTGGAAATGTATATGCACAGACATTGTTATACTGAAATGAATGCGTATAAGCATACCTTAGGAGAATGTGTTAGACATCTGACCCTTTGAACAACGTGGTTAAAAAACACAATAAAACAGTTTTTATAGATTTTTTTTCGGTCTTAGTAGGATTCTCATAGGTCATTTATGTAGTAATTTACATATCATAGAAAAAACTAAGGAGACAACGCAAAAAAAAAAAAAATCTCGTAGTCAAGCTGACTTCAAACTGACATATTAATATGCAAAACGATCGCTCTCTAAAATTTCCTTGGTGCCGGTAAAGGGCTCTTGATCCGAGGAACTAGACATGACCTCCTCTCCCTTGGCTCGATCCTACAATGCCCTTAGGCTCTTCTTACTAAATAATAATAATATTGAAATGAAATTGTCTTAGGCCAGTTAACAAGAAAACATCTCAGGCTCTGAAGGACCTTACGGGAGCTCTGGTCTGGTCTCAGACCCACTACAAAATTTGATTCAGAGGAACTTAGTAGTACTATATATCCTGTCTGGTCGTCTCCGAGATGGTCGTCTCCGGGATGGTCGTCTGCAGGATGGTCGTCACTGGGATGGTCGTCCAGGGGATGGTCGTCTGCGGGATGGTCGTCTCCGGGATGGTCGTCTGCGGGATGGTCGTCCCGGGATGGTCGTCTGCGCGATGGTCGTCTGTGGCATGGTTGTCCCGGGATGGTCATTTGCGGGATGGTCGTCTGCGGGATGGTCGTCTGCGGGATGGGCGTCTGCGGGATGGTCGTCTGCGGGATGGTCGTCTGCAGGATGGTCGTCTGTGGGATGATCGTCACTGGGATGGTCGTCCAGGGGAGGGTCGTCCAGGGATGGTCGTCCTGTGGATAGTGAGGATCGACCTAGGAATGGAGATCAATAGTCACTATAATTTGCCTTACAGAAGCCGCCACGATAATGACAGGAAACTATTACGTACTGCTAGAGACAGCTGCTTGATCCCCATCTGACCTTCATCCCCACTTGACCTTCACCAGTAACTGACCTTTGACCTGATCTTCATCCCACCTGACCTTCAGGCATACCTGACCTTTGACCTGATTTTCATCCCACCTGACCATCACCCATACCTGACCGTCATTCACACCTGATCTCTCGAGGACGGTTCCTTGATGCTGGCGGGGCTCTTAATCCAAGGAATTGGATTTGGCTTCCGCTTCCTCACACTGAACTTGCTTACCCCCCATTCCCCAGGCACTACATGACCCCCTACGAGTTTAGCGCTTCCCCTTTAATGTAATTAATAATCCCCACGTGAAACTTTGACCTTCATCTTCAAGTGACCTTTAACCCGGCCTTTATCTCCAGGCGACCTATAACCTGGCTTTCTGAACGTGTCAGGTGACGAGAGACTGAACTGAAGATTCATCACACAACAGATGGAGTTCAAACCCATGACGAAGTTAATTCTTAGCCTCTCAAGGTGCCTTGTTGCAGGTGAAGGGCTCTTGATCAATGGAACTGGAGTAATCCTCCTCTTCATTAGATCAAACCTGACTACCTCAAATTCCCCAGGCACTTCATGACCCATGCAGATTTGCTGCTTCCCCAATAAACAGTAGGGGCACCCCCACCCCAACATTACCCAACCACCTCCTCCTGTTTCAGCGTGTTTGAGAGGTGGGTGTAACCTGTTTCAGCGTGTTTGAGAGGTGGGTGTAACCTGTTTCAGTGTGTTTGAGAGGAAGGTATATAACCTGTTTCAATGAGCTTCACTAGTCAGTTGAGTGGTGGATCTTGCCACTTTAGTTTGTAGAGAATATACTCCTGTAAAGGAACTGTCATAATATCCATGATATAGTGAGAGAATTTATTCGATTTTCTTATCCGTGAATCTGTAAAGAGAATCTGATGTATAAAGTGTGGAATTCTATAGGGTACCAGTTATAAAGTTCCTCTGAAGTGATAAAAACCACTGTTAAACAAGAATAATTAACTAATATCACATGACCACTTCAGAAATGAGAGATTCTAAACAAGCTTAGAGTAAGTCACGGAAGCAGTCCAAAGGCCGGGCTCAAGATCTAGAATTTAACTTAGAAGATACACGTAGGTAAGAAAACATAAATGTTATGAAAGAAATTCATTTTGATACACTGACAAAATTCAATATGGTCTTCAGATATATGAATGATCAAATACTAAAAAAACAATATATCAATATTGGAAAAAGCATCAGTAGTAGGGAGGTGTCTGCGCCGAGAAAATGAGTAGAGGAAAACGGAGAAAAGTTCAAAGATATTCTGCAGATTTTCTCCGGCAATTAAGAAAAATGAGTTACGAAGAAATACTGAAAAATAATGAAAACGCCGCAGTAGTTGGTTGATGTGACGATGAGAGTAATGATAGACACTTAAAAGGGAAAAGAATTCTGTGAAACAAAGAATATTAAGACCTTAAGCAAAGTTAACAAGTGGACACAATTGTAAGGTAGGGAAAATAAACGGTTTGAAAATCATATTAGGAAAACAAAATTCATCATTAATAATGGTAGACCGCTAGAGTGGCTCCACGAGGAGCTATGTGGTGATGACTACAACCACTGGAAGATTGTGGAAGATATACGTGGAGAACGACCAGCATACTTCTGCTACAGTAACTAGGTTAGGTATTACTGATAGTTAATTTAATGCGTGCACACACGCACACACACACACACACACACACGCACACACACACACACACACACACACACACACACACACACACACACACACACACACACACACACATACGTACATACATACATACATACATACATACACATCCACGATGGTGGTACATTGGTGGTAAAGACGGTGAAAGTCATTCAGGCTGAGGATAAGCTCAATGATGGAGATGGGGCCACTGTTCGCAGGAAGGGAAGGGGTGGTGAGGGCGGCGGTTGGGGTGGTGTGGGCGTTCCTGGTGGTGGTAAGAGTGTTGGTGGGAGTGATGGTGAGGGTTGTGGCGGAGGGTGGTGGTGTGGGCGGTGGGCGGTGGTGGTTAGTGACTGGGTGGTGGAGGTGGGGGTGGTGGCGGCCAGCGGTGGGGAAAGCGAGGGTGAGATGGGGGACCAGTGGAAGCTGAGGGATGAGGGAAGAGGAGGGGAGTCAGTGGTGGTTGGGACGTTGGAGGTGACGGTGTGGAGGCAGAGAGAGGCCCTTGCTGCTGCCTCGTGTTGGTTGTGTTGCTGCTGCTGCTGCCGGCTCAACTTACACTACACTCTTACCCCCGGCCATGTCCCCCTTCCCTACTACAGTTCTCCGCCTATTTATGAGTCGTTTCTCTGACTAGCCCAGCGAGTTGACTCTACAGATTATCTTTTACTACGTGAGAAAAAGAAATTGAGTGAAGGCTGACAGGACGATTTTAAGAAATTGAAATTAAAAGGCCATCACATCCACCACTGATAAACTGTCACACAAACACACGCACACAAACACATACACACACAAACACCAACACACACACACACACACACACACACACACACACACACACACACACACACACACACACACACACACACACACACACACACACACACACACACACACATATGCTGTTTTCTTCATGAAAAAATTCAAACTGGATATATTCCTCGAGAACATTACTTAAAAATTGCTCAATCGGAGACAACAGATGAGCTGAAGCAGTGACGCAATCGTGAACGTGTGAAGACTGGAGGAAAGGAGGAGCCTCGTCTTGGGTTCCATGATGAGGAGACTTCACTACACCTCTGGCAGGAAGCTCCTCACTCCAGCCTCGGTGTAGAGAGAATGTGAAGCCTGGTAAGAATATACACTCTGTAAATATCTTGAATTTAACTATTTTCTTACTTTGAGAATCCCCTCAAATGATTCAGTATAATTCGACATTTAATTACATTATCTGTGTGTTACCATGAAACTAGTTAACGAGCTTAAAATAACTGTTATTATATACCATTTTTTGTGCGTTTAACTAATTTAAATGTACAATTAGTATGACGTCGCTTTTATGTGTGTATAGAGAACCGTCTTAGAACGGCATTTTCAACATGTAACAATAAAAAGATTTTTTTTTTACTTTAGTCATGTATAATTCTCTAATAAGCCTGAGTGTACTATTTAAAGGCACTAGTACTGAAGACACTTCCATATAATAACGTGTGAAGTGTATTTCTAGTAGTTTCATCTTGAAAAGCAGAAATCTTGTTGTAACAACTTAGTATCAGGAATATAAAGGAAACAACCTGGTGTTGTTTACCACAGTACTGGTGGCCGGAACCTTCACTACCACAACAGTACTGGTGGCCGGAACCTTCACTACCACAACAAGTCTCGTTAGCAACGCGCCAATTTTTTCTCTGAAAAATTTTCTGACTTTTCCATTAGTTGTATACCAACTTTTTTCCTCCTCATTTCATTTAAAAGTTATTAAACAATTAAAAAAGAATAAAATAGCAGTATCTGTCGAATTAATGAAATTTTGCTAATAGTAAAAATTGCGAAGAAATTTCGCTTGTAATAAATGATATACATCAAAAAAGGATTTTTTTTTAGCTCACTACAACGAAGACAAACGAGCATCTGAAAAATATATGACGTGCGCCATCCACTCCCAACGATCACATTCGTATATACTAATATCTCCCCAAGGCACGAGCATAACAGTGGAGGAACACTGTAGAAGGCCTACTGGCCCATATCTGCAGGAAGAGGGTAAAAAACAGACTGGTAAAAAAAGGACTGATCCAAAAGGGTTTAGTGCCTATTTGTAATATATATATATATATATATATATATATATATATATATATATATATATATATATATATATATATATATATATATATATATATATATATATACACATCTCTTCCTGAAGCGTTTTCCGGCGAAGCAATCTTCTTCGCTCATGACTGTGATTGAGGGATCGAATCACCTCATGAGCCAACTCCCTAAGCTTAGGAGAATTAAATGCGCGGAGGAGGTCACCCAGTAGCCTTCCAGGGATTCTGAGATGGATCCTGAAGACTAATGCTTTTTCACAAGATTTAAGTGATATTGAGGCCAGATGTAGTTCTGCGTGTGCAGGGATTTTTATGGAGGCATAGTTATGCTGTGGGTGTAGTTAGATTGTGGGCATAGTAGTGGTGCGGCCATACTTATGCTGTGGGTGTTGCTGGGCTATAAGCTTTGTTAGGCTGCAAGCGTGGTTAGACGCTGTGCGTGAGAAGCCTTTGTGCGTGGTTGGGTTGTGGGATGGCTTTGTCTAGGGCGATAGACTAGCCATGGGTGGAGGCTGACTGAGTAGGCTGGTAACGAAATACCTTGGCTATGGGTAAGATGTGGCTATAGGTGTGGTGTGGCCATAGGCGCATTGTGGTTGAGGCGTGGTGGTTCCAGACGTGGTGTGGCTACAGGCGTGATGTGGCTACATGTGTGGTGTGGCTACTGGTGTAGTGTGGTTACAGGCATGGTGGGGTTATAGGCGTGGTGTGGCCACATGCATAGTGTAGCTACAGGTGTGGTGTGACTACTAGCGTGGTGTGGTTACAAGAGTGGAGAGGCTATAGTATAGCTTGACTGTGAGGAAAGGTGGGCTGAGTGACGTTAGGCTCAGGAAGCACTTCATCTATCAGTATGAGTATGAGAATTACCTGTTTACCTGCTTAAGGTCTCAAGGATCAACGCCCTCGTGGCTCAGTCTCAGACCAGACCTGTTGGGCTTGTCAGAGAGAATGTTGGCGTCCACTTTCCCAGAGTCTAGCGTAGGCATCACAGTCCTGCTGATCAGGAAGTGCATGAAGAAATTTGTGGATATAACCTTAAATCCTTTATGCTGATCTGCATATTAGTGTACTTGTTGTACCCGTTTTCAGTGGGGGTCTTTTGACCTGTTAACCACGACGACCGCTCTCATAAAGACAAATTTCAGTGTGTAGATTTGGACCCAGTCTATTCAGAAATTGTAGGTGTAAATTATGATGCGTTCTTCGCATCTGTCCTCCAGGAGGAAAAATATCAAGCGTCTTCAAGCATTCCCAATAACTTTTGTGTTGCGGACTTGTTTCGGTTAGCGAAAGATTCCCTGTACATTCTCCCGGTATAGCGTTTCAGATGCTGTAAAAATGATCGTTAGTGTAAAAAAAAAAAACTTTACAGTTTAGATTCTATAAAGAATATGAGCATTACAGAGAAATTTCAAAGTCTTGTCTTCTCTTATAATGAATAATTTTGTATTTTTCTTTCATGTAC